>JBAMNC010000769.1:360000-505000 GCA_037902135.1 Cetoscarus ocellatus
GAAAATGATTTGACCAGAGGGACATGTTAAACTAAGGTGTGTCCTGTAATTAGCATCACAGGTGTCTTCAAACTTGTAATCAGTCAGTTGGGCTATTCAAAGGGTGAAAAGTAGTCAATGTGCTGTTTGGTATCGTGGTGTGTACCACACTGAACATGGACCACAGAAAGCTAAGGAGAGAGTTGTCTCAGGAGATTAGAAAGAAAATTATAGACAAGCATGTTAAAGGTAAAGGCTATAAGACCATCTCCAAGCAGCATGATGTTCCTGTGTCTGCAGTTGCACATATTATTCAGAAGTTTAAGGTCCACGGGACTGTAGCCAACCTCCTTGGACGTGGCCACAAGAGGAAAATTGATGACAAATTGAAGAGAGGGATAATATGAATGGTAACCAAAGAGCCCAGAACAACTTCCAAAGAAATTAGAGGTGAACTCCAAGGTCAAGGTACATCAGAATCAGATCGCACAATCCGTTGCTGTTTGAGCCAAAGTGGACTTAATGGTAAACGACGGAGGAGGACACCACTGTTGAAAGCAAACCATTAAAAAAGCAAGACTGGAATTTGCCAAAATTCAAACTGACAAGCCACAAAGCTCCTGGGAGAATGTCATTTGGACAGATGAGACAAAACTGGAGCTCTTTGGCAGGTCACATCAGCTCTATGTTCACAGATGCAAAATTAAAGCATACAAAGAATAGAACACTGTATCTACTGTGAAACATGGAGGAGGCTCAGTTATGTTCTAGGGCTGCTTTGCTGCATCTGGCACAGGGTGTCTTGATTCTGTGCAGGGTACAATGAAATCTCAAGACTATCAAGGCATTCAGGAGCGAAATGTGCTGCCCAGTGTCAGAAATCTTGGTCTCAGTGGCAGGTCATGGGTCCTCCAACAGGATAATCACCCAGAATGGCTAAGAACAAACCACTGTACTATTCTGAAGTGGTCTTCTATGGGACCTGATCTAAATCCTATTGAACATTTGTGGAAGGAGCTGAAACATGCCATCTGGAGAAGACACCCTTCAAACCTGAGACAGCTGGAGCAGTTTGCTCATGAGGAGTGGGCCAAAATATCTGTCGACAGGTGCAGAAGTCTCATTGAGAGTTATATAAATCACCTGATTTCAGTGATTGACTCAACAGGTTGTGCAACAAAATATTAAGTTATGGGTACTATCATTTTTGTCCAGGCCAGTTTCATTTTTTTTGTTTTTTTAAATGATTCTGTTGAACCACAATTCCAAAGCAATGTCTGATTTTCATTAGTTAATTTTCAGTAAATTTTTATTTATCATTACTTTTGTCAGTTTCAAGTTATTTCAGTGACCATTGTGGGCTTTTCTTTCTTTAACGGAAGGGTACCAACAATTCTGTCCACATGTATGTTGTATAGTGGCCTCTGTATCAAGATGGACCATATGAGCGTACAGCTATTCAAACTGGCCTTACAGTTACTACCAAGGAAGGCTGAGTTTTAGGGCTCTAATTTCATAGGCCAGGCACAGGCGCGGGCACCTGCACTGCGCCTGCGCCGCACCAATGGGGTGTGTCCAGGGCATTTTGCAAGTTAAGTGCACGGCACAGTCCGTCGAGGCCGTCCCTCCCACTGGCACAAGTGGCAGAGAGGGAGGAGGGAAGGCGTGAGTGGGTTTAACACAACCGAGTGTAATCTTCACCAATCAAATGAACACCTCTCTTTGCCTTTAAATGCATTGCGGGCAAGGTGCAGTGACAATTTCTTCTAGGTTGCGAAGAAGGTCGGAGCCGCTGTCACTTTTACAGCAACTGGGAGAGCGCAGGGGCCACTGGGCTGCGCATCAGAGGCTATGATCCGCGCCACTGTGTGGACCATCTTGCGGGACAGATGTAATCTGTTCCTGTCTCATAAATAGGAGTACAAAATTAAGTGATAATTACATTTAAACATAGCAGTAGGCTAATCCATTCATCATGCTTGTGATCCACCTACATTCCTGGTCTGTCATTGCTAAATAGTAGAACCTTTGGTGAAATATTCTCTCCTGGTATCTCCTCCTCATCCTCCTTGCAATAATGTACTCCATCTTTTTAGATCACATTAAGAATTAAGATTAAAACAGAGAAATATGGGCAATCACAGGTAAATCCTTAAGACAAAGTGACTTACGAGGGCGAGTCAATAAGTAACCAGCCTAACTTATTTCCGGTTGAGATCCACCTCTTCTCGATGTAATTTTCGATGTAATTGCCCTCTAATGTGATGCACTTAGACCAACGGTGTTCAAGTGCCATCAGCCCAGAAATGAAAAAGTCAGGGTCCTTTCCATTGACCCACTCCTCAACTGCCGTCACAACTTCTTCATCAGACCGGAAATGATGTCCACGGATATCCTTTTTCAAGTTTGGGAATAGGAAGAAGTCGCTAGGAGCTAGGTCAGGCCAATAGGCAGGATGTGGTATTAATTCATACCCGTTTTCGCTCTACAGCATCCATTGCAACTTTGCAAGAGTGGACTCTTGTGTTGTCCTGTTGCAGCAAAACACCTTTAGAGAGTTTACCTCTGCGTTTTTCACGGATGACGGTTCTCAGCTGGTCTAGCAAGTTTGCATAGTACACTCCAGCTATTGTACTTCTCATGGGTAAAAAGTCCAACATAATAACGCCTTTTGCGTCCCAAAATACTGTGGCCATCACCTTGCCAGTAGATGGTTGCGTCTTGAACTTCTTTGGCCTCGGGGACCCCGGCCCTACCCACTGACAACTCTGAGCTTTATTCTCTGGCTCATAATAATGAACCCAAGTCTCATCTACAGTCACCAGACACAAAAGAAAATCATCTTTTGACCTAAAACGCTTCAACAAGGCGCTGCATACTGATGCTCTGGTTGCCATTTGCTCATTGCTAAGTGATTTGGGAACCCATACCTAAATGATCATGTAAGATTGTTGAAACGCTACCATGTGAAATGCCTAATGCCTGCGCTATTTCTTCCACCTGAATTTGCCTATCAGAGTATACCAGATCCCGAACTTTGTTACACATTTCTTCATCGGTGGCATCCAGTGGGCGTCCAGGCCTGGCTTCATCTTCTAAAGACGTTCTACCACGTTTGAATTCCCCTACCCAGAAACCTGAGCATAAGATGGTGCAGAAGACCCATAAACATTGGCTAACTCGCCGTGTATTTCCTTGCCTGTTTTACCTTTTAAATACAAGTACCGAATTACAGCACGGTACTCAACTTTAGATGAAAAGCATGCCTTTGCATCACTAGCCATGTTTGACATTCAATATCTTATTAAAGAATGACTCGATACGCGTGCAATTTTGTACCCAGGTAGAATCGTGATCGTCTCGGTCAATCAGAAATGGGATAGACTGGTTACTTATTGACTCGTCTCTCTCTTTTTTCTTTTCTTTTGAAATTCATGAGATGAGAGAAGCCGGATACTCCGTATCGGATGATGTGGCTGTTTGTGGTTGGCTTGAGAGATGTGAACTTGTTAGTTTGCGTCACACTTCCAGCTGCCGTCAGGTTGAGTTTCCATTATGACAAACGTCTTTGATCTGACATCAGATGTGACGGGAAAATTAATATAGATACAAATGTATATGCTGGTTCAGACAGTTACATTAAATAGTGGTTGCCGTGATTTTTTATTGCATTGAAATGTGCCTGTAACTCTGGATACCTGCCTGTGAGGTTTTAGTGACATCAGCCAAATTACCACTGCACCGGGTGCGCTTCACCTGCACCGAGAATAGACCAGGTTGGAGCTGGTGAGCTTTCAGCGCACCTTCTGCACAGTTTTTTGGCACGAAATTGTCACTGCGCCAAGCTGAAACTGTTGACACCTCCCCCCTGGTGCGCCGCCACACCCATCTTGGCGCAGCCAGTCTACCAAATTGCCAAATCGGCTGCGCACGGTAGTGCAACGGACGAAATTACCACTGCTTGGGGTGCGCCAGGCTCCGCCACCCTGCTCCATCCTGTGCTGCGCCAGGAAATTAGGTTCTTAGTTTCATCAGTTGGTCTCAGACCAATAATCTGGTTTAACAGTAGCTTGTCCTCAAATCACCTGGAAACAGAAATTCTTTGAAAAGGTAAGGTCAGTGTCCACAACTTATGTGCAGTGATTCATATCCTATTGTAGCATATGTAACAAGATGCACCCTTGGAAGCAAGCACACAGAGCTATACACTAACCTTACAGTCATTACCAAGCGAGGCTATCTAAAGGGGCACAATGAGTTTGATATTTGGTTTCAGAGGTCTCAAGGTAGCCATGTGTTAGTTTGAACATCTGAAACTCATTTAGTTCTAGTAAAAGGCACTTAAGCCATTTTCTCATTATGAATTGAATTTGGGGCCCTATTTCTGCTAAAGGATAAGAAAATTAATTTAAGTCAATTTACAAAGTCTTGCAAGCCACGGGAACTGTGCATGCATATGCTGTATAGTTTTAAAAGCTGGACTTCATTTGGTTTAAGTTGCCAGAAATTTGGAAAGACCTTAAAGGACTGATGTGAAAAAGCACAGTAAAGTTTGTACTAGGTACTGTATCAAATATAAGGAAAAAATCAATAGTGTATAGTGAAATTTTATCCATTTTGATATAGCTGGTACAATTTTGTTTTCAGCACATTGTCAGAAATTTATAAAGGACTCAGCTCATTTTCTACAGTTGCACTTAATTCTGCACACTATGAATAGTAAAACTGTAATTTTTGTTTGGCTCTGAAACCTACGCAACAATTTCCATTGTGTGTTTTTATGTTTGTAGGAACAACAAATGATGAAATGGGTAACCGTGAATAGCAACCACACAGTCAAATATATGTGTAAAATTAAATATAATAAATCCCTTCTGGAGGCTTTCATCTATATTACCTTCTATATTTGGAAAACATTTGGCAGATCTGCCACTAAAACTACAGTGATAAAAGATAAAATGAGTTGAAAACAACTGAAATAGAGAAGAACTAAAAAATGTGGGGGGTAGAAAGAAAAAAAATGATACAGTAGTAGATAACCATAGAAATTTGCTTTAAAATCTGTTTTCTGAGTAAATGGGAGGAGAGAAATGAGATAAAATGAGACAGGAGGATAAGAGAAAAAAATACCTTTGCCCTTTGCAAATTTATGTTTTTTTCCAAGATTTGTATGTTTTTAGAAAAATAAATTATTAACCATTAGTAGGAAATACTTTTAACCTTTGGTGTGCAAATACAAAATATCATTTCTGGGAAACTGTCCCTGAGAAAACAATCTCTTTTTCATGACCTCATTTAGGGAACAGAAAGCACTTTAATTGTAGGACGGTTTGTCTTGCTTAAACATTGCAGAATGCCAGCTGCAACACACTTTAAACCACTATCTTCCACAGCCTTCTACTATATCAAAGCTTAAAATAAGGTAATTCTTAAAGAACTCAAAATCATGTTTGGACTCTGCTGAAGGACATCACTAGGAAAATTTTATACCCATGCATGCACATGTAAAACAGAGCGAGAGAGAGAGAAGTGATGCCAGCAGCATCATCCTTCTCTCCTCCCCCCTCTCTCCTTCCTTCTGTGCCATCTGCGCTTCAGATAAACTGCTGTAAATAATACATTGTATTTATAAGGCTGTCTCACTCATCACTATGGCACAGTCTAAAACCACTTTTATGATTAAATCGGTGTTAACATTTAAGAAGAATGTAATTTAATGATATAACAAATAAATATGTTTAAACTCAAATGTTCACACATATATATCTTTACATCTGCTTTGCACCACTTTGTTGTATTTTATACAGGGGATTTAGAATGGAATGGCCTTTTAGGACCTTTGAAAAAAAACACGACATTTTCAGGATGAGAAGAGGAGCCTGTGGTCCAGGTTGATCTAAAACAGTCTTTGCTCTGCGAGCGGAACAGATGCTTCACCGAATATTTCTAAACATATAACAGTTGAAGTCATTTTATATCAATTTTTTGTCAAAAACCCCAAAAAAACATCAGAAATAAGCTCACTGATGTTGGGATCCATGCGCTCAAAAAAGGAACATGTCCCTGCAGAAGGCTGAACTAAAGTTGGCTGACCATCTCACCCCCTCCCCCAGGTCACACGTAGGTGTGAACCCTCTGATAAGGACAATAAGACCCTGCTCTGCTATGCAGTCTTCTCTCTCTTTTCTGATTTATTTGGAGAAGGGGACACAGCTCCTCTCTTTCAGCTCTTTCTCAGCGTGTAGAAGGAGACACAGAACCTCTCCAGTCTCTTCTCAGGAATACAACTCAAGACTTCTTCCACAGTCCTGCTCAACGCAGACTGTAGCACCACAATCCTCCTAAGAACAGCGACACAAGAGCCTGCTTAAGGAATAGGAGTTCCCAGTCAAAACAACAAGAAACAACACAACAGAGTTAGTATCAAGCTGCTAACTCAAGGGACAAAGGAGCAACCAGTGGTCTTCTGAGCCAGAAGCTGAAGGACCAGCCAGCCTGGAATCCACTAGGAAACCACCAAACCTGCAGTGCAGGACTTTGCAGAGCATCACCAAAAAAGGACACCTTTTCCGTACATGGACTTGGTAACGTAACTGGGCCTTAGATAGTTTAGCATAGCACGGCTAAGCACAGGACTATTTTCGGTTTCTACAATCACTGCATTGATTTATTGAATGTGTTCCTCAAGCTTTAAGCTATGGCTAACTGCTGTTTACTTTAACTTTACCATTTCATGTAGAGGCATCAACCTTAAACAAAGAAGCCTTTCCTAACCTCCACCACTCCCCATGTGGTCTTGGTTGTAAATGCCTTTGAGCCAAGCGGTGTTAAGACACCCTTTTGAGGCAGCCATCTTGCCTTTGTTTGTCACACACACACCCACACACACACACACACATGCACACATACACACTTGTACATAGGACTTTGTTAGGTTAGATATTGTATGTTTTCATGTTTGGTTTGTCAATAAATGATTTTGAACACAAAGTCACTTGCTGGTCTGTTAATGTTGCATAAGAATGAATTTTGCCAACCTCTTCTCTGCAGAACTCCAAATCCTTCAACTTTGACTGACAATTGATTGGGTAACTTTGGTTATTTTTATTAAATTAATTATAAATCATGGTTCCAAATTGATAGTCAGTAACCTTTATGAGACTGACTTAATAAATTGACTATCATTTCCCTTTATGGGTGGTGCCCCAAGGTAGATTTAATGCAAATTAAATCCCATTACTTAATGTAAATAATGACTTCTGATAGCCAATATTATTAAGTGACACAGTGAATAGTTGTCCACTGACCATAAATGCACAACACTGAGCAACTTGTTTAATAACTTCTCAGAGTTAAAAGCACTTAACTGACTCTAATGAAAGGATTCATCCATTCTTACATGGAATGGAATAATTACAACAGCCTGTTGGACTTAATCAATACCAGAACATTTTTATTAGCTGCTTCCTCTGTACACTTTGATGACCCATTTTTATCAAAATAAAAAGGAAGGAAAGCTTGTTCTCCTGCTGTTTCTGACTGATTCAACAATCCAGATAACTTGGTGCATCGCAAAATGCTTCTATTCTGATTAACGCATTATTCATATTAACAATATTTAGCATCCGTGTAAACCAGTCTTTTGAAATTCAGATTAAACAATCAAACCCATTTTCATGTCATGCTGAAGAAACACTGGAAATGGAAAAATAGCACAATGGTTCTTAGTTTCCAAAATAGGACAGCTTCTGTAACAACACTGATGTTGCAGTCTTTTTTATTTTAGGACCATAAAAACAACCTTGAAAACTTGAAGGAAATATTAGCAAGGACTTTAGTAACTAATCTGTTGTGTTGAGGCAGCAGACAGCCTCTAAGGGTCTAATTGTATTTTCATTAAAGTGTGCAATCTCCTCCAAGGAAAGATCAAATGTTTCCATTCCCTTCTCTGCAATTCATTTATTTTCATCTCTCTGGTTATTCCGGACTTAAATATCATGTGTTCTGCTTGCAAGGAAATGGCTGCACAGCAAAGGATTTTAGGAAATCCTTCTTCAAGGGCTGAAATACAGTTTCCATCTATTTACTGATGACAAATGTGTGATTTTTTTCTCTTTTTTTAGGTAAAATTCTTTGGCATATCCAAGTGGTTCCAGTTGCTGTAGAATGGCTCTATTCTTTGAGTGGATATAGTTGTTGTCAAATCTTGAGGTTTATATGACAAATGATGAGGTACATTCACAAAATGAAAGTAAACTATGTGTCATGTCACAGGGAAATAGAGAATGCTGTGAGAATAAGGACCATTACTTTTGTGTGGTGTTGAGTTTACAAGTCTTATTGTCAGGACTTGTTCTGTTATTTTGTATTTGTTCCCCTTTTAGACCTCCTGTTGTTCCCTGTTTTACTGTCTTGTCTCTGTTTTTTATTCTAGTTAAGTTACCCATTTTGTGTACTGTTTTCCCTTGTCTCTTGTTTCCTGTTTTATTTTGAAATCCCTTTGTTCCTCGTGGCGTTTTCCTGCCCTCCCTTCTGTGTCTCCCTGATGATGATTCCCTCCACCTGTGTGATTGTTTCACCTGTGTTTGATTGTTTCCCTAGTGTATTTTGGGTGCATCCGAATAGTCCTTTTTTTGTAAGAAACCTTCCTTACTTGAGAAATGATCCGGAAGCATTTCAGCGTCGGCCATGATAAGTGCTGTCCGAATTGTCCAAAAGTAAAGGAAAGGAGGGTCGCTGTTTCCTTTATTGTCTCCTTTAGCTTAGGAAACACTGAACCATCCTTTTCAAAAGGAAAGGAGAAATGAACGCCCCATAATGCCTTGCGGCACGTGACGTGTATAAATACGGCTCCTGACGAAGGTTTCCGGAAACTTACGAAGGAGAAAGGACGACTTTTGTGGGACTTTGAAGATATGAGTATAATACTGTGTGACCGTTTTTGGCAGGTATAGACAAAGAGATATGCTTCAAAGTCAGTGCTTTTAAAAATATAAACGTTAGTCCATTTCCGTTAGTTTATTTTTTTAATCATTTTTAAATTGGTGGACCGATAAACCATTACATGTTATAATTTATAAAGCACTTACTTTAAAGCATTTGATGGTACTTGTTTCCTATATTAATGTTATATATTAATCACCACATTTTCATCTATCTTAATTTATGAAGTAAATCATGCCAATAATAAGACAGAACAATGGGGTCTCTAATATCATTTATTAAAAAACACTCAGTAAAAGGACAAATGAGGCATTTTACTATACTTCAAATATAACAACAAATTGAAACAATGTTCACAATGATATATGTGAATGAAACAGGGAGAACAGTGCTTCTGAAACATGTATTATCAGACCTCAGGTTTAAAGTGCCCTGTAAAAAATGTCAACATTTATAGATGCTCTCACCTAACCTAACGGCTGAGTGCAGAAAACACGCACTGCATGACCAAAGGACAAAACACCTGTCACAGGTAAATCCTCTGATCAGGGACTGTTAATGTTAACAGGTCAAACGACACAAAACAATGCTGTGAGGTAAAGCAGATGACAAGGACACTTCTTGTAGTTCATTTTCTGAACATTGTAGTTCGTCACGGCTTACCTACGTCACAAGAAATCGTCATCGAGTAAATATGACACGAAAGTGAAAGTGCAGTCGAATTCATCTTTTACCGCAGTTCTCCTTTCCTTTCCTCTTATTCCCTCCTTTCCTTGACCCTGTGACGTTTTCCATCGGGGTTAAGGTAAAGTGCATAGGAAAGGACTTAGGAAGGACTTTTCGGACGCACACTTTGTCTCTGTCTTCCCTGTTCTCATGGGTCATTCGTCTTCCTCCTCACCATGTCTCCTATGATTTCTTCGTGTATCCCCAGAGTTTAAGGCAGTTTCTGTTCTTGCTTGGCTTTTTGTTGTAACTTTGTTTTTGTATTTTTGGAGCTTCAGTTTTTGACTGGGTTTTGACTTTTTTGGACTTAGATCCCTTTTTTGGTTTCTAATAAAGCCGTTTTTTCTGTTCAATCTGCAATTGGGTCCAGCACTTTTTTTTTTTTTTGTTAGGCTCATTTGGGTTTATTACTTGACACTTATTGCAGGAACAGACACATGCAGATGTTGCATACTACCTTCTATGACCCTGTGCTGCAACTGGAAGAAATGTGGATCAAAAGGACAGCTTGAATGTTTGCTTATATCCAAAAAAGTGCAAAATGAGGCATGCAAAAAGGGAAATAAAGACTAAAAAATGTGGGGAATTCTATTATAATTATATAGTGGATCATTGAAAATTGCAGATTGTCCAGATATTTCCATCATAGAAAGAAAATCCAAATAAACACATATTTGCTCACTGCTTAAAGGTGCAGTGTGTAGAATTTGGTATTTTAGTGACATCTAGCATTCAGACCAAAAAGGATCATGAACAGGGAATCATTTACAACAGTTATGAGGTGAGGGTTTTTTCATTCATATTTGTAAGTATTAGTTTTACAGATTATAGGTCAGTTAATATGATGATTATAGGTTTTGTAAACTTTTAGTAACACAAGTAAACATCAGTGAATTAATGCATGTCGCTCTTTTTGTCCCCAAAATCCACCAGTAGACAACATGGCGGATCGTTATGTCAGCCTCCACAAAGGGGAGACCCATGGTACGTAAATATAAAAAGCTTTTTCTATCTTACTAAAAAGAAAACCCAATTTTTTAGGGGGATTGTACACCTATTTCGATGGACTTTACATACAAATAGAAACAATATATCCTTTATTCACCATTTCTGTTTGGCGAAATGCTGCAAACTTCCACACACTACACATTTAAATGTTTGTCCCAGGATGCATTTTTGCACAACTCTACCAAAGAACTGGACAAATAGCCTAAGTTATGGATGCTCATAAGAATAACCCTTCCAAAATACAAATTATTATTTTGCAAAAACAAATTTTGTTTCTTTTGTACTTATTAGTCAACAACAATAAGAGGGAAATCAATGTATAAAGGTGAAAAAAACATAAATAAAGCAGATAACCATAAATTGTACAAGACATTTTTACCCTCATAAGTAAATATTAAGGCTTTTGTGCATTTGATTCTGTTAATTGTCATGTTGTGGATAACAGCACCGTGAATGATCCTTTTGACATAGTATCCTGTCATGATGTGTATTTATAACCCCAAAGTTTTATGTATCAAGGTCCCAGAATTATTATTGACATCAAGTCATATCATTAATAGATCAATAACCTAGAGCTGTGATGTCATGATAAGGTCATAAGGAATGGTTTACTTGCAGCCAGATAACACTTACAGTCCACCTCTAAAATGTCTGGCATCCCACTGTTAAAATGTTATCTCAAACCATACTTTTTGTTATACCATGCAAAGTCTCATCATTAATTCATCAGCAGAAAGAATTTGAAAAGGAGAAGCTAGGAAACACTTCCATTAACAAGCAGAAGCCAAAGAGGAACCAGACTCATTGCTAAACATTCTTCTGGAAATGGGAAAAAATGGGTGATAAGATGCAGAAAGCGAGGATGCAAGACAGAAAGATGGACAGACAGACACACAGAGCTCTGATGAGTGTCAGGGCTATGTTTTCCAAAGAGTTGGTTGTTTTTTCTTACTTTTTTCCCTTCTCTCTCTCTCTGAGCACTGTATCTTAACTGACATTTTTCACAATGGTGACAACATTTGTTTTGCATGTATAGCTAAACACGCTGCAGGTTTACTTTATTATATCTATGGCTTGTTTTATTTCTATATTCATTAAGAGAATTTTTTAAGTATTAAGGTCTGAGTTTATTTGGTTAGATGGATCTATGGCTTTATAATTGTTGTTGACAACCAGGGTAGCCCATGCATCACTTTATATCATATCCCCACTCTGCAGTTATGATCCATAAAAATTTGACAGCTGTGTGTAGTTGTGTGTGTGTGTGTGCATACCTATTGAAGGTGTGTGTCTCTGCGTGTGTTTGGAGGTGTATGTACATGGCTATATATGTTTGTCCTTCACCAGTTCAAGGGGACCTCTCCCTGTGAGTCTCTGAAGCTTGTATAAGCTGTCACATCAATGAATCACATCAATTTAATACTTAGATGAACAGAACAAACCCTCTAGTTGACCTCTGCAAAACACACACACACTCATGAAACACCATATGTCATAAAAATAACATATTAATGTTTTCCTGTTGGAGCTTGGCTAACCTAAGACTCCTCAGGCCAACTTGATTTGTCTAAGTGACCTTTTTTTAACGTGTTTTATAGTTGTATGCAGGCTCCAACCTATATTTCATATTTAATGTTGGACATTAGCAGCCATAGGCATCCTCACTATATCAGAAGCATGTCAGCTAAATGGAGAGTGAGACATGACAAATCTAACCTGGGGAGACGAGGAAGAGCTGCTTGTCCTCCACTCAACGCTGTTTCAGACATCAATCTCTCTGTCTTTCCAAGTTCAAATGGTGTCCTGTGCTTTAACTGGGAGCAACCTGCTCAGACAGAGACAGGCAGACTGAGCACAGGCTGATGCCTTCATATATCAGATTGATTGAAGGGGAGATTTCAAAGAGGTATTTCACTCTCTGGTCCTCTGAGATGGTTTTATTACAGATATTTTAAAGTTTACATTGGTATTGCCCCTTCAGTTCAAATTGGATCTTGTCAGTCAGAGTGGTAACACATTTCCTTAAATAACACTATTTGCTGATGCCACTATGGCAGCACAATGAAAACATACAGCTACTGTTGTCACATTATTAGCATGAGTTCAAGTCCAACAACCACAAGATACAACATCGCAAACTTTAGAGTTTACTGCAATAATTAAATAATCTGATCTTATGTTGATAGAAATGCCTCCTCACTCAGCCTATGTACATATTGACAGTTTGATGAAGGCCAGGGTATTTAGGGAATACTATCACTTTGGTGAAATTCCCTATGAGGATGGGAATCCAAAACCAATTCCAGTTGAGAACCAAAACACATATCTCAAAGAATCCATGTTATTAGTCCTTTTGCTTGTTCTGCATGTTTTGCACAAGAACTCAATGCTCTTAGAGGCAGTCAGCAGAAATGATAACACTGAAGTCAAAGATGTAATCATAGCAGACATTGGGCAAAAGTGGTTACAGGGATTAAAGCAAAAAATAATCTTCTGACAGATTTTTTTTTCGACACCAAATCATATTGCCGGATCATCAAACCACCACGCCACACGTGTATAAGAGCCTTGTTTTCTGCCTATTGGTCACTTCTTACAGGTTTTCATGCGAAAAGGAGTACACTGTGTACATGCCCTTAGCCCATGGGCATGTACACAGTATACTGTTCTCTAATAAAGCATTTGAGTTGTTAAAAGGCTTTCACCTACACCAGGGGTCTGCAACCTTTCCAATCAAAAGAGCCATTTTGCCTGCCATGCCCACCAAAAAAATCTGTCTGGAGAGACAAAACAAATTTGAACCTTAAAATGAATGAGCGCCTGTTGGCTCTCCATCATTATAATGACATTAGATCTATGAACAAACTGCTTTACCACCTGACATGACTGCTCTATAATGGGTCACCTGTTTTTGTTGCTTTAACCTGAGATTATTGTTATACCATAATATATTGCATAAATGAATTTAGAACTAAAATGATAACAATGGTGTGTTTACTTTGATAATAGGACTTGTCAACAAAAAAAACAGTTATTTAATATTAGCCTGTGTTATCACTGTTATTACTTTTCTGTCATTGTTGTTAGTCATTTTTTTTCCACAGGATCAGGTTTTACTTGCAGTGGGGAAATCATAAATATTTATTTGACATCATCAGGTGACACAGGGGTCAGAGGGTCTTCTCCTTACATTTTTAAACTTCATTCATTTCGTTCCTGCATTCTGATCACTTTTTATACACAATTTTATAATAATCATGAGGTAGTCTTCTGATCTTTGAGGTGGTTTTTGAAATCTCAGTGTTTTTGAAGGTTATCTCACTTAAATAATTAATCAATTTTTAGTTTCATGTCAATCTTGATGTCTTATAAAAAATGTCAGATGCACAAATTACACAATAACTCACACACCTGAGTTTGTAGTTGCTGAATGAGAGAGAGTGTGTGAGGGGGAGAGAGACTGACAGCTATCACAGCAGACATGGTAATTAAAAAACATCCTCCTGATATCTTTGTATAAAAATCCCACACTTCAAAAACCAGATCACAAATGCACTGAATTCATTGGCTCCCCCCGTTTCTCTCCTCTTTTACGAGGCTTCGCTGACCTACCTCTGTTTTAATAGTATGAATCCCTTCACAGCAGCAGCCAATGTTTTAAAAGTAAGAGAGTTCACCAAAACATCGATTAGATGTTTCATTTCTCGTGTTTTCCTCTTATTGAACTGCATCAAGCTGTTGAAGGCCACAACAACAACAAAAAAAACTCAAGTTTTTTTCCCCCTCTCATTTTCTAAATGACAGAAATCCGTTGTGGTGACGGAGAACTTTAATCCATGTTGTTAAAATCGCAGCCTAAATGATGCTTACTGCACAACTCTCAGAGAGTGGCAACACCAGAAACTTGCAGAAGCATTACACTACACAGCATGGCATTGGCTCACTGCGGGCCCATAAAGTATAGAATAGAATTCAAGATTCTTCTTCTCACCTATAAAGCTCTCAGTGGACAGGCACCAATTTATCTCAAAGAGCTTGTAGTGCCGTACAACCCCTCTAGAACATTACGCTCCCAAAATGCTGGCCTGCTCGTGGTTCCATCAGTCTCTAGAAGTAGTATGGGAGGTACAGCCTTGAGTTATCAGGCTCCTCTTCTCTGGAACCATTTACCGACCCCGGTTCGGGGGGCAGACACCCTCTCTGCCTTTAAGGTTAGACTTAAAACATTCCTCTTTGATAAAGCTTTCAGTTAGGGACCAGCTCATAGTCCATAGTTTTGACACATAGTTAAGATGCAAAAGGGTTAGACTGCCGGGGGGATCTGGGACATTGGTATCTATCCCTCTCTCTCTGGCACCCTCTCTCCATATATGCCTCTGCCCCTTTCTGTTTGCTCCTGTACTCGTCTCTGGCTCTTGTCTTGTAGGTGGCCTGGGATCCTTGGTGGAGACTACCTGCTGCTGTGGAGTCACGAAGCCTCAATAACTACAATTACAGACATAACACATATTTGGCCATTTCATTCCAGTTCATAATCACTATTGCAGTTAATGTAGATATTAGCATGATCTTTCTATCCATGGTTGATACATCTATAGTAACTATCTCTAGCTCCACATAGGCATGAGATCCCTCTTGAAAATGAGGTGTCACATCTCAAGAGGTCTACCATTAATACATTTATACTTAACGGAGACAAATATGGTAGGGATGCACTTGTGGTCGGGGCACCCATGAGTTCGTCACTACCATAAATTCTTATTTTCAGTAAGACTTTCATTGACTATACTTCTATAAAATCATCACCACAACCATACAGACATGAGGACCCTCCTGAAAACAAGATGTAGCATCTCAAGAGGCTAACCTCTCATAAATTTGTTTTCAGCAGAAACAAATTTGATGACGACAGGTCTATGATTGGTCCTTTGATCTGTCACTAGCCTTAGTTCTTACTTTAGTCCACTTGTCTCCGCTTACCTCCCTTCCTTTGCACACACACCCAACACAGCATCGTGTGGATTTGCTGTTATCATGAGACTGGGGTCCACATTCAAGATTTCCTGCTGCTTAACAGAAGGTTTTTTCTTGCTGCCATGATGGAGGGATTCATGATTGGCTATATAGATTCATGTTGGGTGTTGGATGTATATATTTGTATATATATGTATATGTGTATTTTATTTATGTATATATGTATCTATCCATATACGTGTATTTTATTTATGTATATATGTATCTATGCATATATGTGTATCCATAATACGAAGAGCTTTGTGCTCTATTGTAAAGTGTCTTGAGATAACACTTGTTATGAATTGGCGCTATACAAATAAAGGTTGATTGATTGAATATTAGGAGTGACATATGTTTGACATAATTTCCACTGATTTCACATGTTGGTCAACTTTTGCCCTCACAGAAAAATCCTCAATGGTGTCAATAAATCAATTTCCATCCAGCTATCACCTTCCCTAGTTAGTGGTTATGTGCTGAGAGTATCTTTAACTGTAGTGAAGATTGATTCTTTTGTGATAGTTCATTTGTCACAAATTTTTTATCTGTATCACAGTATAAAAATCTCTCTAATTGTGCATCCTAATATTAATCAAGACTTTAAGTCTGTACAAATTTACCAATGGCTTTTCACATTCATCCCTATACATAAACTTAATCCATTTGTCTTGAATTACAGCCATCCTTTATCTATACCACGTATCCCTTTTGGGGTCACAGGGCATGGAGCTTATTCCAACTATCCCAGCTGGCCTAGAGGTAGGGTGCCAGCAGATTGCAGAACCACATAGAAAGACAGACAACCATTCACACACTCACCGACACTTAAAGGATAAGTTCGGTTTTTTGACACCTGGACCTTATTTTTAGGATTAAATACGCTCGTAGACTCACCCAGACAATTTTGGCGGAGCTCGGAGCCATTTTCGAGCAATTTAGATCCATCCGACGGCATTTTTCCTCATGCCGTAGTAGCAGACGGGGCCAGAAATCGAAGCCCCTAAATTAGACATTATCTGCTGTGAAACTCACTCATTTCAGCTACATTTTATAAATGAATGGCCAGTGTTATCACCATGTCAGCTCAACTTTGTTGTTATGGTCATCCGGGGCTTTACAAGGACGGGTAACTTTTGGTGAGGTCATAGACAAGAACATGAGTAGAGCCGCTGTTGTTGCTAGGCTACACGGCTACACGGCTACTTTTGTGCAACATGGCGGAATATTTATCCGATGTAGAAGTGTCTGACGACGACTTTGAGTATAATGGATGCCCTTATCATTTTGAGCCAGAATATACCGACGAGGAGCTATTTGAAAGGAGGATGCAGAGGGAAAGAGCCGAACAGCTGGCCAGAGAACAAGCAACCACTGTACGTCCACGAATGGGGGCTAACTGGTGGTGATGTTGTGGACATTGCATGGCAAACACAACAGAGGAGGAGTGCCTTTGCTGCTCAGAGTGGGACTTGAGACCAGAGGAAACACGTATTGATGCCCCCCAAAATACGATTTCTGGCCCCGTCTGCTACTACGGCATGAGAGAAAAACGCCGTCGGATGGATCTAAATTGCTCAAAAACAGCTCCGAGCTCCGCCAAAATTGTCTGGGTGAGTCTACGAGCGTATTTAATTCTAAAAATAAGGTCCAGGTGTCAAAAAACCGAACTTATCCTTTAAGGGAAATTAAGCAGTTAACCCAACAAGCACGTTTTTTGGTCTGTGGGAGGAAGCTAGAGTGCCTGAGAACTCACATGTACACAGAGAGAACATGCAAAGTCCAAACAGGAGAACTCCACAAAACTCCACTGTGTTTGACTAATATATGTTTCATGCCCCTTCTAAATTAAAGTCTTGGAGCTAATTGAACATCAGGGTTCGACATAACCCATGGCCCGCTGGCCCAGGGCCAGTAAAACTACATGCAGGGCATGTCGATTGGTCAGTCACTGGCCCGGACTGATTACAGTGATTGTGACTCGCGAGAATGTACGATGTGAGTGCACCGGTAGACAGCTGAAAATGAATGCAATTTTGGAAGCATAACAAGAAGCTTCGATATGCTTTGAAGCATATCGAAGCATATGCCGGAAGGACCAGTGACTGACCAATCGCTGATTACAATGATTGTGATTCGCGAGAATGTACGTGGGAAATTTGAAATGCTTCGAGTGCTGGAGGTAAAGTGAAACGGAGAAAAAACGAACAGAAAGAGAAAGGAAAACAGAGAGTTAAGTGGTTCAGTAAAAAAGTCAGCGAAGGAGTGCTGCGAGTCCGACAGGAGGAAAAGGGGCTTTCTCCCGAAGTGGAAGGATCAGTATACCTGGCTGAACCACGGCGGTGTAATGTATTGTAATAGGGATGTATCATATCACGATGCATTGGTTATTAAATATTTTTATCGATACAATCCGATCCATTTAATACATAATTGGTATTTCTAAATGTATTAATAAGTGTTCCCAACCCATTTTGGGTGCATTATTTATTCGACCCACATAACGTAAGCGATGGACTTGTTAATGTGTACACTTCAAACTAAAGTATCAGCTCCGCAGTTGCACTGTTATACATGTGCCGCAGATGAATACTAGTAGTCAAGGGAGCGTGAGGAGTAAGGTAAACAAGCATGCCGGACGCTGAGCGAATTCAAAGAGTTTTAAATCTACAGTTTGGCAACACTACGGATTTTACAAGAGAGACGGACGACTTGACAAGACAGATGCAATTTGCAGAATGTGCTGCGCTGCTGTAAAATGCACAGCCATTATGACTAATTTGATAACTCACTTGAAGCGGCGGCACATTGTCGTCATGGAGGCGTCTGCTAGCACCTGCTAGCGCCTCCCCTTCTTCAAGCTCAGATTCACCTGCAGCTGCTAGTTCCAAAAGTGGTGAGCAAAGTATTGCAAAAGTATTGCAAGCGCTAAAAGACATCTTTGTATTCACAGTTCAGGAAAGAAATCACTTTCAGCTGCTCACTGGTGAGCCTTCTTTCTGCTAAATGAGTGCAAATAATTCTAAATTTATTCAATTATATATGTATGTATATATATATATATATATATATATATATATATATATATATATATATATATATATATATATATATATATATATATATATATATATATATATGTATATATACATATATATATACACACACACAAATATATATATATATATATATATATATATATATATATATATATATATATATATATATATATATATATATATATATACACACACATACATATATATATATATATATGTATATATATATATATATATATATATATATATATATATATATATATATATATATATATATATATATATATATATATATATATATATATATATATATATATATTTATATATACATATATATATGGCACTGCACTGTAAACTTAAAACAGACACTCTGGCTCTAAGAGAAAAGCCAGTTTGTGAAAAGTCTTGGTTTTACTTGGTAAATAAATAATCAAACTCACTGAATTGCACAGCAACTTCTTTTACATCTCCACATGAACTTTGTCTAATTAGATCGTGTATTGAAATAATTTTGTTTCCTTATGATGCAATCAAAAAGAATAGATTTGAAAACAAATAAAAAAATTCTTTCCGCAAACAAAATTACGATTTCAAAAATACAAAAGAAATGCAGGTGAACAAATTCCATATATTTGTGATCAAAATTGTATCTTGATAAATCCACAGCATTTGTTTACAAACCAAAATATTGTTCTCATGAACCACAGATTTGTTTGCGTTTCCTGAAGTTTTGTTTGCGTTTCTAAAGGTTTTGAATGAACTTTATTTAACTTTATTTAACTTTATTTAACCAGAATAGCCTCGTTGAGATTAAGAATCTCATTTTCAAGAGTGTCCTGGCCAGACAGGCAGCAGCACATTTACAAAGTTACAGACAAAAAAAAAGTAACAGACACAGACACAGATACATACATAACCAAACCAATCAAACCAATCAAGTCAGAGTCACAGAGCAGCAAGTTTATCAGTCAAAGCATCTACAGCCTACTTCTTCCTCCAATGCCTTTAACCTGCCCTTAAAAAGATTTAAAGAGACCAGCTCTCCAAGACACAGTTTTTCTTGTAGCAGATTCCAGTCTGCAGGAGCAGCATATCTGAAACTCCTTTTACCCATTTCAAGACGAACTTTAGGGACAGAGAGCAAAAGTAGATTTTGTGACAGAGTCACGGGACGAAGGCTGTAGCTTCCAGAACTTCTTACGTGAATATAGTTACTTAAGTATGATGTAAGCAGGCCAAGTATAGCCTTGTAAATAAGGATATGCCAATGATTCAGCCTACGGATGGTAAGAGAGGGCCACCCAACTCGCTCATACAGAGTACAATGATGAGTAAAAGGCTTAAGATTAGTTATGAACCTTAGAGCCCCATGATAAACAATATCCAAAGATTTAAGGCATTGAGAAGATACATGCAGATATAAAAGATCACCATAGTCAGAGGCATGAAAGTAGCAGAAACAAGATGCTTTTTTGCAGCAAAAGAAAAACAAGACTTATTTCTGAAGTAAAAGCCCAACCGCAGCCTTAGCTTCTTTACAAGCTGCTCAATATGAAGCTTAAAAGACAGAGAATCATCAATCACAAACCCAAGGTATTTACAAGAAGATACAGACTCAATCACATCACCCTCAGCTGTAACAATGGACGGCAGGTTCTGTGACCTGTGTTTGGAATTTGTGAAAATCATCAGCTTTGTTTTTTCTGAATTCAAAACCAACTTCAGCTGCCTCAGATTTTTTTGCACAATATCAAAGGCTTCCTGCAGAAGACAAAATGCCTGATCTTGTGTGGGGGCCAAGCAATAAATAACAGTATCGTCCGCATATAAATGAAAGTTAGTATTAGGGACATTATGACAGATACTGTTAAAGTACAAAGTAAATAAAAGTGGTCCCAAGACCAAGCCCTGTGGAACACCGTTTCAGACCCGAAGGTAACCAGAGGTCAGGCCATCAGCTTGCATACACTGTGATCTGTTTAATAAGTAGTTATCAAACCACCTAACTAATTGATCAGACAGACCACAACTGTGAAGTCTGTTTATTAAAATGACATGATCGACAGTGTCAAAGGCCTTTGATGAATCAATAAAAAGCGCTGCACAATGTTCCTTAAAATCCAAATAGTTGATAAAGTCACCGACCACTTTTAGAGCAGCTGTGGTTGTGCTGTGTTTTTTCCTAAAACCTGACTGACAATCTGCTAAAATATTGTCACCTCCTTTTAACAGGGGGTGGAAAAAAGCGAATTTGGCCAAGTGGCCAAAGATAGGTTAAAAAGGTAAGTTAAAGGAGTTGCAATAAAATCTGTAGCTAATTTAAAAAAAATAAGTCTCTAAAAGATCAGGACCTGCTTGTTTCCTGATGTCTAAAAATCTGAGGGCAGTGTGCACCTCACTGACGGTGATTGGCCTGAAATTAAAAAGCTTGGGCACATTAAAAACAGAATGGACAAAGGATTTATTTGACACAGTGTTTACTGTGTCAAACAGGGAATGAAATGCTCATTAAATAAATTTAGCATAGCTGATTTGTCCGTAATGTTTTCAGAGTTTTTGATAATGCAAGGGGGGAGCTCTAATCCGTTATTTTTCCAGTCGGACAGCTAACTTTACAGTGTTACATTGCATTGTTTAATTTGGTTTTCCTGTTCAACCACTAGATGGAAACACCCGGACCTCACATACATACTGTACAGTGTTTTTGTATAGCTATATCAAGTTAAATGTCTAAAATACAATAAATTTGGTTTGACAGTAAAACACTTACTTATTGGGTGGTCCCAAATAACTCTTTAAATACTTTAAGTAAAACAGGCCGCCTGGTCTTTTTTTGTCAAAAAACATGTCAGGAAATGTGCTTTTGACTAAATTTTTCACCCTATGTTCATGAGAAATAAACGTAAACAATGTTGGCAAGTATTTGTCATTCTTATGTTATAAATGCTTAAAACAGTGTGTAATTACAAGAAAAGAAAATTGATTGGAATTTTCATCAGGTTTCTCTGTATAAAAAAGTGTAAATGAACATGTCCAAATGTTTTTTGAGATGACGAAAAATAAACTTTACCCATTAACATACACTCAAACATTTTTGTTTGCCTACAGCATTTAGTGTTCATGTTATAGACTGTTTAATAAGACCATGTCCAGGCGTTTTTTTTTGGGGGGGGGTTTTGACAGTAGCTTCCTGAAGCAGTTCCTGTCCAGATGAAGACAGAGTCCAAGTTTGCACTCGTCACATCCATGGAGTGCTTTTTCTGCACACAGAGCACTGCTTTTTCCCCAGGCTTGCCCTCTGTCATTTTTCAATATGCTCTCTTTTGTTGTTCTTTGAGGGAGTTGTTATCAATTCTCAACTGGAATTTGCTTTCACTTCCCAGTTTGTATGTATATATGTGCACACAACGGTGAATATACGGCAAAAAAACAGCAAAAAACAGTAAATATACAGCAAAACACGGTAAAAATATGGCAAAAGGGGAACAAGGAAACACTCCAGAATGATACTTATGGTATTATTTGCAATGTTTGTACACTATTTACTCCAAAAATACTGATAAACAACCAATAAATCACTCACATGTATCACTTTGAATCATTTCTCTTGCGTGCACGCGCTGTGCGTATCATCCGAGCAGGCATCAGTGCGTATGACAAAATCACATTGGGGCAAGCCCCCCTGGGGCCCATAGAAATTCATTGTAAGGTCCAAAATTAAAAAAAAAAAAAAAAAAAAAAAAAAATTCAACATGTAAGTCTATGAGAGCGCCTTGGGCGATTTTCAGTCCGACTGAAATCGCCCCAGGGGGTGGGGCTGCTGGTTGGACAGTGGCATCGCAGCGATATTTGGGTTGCTGATTGGAAAATAATAAGAGACCTAATATGAAGACTTAGACTGGCACAATAAACACTTTTCTCTCTCTTTTTTTATGTGGCTTAAGGAGGGTAGTGCACTATTGCCCACTGTGGGCCAGCCGCCCCTGATCATGAGTGTTAATGTCTGATAACACTGTCTCTACTGGTTGGGAAAAAAGGTACAAGAAGGGCGACAAGTGTATCCTTAAAAGCATCAAAAAGACAGAAAAGTTAGGCAAAACATTCCTGTTTATCGACGTTTGTCTCCTTCATTTTGCTCTCTCCGTGTCTGCCATGCCATCAGCTCAGTGTTGGGGTGGAAGTTGCCATCCCTTCTGTCTGAGTGAGACTGACCAATCAGGAGGCTTCTTACAGTTTTCACAGGAGGCCCCGCCCATAAGAGTTAGGAAGAAACGCAAGCAAAACTTTTAGAAACGCGAACAAAACTTCAGGAAACGCAAACAAATCTGTAGTTCATGAAAACAATAATTTGGTTTGCAAACAAAACCTGTGGATTTATCAAGACACAATTTTAATCACAAATATATGGAATTTGTTCACCTGCATTTTTTTGTATTTTTGAAATCATAATTTTGTTTGCAATTTTTTTTTTGTTTCCAAATCTATTCTTTCTGATCGCATCATAAAGAAACAAAATTCTCTCCATAATCATGCTTAATTGCTCTGTATCGTGATTTGGGTGTGAATCGTATCGTACTGCATCGTAAAACGCCACACATGTATCTTTAATATATCGGATGGGAGACACTGTATCGAGATGCGTAATGTATTGGCATTATTCTTTAGATGCCCAACCCTATATTATAAGGTATGTCGGCAGTTTCCGACGAAGGCTGACTGCAGTGGATCATTTTTTAAAGGCACCGACAACTATCGAAAACACACACTGGACGTGATGGCTGCTACAGTTGTTGTCTGTCAGCTATGTAATTTTGCAGTGCAGCTGATGTACATGTGAACATTTGATCTAAATGCCTCCTAAATAGTGCAGCGTCTTTGTGCACGCTCCTCCGTGTGACTGTGAGCGTAAAGATGCAGATAGACGTCCATGGGGACAGTGAGGGATCATCAGTCACTTTGTGTGATTTTATAATTCAAACGGTGTCTTGATAGCTCATGTGTACTGTTTAAGTGACCAAAAAGACTTAAAAAATGACAAGTCAGCCTTTTGATGAATAAAAACTCAACATTCTTCAGCAGTCCAGCTCTGAGCCGCTGTTTTCACTCATTCACTTTTTTCTAAATGATAAATTCATCCTGAGGTATCCTGGATCACTTATTCTCCATGCTATAAGAACAATCTTTGAAGGATCAAGCTTCAAATACAATCTACTAGTGCAGCAGTTCTCAACCTCTGGGTTGAGAACTGCTGCACTAGAGAAAATAGTGATTAAAGAGAAAATATTTAGTAACTCTCATGCAGGGACGCATTTTGAAAAAAAATACTCCAAACTAACTGAGGGTTGCAGCTTGAATAACCAAACCTTATAGTGGAGATTCAGGGCAAAACGTAACATTAAGCAAATCTGATTTTCTCATCTCTGTTACATAATCGTTTGAATGTGGTAATTAGAAGCCACATTTTGATAAATCCTTAGGTTCAGCAGATGCTGCATGTCTGTATTTGGCCTTGGTATTGCAGTAATGACCGAGACAATAGCATTTGAAGAGGAGGAATGATTATCTCAGCAGAGCTACAGGGCTTGGTGTATATTTGTGTGTGGACGCACATTTTGGTCAGTGTATGTGTGCGCAAACTGCATGTAATGTTGAGCTGCATACACAATGGCTTTTGCTAAATGACCTAGATAACAGAGGCAATCTGCTCCCCCCCATCATGCAGAGAGTCACTGAAGGTCTAAGCCCATGTATCCATTGCTCATGGGCACTCGGGCAGACACTGGCTCTCTGACACAGAAAAATAAAAGAGATCTAACCATCAGCACAAAATAAAACTTGAAGGATTAGTTCACAATGATTCATGAAGGATTCTTCTGTGCGGCTCTCTACGGATTTTAACTTCCCTGCATCTATAGATGACCAAAGCCTAATATAAATGTAACAAAATGAGAAATTTCTTTTGATGTACATGTTTAAATTGTAGGACGTCTGGTATCAACATGCCTGGATATTGTCATCATATATAAGACTTAAAACCAAACTAAGAGGCAGAATGACTGCACCCACCTAATGCATTGTAGCC
Source organism: Cetoscarus ocellatus (assembly GCA_037902135.1). Lineage (NCBI taxonomy): Eukaryota > Metazoa > Chordata > Actinopteri > Labriformes > Labridae > Cetoscarus > Cetoscarus ocellatus. The sequence continues at coordinate 384,811 of JBAMNC010000769.1, forward strand.
CACTGCGTTTTACAAAACCATCTGCTTCTGCTGATATATAAGACCACTGCCAAAGCACAAACTTAACACTTCTAAATTCCTGTCCCTCACTTGTAGTTACCTAGAAATGCTGCTGCATTAAAAAAAAAATCAGTTTAATCAAAATATATTTATATCAAACAGAATTTAAAAAATTTAAAAGATCTGATGGTTAAAGAAACAGCAGAGGTTTCTTGTAAGATGGACTATTTGAAAAACCCGTCTGGCTTACATGCTGAGTAGCAAGTTTTTATCTAATCATCTATTGGAATATGAAAGCATGATATTCAGTCCAGAAATCCAGTTGAGCCCCAGTTGATAAAGTCTCAAAGTAACAGAATTTCTCTGTTCTTCTACTGCTGAATTTGAAGATCTTATCTTAAATCATTAAGGTGTAATTGAATGACTCTAATAATGACACATTCAAAAAGTGTTACTAAAAATATTATGATGGACACAATTTGTCACCTTTTTGATAAATGCATTTTCTGCATTCTGTCTACACTGCAAAATATATGTAATTTTACTGTTCTCTTTCCTAATATTCCATTCGATGTCTCACTATGGGATGCACGCCCCGCTGCAGACCTCAGAAGCATTAATCTCATTACGCCAATCCTGATTGGCTGGCGAAACGTGTCCGTCTGCCCCAGGTAGTACCACCTACCTTAAATACCCCATGCGGACGGCAACACGTCTTTCAAACACCTCTTCTCACTCTGAGCATATCTCGCGTCCAGGGCTAGCTAGCTTAACTGTCCACAGACGGATCTTATTTAGCTTCCACCGCCGGGCGCTATCTAGCTTTGGAGTTTCTGTCGGTCACACCAGATCGTTTCTGTGCTTTCCTCGCCTCCCCACGGCTTGGTTAGCACTATCCTCGACGCCCCACCACGGCTTTTCGAGTTCCGAACGTTAGCACACCAGCTAATCTCTCGGCTTCTTCACGGTTAGCACACCAGCTAACTCCCTTGATTACCTGCCTGCACACCAGCTCGCGAGGAATGGAGGCTGGAGCTCCTCATACCAGAGGACAAGGAGACTCTGGGGCCCGCCCCTGTCGCTGCGGGAATAAGATATCGAGCAAGGATCCACACCAGGTCTTGCAGCCCCACCCTGGGTGTTAAAGATGGTCTGGAGAGGGTACAGGCTGCAGTTTGCCGCTGTCCCCCCACGATTCGCCGGTATAATACACTCCCAGGCTTAGGGAGAGTCAGCTCGCGTTTTACAGGGAGAAATCCTCTCACTGTTAAACAAAGGAGCAATTTGTGTCGTACCTCCCGCAGAGAGTCAGAGTGGGTTTTACTCCAGGTATTTTCCGGTCCCCAAACGGGGGGGGAGCGGTATTCGCCCTATCCTGGATCTACGTGCTCTGAACAAATATCTCAGGAAATACAAGTTCAGGATGCTGACGCACGCATCCCTGCTGCGCCTTGTGCGACAGAGCGACTGGTTCACTTCTGTCGATCTGAAGGATGCGTATTTCCACATCCCAATCTATCCTCCCCACAGAAAGTATCTGAGATTTGCTTTCCGGGGGATCTGTTATGAGTACCGCGTGCTCCCTTTCGGTCTGTCTTTGAGCCCGAGGGTGTTTGTGCGGTGCACAGAAGCGGCAATAGCCCCGCTGAGACGGCAGGGCATCCGCTTGGCCACATATCTGGACGATTGGCTGCTGTTGGCACAATCGGAGCAGGAGGCCAGGGCGCACACGCGTATTCTCATACGACACCTATCCGATCTGGGTTTCGTGATAAACGGGGAAAAGGGGATGCTGTCCCCGGCGCAGGACATAATCTTTCTAGGATTATCCCTGGACTCCGTGACTTTCACAGAGGGCCTTTCGGCGGACTGAGTGAAAGCAATCAGGGCATGTCTCGCGCTTTTTCAGCCAGGCAAATCTGTTCAATTCAGATTATGTCTTCCGTTACTCGGACTGATGGCGTCTGCCATTCTCGTAGTCCATCTGACCCAAGGGGTGCCCATGGGCTCCGTCCTTTCCAGGAAGGTGGTCAATACGGACGCCAGCCTGACGGGTTGGGGCGGGATTCACGAGGGCCGGTCTGTGAGGGGCCGCTGGAGTGTGGACCTCCAGCGCTCTCACATAAATTTTCTGGAACTTTCAGCCGTGAAAGTTTCTCCCTGAAACATTTTTATCCGTCTCTCATGGATCATCATGTCCTGGTGAGGACGGACAATACGACGACTGTACATCAACCGTCAGGGGGGATTACGCTCCCGTCAGTTGCATATGCTTGCACGCAGACTGATCCTGTGGAGCTGTGGTCGTCTCCTCTCCCTGAGAGCGTCGCACGTCCCGGGAGTCCTTAACACCGGTGCGGACCTGCTGTCAAGGGGCGCGCCGGTATACGGGGAGTAGACTCTGCATCCGGCAATTGTGGAACAGATATGGGCCCGGTTCGGTCGGGCCGTGGTGGATCTGTTCGCGTCGATAGACAACACGCAGTGCGAGCTGTTTTACTCCCTGCGCAGCACGGATGCTCCCCTTGGGGTAGACGCTCTAGCGCACGCCTGGCCACGCGAGCGTCTTTACGCTTTCCCCCCCTTGGCCCTGATATCCCCCACTCTGTCCAGGGTGAGGGAGCATGGCCACGTACTGATTTTGATAGCTCCGCATTGGCCGGCGATGCATTGGTTGGCGGAGATATATCAGTTGATATGCGCTCAGCCTTGGCAGCTCCCGCTGCGCAGGGACCTGCTATTGCAAGGGGGGGGCGCGGTCTTCCACCCGCGCCCAGAGCGTCTGGCACTGTGGGCTTGGCCCCTCAGTGGCTAAATCTGTCAGCTGTGGGTCTTTCACAGCGGGTGATTTCCACTATACAAAGTGCTTGAGCCTTCTCCACTAGGTCTCTGTATGGCTGTAAGTGGAGAGTGTTTGAGGGATGGTGTCACCGGAATGGCCACATTCCCTCTCAGTGTCCGGTAGGAGTGATATTGTCATTCTTGCAGGACCTGATTGACAAACGAAAAGCTTTCTCCACGGTTAAAGTATACTTGGCAGCTATCGCCGCCTGTCACGTGGTGTTTGGGTAGAAAACAGCAAGCCAACATCCGCTGGTTTGCCGTTTTATGAAGGGAGCGCGCAGGCTTCTCCTCGTGTCCAGACCGCTGGTACCACCATCGGATCTGGCTGTGGTTCTGGAGGGGCTTAAGGGCCCTCCTTTTGAACCACTGGAGGGAGCAGCCTTGAAACACATGTCTCTCAAGACAGTGTTGTTGCTGGCTCTGGCTTCGGCTAAACGAGTTAGTGACATCCATGCGCTTTCGGTCCATCCCTCATGCGCTCAGCTCTTCCCGGGGGATGTGAGGCTGATTTTGAAGCCCAACCCGGCTTTTGTGCCTAAGGTGGTGGGTTCATGTTCTCCTATTGACCTTGTGGCTTTTGCTGCCTCACCAGGTGAGCAGCAGTCGCATGCGTTATGTCCGGTTCGTGCGGTGCGCACCTACATGGATAGGACGAGGGGTGTCAGGAGGAGCAATCAGCTGTTCGTCTCCTGGGCTAACCCTCATAAGGGGAAACCTGTCACAAAGCAACGTCTATCCCACTGGGTGGTGGAGGCGATTGCTTTGGCTTATACGAGTCAGGGTCTGCAACCACCTGTGGGTCTGCGAGCGCACTCGACTCGGGGCTTGGCTGCATCCTGGGCCTTATTCAGGGGAGTTTCTGTTCAGGACATCTGTGCTGCGGCGAGTTGGTCCTCGCCTCTCACTTTTGTTCATTTCCATATGCTGGACGTGTCTGCTCTGTGCGTGGCACGAGCGGTTTTGCAGTCCTAATTGGAACAGAGTATTTTCCCTGTGGGTTGGTGGACGCTGGATAAGCTTGTCTGGCAATACGGGAGCAACCATATCCCATAGTGAGACATCGAACGGAATATTAGGAAAGAGAACTTTAGGTTATTTACATAACCCCCGTTCTCTGAGTAATATGAGTGAGATGTCTCACCAGACAACCCTTCTTGCTTGGGCGAGTGAGAAGAGGTGCTTATCTTGAATGACGTGTTGCCGTCCGCATGGGGTATTTAAGGTAGGCGGTACTACCTGGGGCGGACGGACACGTTTCACCAGCCAATCAGGATTGGCGTAATGAGATTAATGCTTCTGAGGTCTGCAGCGGGGCGTGCATCCCATAGTGAGACATCTCACTCATATTACTCAGAGAACCGGGGTTATGTAAATAACCTAAAGTTTTAATACAAAAAAGATCATTCTTAGGAATAGCAGTGGCAATGTCTAGCAGTTATTTGTATGCATTTTTGTACAGAGAGGTCCACACATGTTTATCTACTGGCACTTCTGAAACCTCGCAGGCTTCCCGCAACAGCAAAGAATGGCCTTTCACTAGCTCAACTCACATATCCTTCCATCATAAATCTCTTTGAAATGACATGTTTGAGTTGCACAGGAATGAGACAACAAAGACAAAGGTGTCAGATTTGCCATGTGGTTAATCCGTCTTATTTATTCTACATGTTTTATTTTGCTTTACATCTACAAATGTATAAATAATACACTAAATCATATTCTTGTCACAAATCATACAGGATCAGAACTTTATTAAATAAAGTTACATATAAATGTTAACATGTACAATTCCTTGTAACTGTTTTTTTTTTTTTATCTTACTTTATTTTAATTTCTTTCACAACTGTCCCTGCCATGTGAAATGAAACTTTCTGAGGGGAGCCAGCTGCCTGCCCCCTCAAATTAATTTGGAGAAGCACCCTTGTCATTCTCTTCCTATCTTTGATCTTCCACTGGGCCTTTCAAAAAACACTCTGGTAAGAAAATAATCTTGAATTCAATGCAATGATCTAGTCGGAAATCAAAAAGATCAGAGCTGTGTCATGCTCTGCATTTTATTGTATCAGCACAGTGTTCAGAAGACATTCTAAAACAATTTCTGGCTGGGATGGTTAAGGAGGAGGAGGGTGAAACAAAGCATCAGCTTCATCTTACTAGATTCATTGCATCATTTAAAGGTGCAGTGTGTAGAATTTGGCATTTGAGCGACACCTATCGTTCAGATTCTAGAATGAGCCCAACCGTAACTAAAACGTCACATCGCTGAGCAACGGAAGCCTGTGAAGACCAAAAGGGATCGTGAACACAGCATCATTTACTAAAGTGACAAGGTTTGTAACCATTATTTTTATAGATTATAGGTCAGTTATTGTCCTCTCTCCTCTTCTTAGCCTGCATTTCAGGTAGATTTCAGAACCGGCGAACAGATTCACGTTTCTTTTTGTCCCTAAAATCCACCCATAGACAACATGGTGGATCGTTGCGTTGGCCTACATGAACGCGGCCCGCGGTAATGTAAATTTTTTGAAGCTTTTCTAACTACAAAAAAGTAAAACAAACATTTTATGGGGATGATTGTACTCCTATTTTGACAGACTTTACATACAAATAGAAACATTATATCCTATATTCACCGTTTCTGTTCGGCGAAATGCTGCCAATTCTACACACTGCACCTTTAAGTACATGTGAAGGTCTGCGACTCACATCACCACATTCTTCCATTAAAGGTTTAGACCATTCTAATAAAGTATCAGTAAAATTATTTGTTGAAGCCTGGTACTTCTGTTTATGCACTGTTTATTTGGACAAGCTTTTACATGAGTGCAGAATATGAAACTGTGTCTCATGGAGATTTTCTTTGGTTTCTGCTGCATAAATATCTCCCTCTGACACAGTCCAACACACTGCATGTAGTCTTTCCAATGTCCATACACAGTATGGGTCTTGCCCTGTAGCACATCTCTGCTCACAATTTCAGCTATTGAGTGTAAAATGTCTAACAGAACAGCAAAAGTCAGGGTATGACTATATTTTTCTCCAATTCAACACAGCAAGCCAATTATAAGACCCCATACAATATATTGTCAGATATCAGCCTCCTCTAAGAATTTAATGAAAGCCTACAACTAAGAAAAAGAAAAAGAAAAAGACATCTTTGAAGTTTATCTCCTTCTCCTGTCTGAAAATCTGTGATGGGTGGTGGTCAGCAGCTGAATCAGCTGAGTTAGGACTGGTGTTGTAGTAAACTGCGATCATGCAGTTAGAGTTAAATATTGTTAGCATAAATATATTATATACGTTTTCACATTTCAATTACAAATACAGAAAATTTGAGATAGAAAATGCTGACTTGGTCAGACTTCCTGTGTAATCTGACTTGGCAGCCATGCAACAACTAGGAAATGGAAGAACTTTAGAAGTGGATCATCCAATGTAGTGGAACAGGGGGCATTTTTCTCCTTTGGGGCAGTGGCCTCTGATCTCTGCTTCTTTAGTGGCAACCTCACTTGATAGTACGATAACATAGGTAAGCTTTTTGCCTTGATTTTACAATGTACTGTACATCTGAAATATTGCCTTCTTGATTCATCTTGTTGTTTAATCTAATGAAGGACAGAGTTAGGCTTTAAATAAAAGGTTGTAAATGTAGATCAATACACTGATGGCAAAGGCCTGTATGATTACAACAAATATGTTTTAAATGCAAATGTTTGCCCCAGTCACATTCACATGACAGCAAGAGCTTGGGATCAAGCCTCAACCCTTTGGTTGAGAGATGACGGACTTTGCCACTGATCCATGGCAAATAATCTTACTAAACATAAAGTTAAAATTTATGATTCATTCACTGACAAAACAAAACGTTCCATGACATACAGTGCTTTCAGTAAAAATTGTTGTAGGGTAACTTACAGCCAGGTACAGTGCAGCATAGACACTGAGTGCAGCCTCTTTGGATGGGAAGGTCTTGCGGGCACGTAGGATGTCATCCTGGTTTCCTGTGCAGGCCTCCTGATGGCTGATGTAGCGCAGAGCCTGCTGGCAGCCCAGTGCTGTGTAATTTGGCTTGCAGACTGTCAAGAAGTAGGGTGCTAAGTTTCCAGTTACAACCTGGCCGGCATTGACAAAGATGTCAACTGTAAAGAGGCCAAAGGTGTAGACGCCTGCAAAACAGTAAGGAAAATATCAAAAATGGAAGGCACAATGAACAGATGTAGCAGCCCCGACGAGGCTTAAGGTGGAGATGATCAACCAATATCACAAATGATGGTGCACTTTTTTGTGTTTTGTTTAGCAGATAGTCCAGGCTATCTGCCAAAGTAAACAGGCTTTTTTTTACTTTTTAACAGAGCAGTACAGAAACTATGAAAAATTACAACAAATATCCTCCAGTAAGAACTTAGTAAATAACACAATAAGATGATTCAGTAATTTGAAATGTATATATATTTATATAATGTGTAATAAACCGCATAATTATTAGAAGACTGAACATTGTCAATCCTGTCCTGCCCAACAGTGCAAATAGTCTTGATAACAAAAGGCACTATGCCTTAAAACTTTGCTGCCATGTGCAAGTGATGCAACTACTCTCTATTGCAATGAATCAATTAAAAAAAACCTCCAAACTACTATCTCTATTCAATTTTTCTTTTGCCCAAATCTGAATTTGTCTTGACGAAAAGTTATATTTGAAAGATCATGGTAATATTTTATCTTCATCTACCACCCAATGAAAGAAATCATACTGTAATAACACTTTGTGGATTCATTTACTATCTAACTAGTACTTTGCCAGATTTTGCATGTATTCACAAAATAGCATAATAATTGGATTATTTTTTAACCCAAAGAAGTCAAACAAAATGTGTCCAGCTATGACTGGAGGAGGAGGATAACTGATTTACAGCAGCAGATGAGGTAACGATTTTTTTTAAGCCACATACCAAGGTGCAGCTAGGGCCAATTTAAATCGCCACAGCACTTGCTAGAAATAAACTATATTTTTGATGCTGTACTTTATTTAAAAAGTGCGCAGTGCACAGTGGTTTTGGGTGGTCGGTCTATATTTTGCTATTTTAAGGATGCATGCTGCTCATTGCGCTACATTCTCATGTCCTCCATTGAGTGTAAGATGCCAAGAAACACAAAAAAACACACATGATCAAATATTGTAATGACACACATAGCTACATGTATAACACTTGTAAAAATACTAATAAATCTCACTGATAATTGTGCACAAGATAATAATACAGGTTTGTGTGTGTGTTGTATGCACACAATAGAGAACAGAGCCAAGGATATCTACAGGAAAATTAGAAATAAATGGCTTACAGTCCACAGTTATTTTATGTTGAGTAAACAGGCTATCCTAAACATAAACCTGCCCGATCCTGAGGTGAGGTTTAGTTTTTACGTTTATATGGTAGTGCCTGACTTATGCTCTGGAATGCTTTAATGAAAGAAAGTACTTGAATCTTAGCATGAACATATATCGTAGTATTTTGTATGTGACCTTTGAGTTTAGTGACACAATGAATGAGAGGGATAAAGTAATCCTTCAGAAATTATGACCAAGCAGCGTGTTTCTGCTCTTGCAGGTGTTTTCCACTTATTGAACTGCATCAAGCCATTCTGGTCGTTTGCTCTCATTGCCCACTGTAGATACTGCTAGGTAAAAATCAAGACAGAGGGAGAGCTGCTCTGTAAAGCCTCTAATGACCACTAGATTCACTGGAGAGCATTGGTGTGTTGTGTAACTGTGGGGCATAGTTTCATGGGCAACTAAGTGTGTAAACAAGAGAACAGTATTCCCTCGGACTTCACAATAGATAATCATTGCTTGCTATGGCTATAAAACATGACTTAATCTTCATGTTCATGTCAAAAGACCTCAACTAAAACTCAACACTATTTTCAAGACAAAACTATTTATTATCTCAAATAATTGCTTTTAAAAAAAACTTTCAGACAGAAGGCGTCAAAGCTGCAAAGCAATAATGTCCAATAATGTTTTGTTGTGTGATGCCACTGTTTAATATTGGTTTTGATATTAACATGAGTTAGGGTATATAAACAATTGTTTAAGAAATATGCATACTACTTTAGAAGTGCCTTTGACTCTTGTCTTTAATATCTACCAAACTTTTCAAGGGCCAAAACATTGCACTGCTTTTAAAAACTAGTTTACTGTATAAGTCAAATGTGAGGTGACACCTGAGAGCTCATTTGGGAAGGCAGGTGTCTTGAGCTGCACTGATTTTATTCCTGACCTGCATCATTAATACACCTTACATAAATCCTACCAGTTAGGGAGGTACTTAAGATCTCCACTCTCCTCTTGGACTTATCTAGCACTTTTATGGTCTCTCTTGACTACTCAAAGCACTTTTACATCAAAGGTCACATCTACCCTTTCATAAGCACTCTCTTACATATTCACTCACTGATGGTTTAAGTTTCTACACAAATTGTCCAACAGCATTTAGTAACACATCCTCAACCTTTCATACCTATTTACACACCCTTTGACACAACAATAGGAGCAACTTGGGGTTAAGTGGCTGGCCCAAGGACATATCAGCAAGTGACATTGGGAGCTGGGCTAAAAACTGAAATTGTTGGTACAGCATGCTACCAGAATATGCCCCTGGTGTCTCTTCTTCTCTGGCTATCCCAGCTCAGCCCTACATCTGTGCTGTGGTCTTGCTTTTAACCCTCTACCACCCCAGCAACCACCTATGGGTCCTGACAGGAATGTAAGCTACTAGTGATGAGGTTAGAGACTGCAAATCAACTTCAGACTTGTATCACTGCTGCAGTAAATGCTTAAAACAAATGAACTGTCTGGTTGAACAGTGTTTGGTAATTGTTTCTGTGGGTGACACATCCTTAGCCACATGACAATGCCCCCTCTGCCTACCCAGCTGGAGATATAGATGAATACTGAAACACTGTAGCATTGTGGTGCTGGCACCAACATATGTGATACCTACTGAACAATTCACTTTATGACAGAACTTAAGATGCTGAACCCTGTCTGCCTTCTCCACTTAGTTAGTTGTCCAGCAAAGGAAACTAACAGAAAAAGCAACAGAAGCTGTGCCCCCCCCCCCCCCCCCCCCCCCAAAAAAAAATAATAATAATAAAAAAAAATAAATAAAATAAAAAAATTGGAAAAACTCCAAACAATACCCAAACCTTGCAAGGGATTCATCTAACTGGCCCGTTTCTCTAAAGCTCCGTGTAGTTGGTCAGATGTATGACAATGAGCCATTATCATATCTCAATGACAATGAAATGCAGTTGAGTGATCCTGACCTCCAAATTCTAACCTGAAAAAAACCTAAATTTGGAAAACCCAGACATCATTCTAATTAACTCTGTAATATATTTTCACAGTAAAATAAACAACTGTACATGCTAATGAGGGTTAGCCAGGCTTGTAATGATTTTGTAATGAAAAGACTGGAGGCAGATTCAGAAATCATTACATTACATTACAGGTTGCATGTCAGTGCATCACAAAGTCTTTATATACTGTGTCAACATTAAAAAATGCTATACTACTCTCTTCACATCAGCACTGACAATGTCTGTCTATCAGCTTTTATGCAATTTATTCTTATTGTTTTTATCAGCAGAGTTTTTAGCATAATAAATGACAAGAACCTGATTAAGCAACTTTTTTTTATCTAAAGCACGAAAATGATGCAGTGACCTAGTGTTTGTTTAAAGGCATTCAACCAGCTTGTATTTTTAATGCTCCTGATTTCCCCAACAACAGAGCAAATCCTTCCCATCTTGCAACAAGAACTTGCTCCTCATCAATTCCTGTTGATGCCACAAAACTAAAAGCATGTAGGGTTCAGGGATGGTACTTCAGTGATGAAGTTGTGGTTCATTTGTGATCAGAGTAAACTGAAGTGTAAATAATTTCGACCTGAACTGAGAGATTGGATATTATAAACCCTGTCCATAAGTATAACAGAACTTAAGATCCTGGAGCTTGGTGTGTGTATTTTAAGAAGTAAAAGCAAAAGTATTCAGAGCAGCACACATGATTTTTGAAAATAAATATCAATATGTGCAATGTAAAGTCAGACCTACTCGTGCACCTATAAAAGGATGATAAGATCATGAATCTATTCATCTATGCATTTGTGCAAACTCTCCTGCATTTAGCAGATGGAACTGTTTTGCTTTGACCAAATGTGTGTTTAACTTCTTTGTGTGAAAGTTTACGCTCTGTAAAATTTGCCACTAGTCTTTCAGTGGACCTGCATGTGCTGCCATTGTTCAAATGCTGTTACACATTGCTTCTTTTCTGAATCAAAATTAGTTGCTTCTAACTCTTACTTGCACACAAAAACAATACAAACATGCACAAGCACATTCATACACCTACCCTGGTGCCATTTTTCATTTATACCTCTCCTAACCAAATCAGCCCTGCAAATGTCTTTGAGATGCAGGGCTGTAACAGAATTAATTGGAATCAAAAACTTGTGCTACAGTAAACTACAACACCCCAGGTTTAACCAGTGCACTGACTGAAAGATGCTCTTGAAAATGAGAAATGTTGTTGAACAGAGCAAATCTTTATTCTTTTTTCACACTAAATCTAGTTTCACATCTGCATCATTTATTTTTCTCATTTGTCATCAGCCACATAGAGCAGTTTGGTGAGATCCAGATGCTGACAGATCCATTTCTTAACAAGCACCTAATAGGTTTTGTCAAGCGTCATGTGACTCATTCACTGACTGTTCACCATGCAGCACATCGTTCCTTGCTGTCCCACTTTCTAACTCTAACATGGATATGTGGGCGTAGTGTGTTTTATGGACGACTTGCGCTCGCTAGTCAATGCCCCCTCTCCTGTTTGACTTTTTGGAGCACAGAGAGGGATGACCAAAATTGCTTATTAGGGCATAAAAACTCATCCAGTTTGCCACTGCTGTTTGGAACACTAACGTGATTCATAGAAAAAAAACTGTGTACCCTTGTGTATAAGCTTTAAAGTCAAGGAATACATATGTGGAATAGGAATACACATATGTGATACTACTTCTGTCGTGTATGTGTGTGCATAAGTGTGTGTTTGCATTGAAAGGTAAGCAGGGTTGAAGCAATGCACCTCCTCTTTGATCCAGTGCCAGTATCGCCACAATGCAGCAGTGTGAGGCTGTTTATCACTGTTTTCCAGACTCCCTGTGAGCTCTTAGACATGCATAAGTCAAAAGGTAGAGACATGAGAACACTTGGAGGAGCTACAGATATCAAGATGTGACTAAACTTAATGTCACAGAGCTTGACAGTAATATTGTGTGTTGATATATTTCATTTAAATGTCATTAACCTATATCACTTCTGATTTGATCATTTTTTGCAAAGCCAGGTATAATACCAGCTCTGAAACCTTTTAGCATTTTCACTTCTTGCAGTCTGCAATTGGATACAAGAAACTAATATGATGATATCCCCATAGTTTTTTTTCCTGAGATTTGATCTCAACTTTAGGGTGTATAGTGACCCTTGTTGATTCTGCTTCATGCATTTACATTTAAGGCCATTTAACTTGGACTACTGTCTCCTAGACCCAGAATAAAAGCACCTCCATTTATTGATGAAAGTATACTATGTACATTTCCTTTTGGGTAAGAAGCAATCAACATGGCTTGTCTTGTTGTTATTTGTGTTCTCCACCCTGCCGTTGGTTTTGTTGTTTGTGTTTTTGTTTGCTCTACTCTGTCCTGTGTTACAGGTCCTGCTGTAAACATCATACAACGCTCTCAAAGCAGTTAGCACACACACACATACACATTCACATTCACATAGAATCATTATTCATATCACTCAGCTACGGTTACCAACCCGCTCAAGAGGACATCAATAACATTTGTAACCTGGAACATCAGAGGTATTGGCTCCCAGACAAAAAGAACTAAAATATTTAATCACCTAAATGATCTACAAGCAGATATTTGCTTGTTACAGGGAACAAACCTCTCGGATTCAGACCATGACAAATTAAAATCAGCACAGTTCTCTCACAGATTCTCAGCCCCTTATAACTCAAAACAAAGAGGTGTATGTATCTTGATAAATAAAGAAATCTCATTTGTCCATAACACAACTATCGGTCCAGTGGGGAGGGCTTACTGCTCGCTGGGTCCATTTTGCTGGTCAGACACGGAGACAGGAAGGACCCAAATGCGAAACAGTACTCAGTTTTCAAGAAGCGTTTTATTTTACGAACACAGGAGTTGCAAGTCAGGAGCGGGGATCGAACCCGCGGTCTCTGGATCAGGAGTCGGTGACGCTGTCCTCTCAGCCACGCTGCAGCCACTCACACTTCACAGCCGCACAGAGTCTGTAAGGAGGAGCGTGCTCGCACTCACTGCTCTCTTGAACCAGGAAGTGACGAGGATAGTTGAGGACCAGACGATCACCACAGACCAGTATTCTCAGGCAGGTACTTGGCGCTGCAAACGGGAAACAGGAACGGGCCCCAGAGACCAGAGGACCACCACGGACCAGGACCCACAGGCAAACTCGGCGTCAGGGACAGAAGGCGAGGTCGACAACCAGGGATCAGACGAGCGGGTAAGTTCAGGACAGAAACAGGTCGATACCTTGTAATCTGGCCGAGGATCAGGCGATGCAGGCAGAAACAGGAACGGAACAGGTCGGCAACAGGTGATCAATCTGGATAGCAGGTCTGGTGTTCTTTGCATGAGAGCGAAGAGACGTTTGACACTGAATGAGTGTGGAGCCGGGGTTTAAGTAGGCGGACTGATTGCAGGTGATGAGGTGCAGGTGTGAGCAGGCACGCAGGTGACAGGAGTTGAGCTGATTACGTGAGCGCTGGAGTGAGGCAGGCTGAGACCGAGACTGAGGCCGTCCCCCTCAAGGGACGGCTCCCGACGTCCCAACATCATCGACGGGCAGGGGCGTCCCCGCCTACCCAGGGACGGCTGCTCAGGGTGTCTCTCGTGGAACTCTTTGATCATGTTCTTATCCAGGATGTTCCGACAAGGTACCCATGATCTTTCCTCAGGACCATAACCCTCCCAGTCCACAAGGTACTGCAGCCCTCTCCCTCGCCGCCGGGAACGGAGCAGACGGTGGATGGTGTAAGCGGGACCTCCATCGATGAGCCGTGGAGGAGGAGGAGGAGCTACATCCGGCGACAGACGACTCTCGTGGACAGGCTTGATCTTTGAGACGTGGAATGTGGGATGGACTCTCATGGAGCGAGGAAGCGCCAACCTCACGGCCATCGGACTGATGATTTTCTGGATGGGAAAAGGACCCACAAACTTAGGGGCAAGTTTTCTGCTCTCTACACGAAGAGGTAGGTCTTTTGAAGATAACCAAACTTTTTGACCCACCTGATATGTAGGAGCGGGGGTCCGGCGACGGTTGGCAAGGGTGGTATAGCGCTCCACAGACCTCAGGAGGGTAGCTCTGGCACGGGCCCAGGTCCGACGGCAACGGCGGGCGAAGGAGAGGGCAGAAGGGCAGGAGACCTCTTTGTTCAGGGCAGGAAACAGCGGAGGTTGGTAACCGTACACACACTGGAACGGGGATAGACCGGTGGATGAGCAGACCAGGGAGTTATGGGCGTACTCCACCCATAACAACTGCTGAGACCAAGAGGAGGGATTCTGGGAAACCATGCAACGAAGGGCCGTCTCCATCTCCTGATTCATCCGTTCTGACTGACCATTGGACTGGGGGTGAAACCCGGAGGATAAGCTGGCGGTGGCCCCCAGAAGGCTGCAAAACTCCTTCCAGAAGATGGATGAAAACTGGGGCCCTCGGTCTGAAACCACGTCCACTGGAAGACCATGCAGACGGAAGACGTGGTTTAAGGTCAGCTGAGCAGTCTCTTTGGCCGATGGTAACTTGGCCAGAGGGATGAAGTGGGCCATCTTCAAGAACCTATCGACAATGGTGAGGATGGTTGTATGACCGTTTGAGGGAGGAAGTCCGGTGACAAAGTCCAAGGAGATATGGGACCAGGGCCGATGAGGGATAGGTAAAGGATGGAGGAGTCCGGCGGGAGCATGATGAGAAGGCTTGTGCTGGTTGCAGACGATACAGGCCCTAACAAAGTCTCTAGTGTCTTCCTCCAAGGTTGGCCACCAAAACCTCTGAAGCAGGACCTCCTGTGTGCGGCGAGAACCCGGATGGCAGGACAGGTTGGAGGCATGGGCCCACTGAAGTACCTCCGACCGAAGAACCTCAGGAACGAAGAGGCAACGGGGTGGACAGGAGCTGGGACCAGGCAGATCCAATGTGGCGGCTTTAACTCGTTCCTCGATGTCCCAGGTGAGAGTGGCGATGACACAGGGAGGAGAGAGGATGGTAGCTGGTTCCTCCAAACTGTCGGCATCGCGGAGGAACTGGCGGGACAGGGCGTCAGGCTTAGTGTTGCGGGACCCAGGGCGGTAGGACAGAGAGAAGTTGAATCTTGTGAAGAACAGAGACCAGCGGGCTTGATGTGAGTTCAGTCTTCTTGCAGTTTTGATGCACTCCAGGTTTTTATGATCAGTCCAAACCAAGAACGGGTCTTTGGTCCCCTCAAGCCAGTGGCGCCACTCCTCCAAGGCTAGTTTCACGGCCAGAAGCTCTCGATTGCCGATGTCATAATTCCTTTCCGCAGGGGTCAGGCGACGGGAAAAGAAGGCACAGGGATGGAGCTTGTGATCTGAGGGAGACCGCTGTGAAAGGACTCCCCCAACTCCCACATCAGAGGCGTCCACTTCCACGATGAACTGGAGTTCAGGGTCAGGCATCTGAAGGATGGGGGCAGACGTGAACCTCTCCTTCAGCGTCTGAAAGGCAGTGTTGGCGACAGGTGACCAGTGGAAGACCTTCTTAGAACTGGTAAGGGCAGTGAGCGGAGCAGCTACAGTGCTGTAGTTTCTGATGAAGCGTCTGTAGAAGTTTGCAAAACCCAGGAACCGTTGAAGCTGTTTGCGGGATTCAGGAACAGGCCATGAGGTGACTGCTGAGATTTTTGCAGGATCCATTTGGATATGACCGTTGGAGACGATGTAACCCAGGAAGGAGACAGACGGGACGTGGAACTCACATTTTTCGGCCTTCACGAAAAGGGAGTTCTCCAAGAGTCTCTGGAGGACAGACTGAACGTGGTGGATGTGGTCGCTGTGGTTCCTGGAGAAGATGAGGATGTCGTCCAGATAGACAAAGACGTACTGGTTGAGCATGTCCCTGAGTACGTCGTTCACCAGCGCCTGGAAGACAGCAGGGGCGTTGGTGAGCCCGAATGGCATGACGAGATACTCATAGTGTCCGATGGGAGTGTTGAATGCCGTCTTCCATTCGTCTCCCTCCCGGATGCGGACCAGATGATAGGCGTTGCGTAGGTCCAGCTTGGTAAAGATTGTTGCTCCTTGTAACAGCTCAAACGCGGAGGAGATCAACGGCAGGGGATAACGGTTCTTGACAGTGATCTCATTAAGTCCTCGATAGTCAATACAGGGTCTCAGAGACTTGTCTTTCTTCTCCACGAAGAAGAATCCCACTCCAGCAGGTGACGAGGAGGGACGGATGAGACCAGCAGCCAAGGAGTTGTTAATGTAATCCTCCATCGCCTTTCTCTCGGGAGCTGACAGGGAGTACAGTCGACCTTTGGGAGGTGTAGTGCCTGGAAGAAGGTCAATTGCACAGTCGTAAGGGCGATGAGGTGGTAGAGAAGTGGCCTTGGCTTTGCTGAAGACGGGACTGAAGTCAAGGTACTCTGGAGGCACATTGGAGACTTCTGGCGGAGATACAGTGCATACAGGCTGGAGTGGGGGCATGGCGTCTTTTAGGCAGGTAAGATGACAAGCGGTTCCCCAACCGCGGATGGTACTAGTGGACCAGTCTATTTGGGGATTATGACGGCGAAGCCAAGGAAAGCCAAGGACCAGGGGTAAATCAGGATAGTCGAGGATGTGGAACTGGATGCTCTCCCTGTGGTTGCCGGACAGGAACACGGAGACTGGTGTGGTCTGGTGAGTGATAACTCCCATCTCGTGACCGTCCAACGCTTTGGCAGGGATGGGACGATCAAGCAGAACTTGCCTCAGACCCAGTTGTTCAGCTACATCCTTGCTAATGAGGCAGGAATCGGCACCAGAGTCTATAAGCGTGGCCAGGGTGTGAGGGCCACCAGGCAGGAGCAGACGGGCTTGGAGCAGAGGACGAAGAGTGTGAGAGGACTGAACAGAAGAGCTCACCCGTATCCCCTCCACTACGGATGAGCTCGCTCTTTTACTGGGCAAGCAGCAACGAAATGTCCTTGTCCACCACAGTACAAACACAGCTGAGCTGACAAACGGCGCCTTCGTTCCGCAGGAGTAAGGGAGGTGCGCCCCAACTGCATGGGTTCAGGCTCGACGGGATCTGGTGATGAACGTTGCCCTGCGGTATCCCCCTGGAGTGTCTTTTGCACCATCAGACGACTGGAACCCTGACGACGATCTCTTCTCCGCGCCTGGACTCTGAGATCAATCCGTATGGCCAGGTCGATGATCTCGTCCAGGGAAGGTGGGACCTCATGAGAGACTAGTTCGTCCTTGATGTAATCGGCTAGTCCATGCATGAAGGCGTCGATTTGAGCTGCAGGGTTCCATCCACTTTGACTAGCTCTGGTGCGGAAGTCAATGGAGAAGTCTGCCACAGATCGTTGTCCTTGTCTCAGACCTAGGAGCCCCGCCGCTACTTCAGATCTAGCAGGGCAGTGTCCAAAAACCTTGCGTAACTCAGCCACAAAAGCAAGGAAGCTCTGACAGGCAGGTGATTGACGGTCCCACTCCGCTGTTGCCCAAAGTCGTGCCCGACCAGTCAGTTGATTAATGGTGAATGCTACTTTTGCTAGCTCAGAAGTGAACGAGTGGGGCTGGAGGGCGAAGAACAGGGTACAGTTCGTGATGAATGGTGAGCAGTTCTCTGGGTTCCCATCGTAGCGTTCTGGCGCCCCCACACGGGGCTCAGGAGAATCGGAGACCAGGGCAGGGGTTGGCGAAACAGCAGCAGGAGTGGAGGAAGCAGGTGGAGAAACAACTGAAGCTGGTTGTTGTAGCTGGGCGGCTAATGCAGTCACAGTCTGAGTCAACGCGTCCACAGCATGTTGGAGATGGTTAGCCGATGCAGTTATCAGATTCTCATGGTTAGCCAACACCCCTTCTATTCTCTCCAATCTGTCCAGTGGGGAGGGCTTACTGCTCGCTGGGTCCATTTTGCTGGTCAGACACGGAGACAGGAAGGACCCAAATGCGAAACAGTACTCAGTTTTCAAGAAGCGTTTTATTTTACCAACACAGGAGTTGCAAGTCAGGAGCGGGGATCGAACCCGCGGTCTCTGGATCAGGAGTCGGTGACGCTGTCCTCTCAACCACGCTGCAGCCACTCACACTTCACAGCCGCACAGAGTCTTTAAGGAGGAGCGTGCTCGGACTCACTGCTCTCTTGAACCAGGAAGTGACGAGGATAGTTGAGGACCAGACGATCACCACAGACCAGTATTCTCAGGCAGGTACTTGGCGCTGCAAACGGGAAACAGGAACGGGCCCCAGAGACCAGAGGACCACCACGGACCAGGACCCACAGGCAAACTCGGCTTCAGGGACAGAAGGCGAGGTCGACAACCAGGGATCAGACGAGCGGGTAAGTTCAGGACAGAAACAGGTCGATACCTTGTAATCTGGCCGAGGATCAGGCGATGCAGGCAGAAACAGGAACGGAACAGGTCGGCAACAGGTGATCAATCTGGATAGCAGGTCTGGTGTTCTTTGCATGAGAGCGAAGAGACGTTCTGACACTGAATGAGTGTGGAGCCGGGGTTTAAGTAGGCGGACTGATTGCAGGTGATGAGGTGCAGGTGTGAGCAGGCACGCAGGTGACAGGAGTTGAGCTGATTACGTGAGCGCTGGAGTGAGGCAGGCTGAGACCGAGACTGAGGCTGTGACAAATCCATTACTCATCATTACAACAGGTAGACACCATCATAGCAACATTAGATGCAAAAAAAGCTTTTGACAGAGTAAACTGGAAAACTCTCTACACAACTCTAAAAAAGTTTGGCTTCGGGGACTCATTTATTCACTGGGTCAAGATTCTGTACACTACTCCTTCAGCTACTGTCACCACCAACGGACTAACCTCACCAAGTTTCACACTGCACAGGGGGACGAGACAGGGATGCCCACTCTCTCCCTCACTATTCACTATCTTTATAGAGCCTTTAGCAGCAACCATATGCCAGAACATCCACATCAAGGGAATTCAAACATCACAAATTCAACATAAGATTAGTTTGTATGCTGACGACATCTTACTGTTTTTACAAGACCCTGAGTTGTCTCTGCAGGAAACAGTGAATCTCATTGAATCATTCTTCAAGATTTCAGATTACTCAATAAACTGGAACAAATCCTCTATTCTTCCATTACACAACACCAGATGGGATGGAGCACGTCACATATCACCTATCCCTTTATGTTCAGGCCACATCACATACCTGGGCATTAATATTTCCTCGAGGCTGTCAGAGTTGATCGGACTAAATTTCACCCCTTTGCTTTAAACAATAGACAACGACCTCCAGCGCTGGATGAACTTACCACTATCCATTGTAGGAAGAATAGCAACCATTAAAATGACAGTACTTCAATGCACCTTGTTTCAATGCAGGGTCAATGGCTTCAACACTGACAGCCTGGTGGAAATTCAACAAAATCACAAACTCTAGCCTTGCACCATCCAATTTAACTCCAATCTGGCATAATCCTGATTTTCTAAGTAATAAAAAACCACTTAACCTGCATGCGTGGGCTGAAAAAGCCATTCCACATCTTAATCATATTTTTCACAATAACACCCTGGTCCCATTCCACCACCTTGTCCAAGAGTTTGGCATCGGAACAATAGCTTCCTACAATATTTACAAGTTAAAACATCTGTCCAATCCAAGATTAATATTAGAACCATCAATTTGTCTCTTCCTTCATCAGCTGAGGAGCTTATTAACATCCTCTCTCCAAAAAAGATTCTTTCCAAGATATATAAAATAATCATACTACAGACTGACAAATCCATAACATTACCCTCTAATAAATGGGAAGAAGATCTCTCTATTGCTCCTGATGCTGATTTCTGGGCTACAGTCTTAAAAAACATTTATTTTATGACCAAAAATGCAAACCTTCAACTCATACAGCATAAAATCCTTCACAGAACTCACTACACTGCACAAAAAATGTTTAAAATCGGTTTCAGGACAGAAATATGTCCATATTGCACACAGAACTATCCTGACACCTATATTCACGCCACCTGGCAATGCACACCCATTAGACAGTTCTGGAAAAAAGTCACAGAGTCCCTATCCCTCTTTTTGGAAAGCCACATCCCATTATCTCCCTCACTCTGCTTACTTGGTGACGTATCTTCACTTAACTTTAATACAAGTAAAAACAGACTCCTTGTGGCCCTAGCCATAGCCAAGAAAATGATCCTCCTGAACTGGAAATCAAGGAACTCCCTATATTTAGCCCAGTGGAAAAATCTCCTCTCTGACTACATCTCCCTGCAAAACCTAGCTTCTCCTCTCAACAAAACTGCAGATCATCAGGCTCACTGGTCACTTCTTCTGGATTTTTTACACACCTAAAAACCACAAGTACTTAAATCTCATCTCGCCTTATCTATTTATTTGTTTCTTTTTTTCTGCCTGCCAATACCCTTCACACACACACACACACACACAAACACAAGCGCTCTCCTCTACCCTTTAAAATAGTACAGTTCCCTGGGACCCCAAGACGATGAGTATACTCTGGTAATGGTAGTCGGGGGCATCTTTCCATCTAGGCACCCAGACTTGACCCACTGCCCTGAGGGACCCACTGGTCTGGCGGCCTCCCCATGGGGTGCTGGGGTATTCTGTGGCTTGCCTCCTGTGCCCCCGAGCTGCTGGATCTATGCATGGTCAGCGGGGTCTGGGGATGGTGCTGGCCGCTTCCCACGGTGGCGCCTTGGCCGGCCTCCGGGCTTTGGGGTGGGGGGCTCCTCTGTGGAGCGCCTGCGCCTCTTCCTTCCTGCTGTCTGCCCTGCGGCCCCTTCCCCCCTCCTCCCTCCTCGCCTGCCTCCCTCTCCCTCTTGCGGGGGGCTGGGGACCTCCTGCCGCCTGGGGGTCTGCTGCTGGGGCCTGGCTTGCCTCCGGGTGGGGGCTCCGGCTGGTGTGGGTACCCAGTCCTGGGTGGGGCGGTTCCCGGAGCAACCATGGGGCTGGGTTTCCTTGTGGTGGGTGTCGCCTGGTGCCAGTCCTGCCTCCCCCAGTGGGTCGGGGCCTGGGGTGGGCGTGGGGACTCGCTGGCTCGGGGCTCTGGGGGCTCCTGCGGTCTTCCCGTGAGGGGCGGCATCCTGGGGGTGGTTCACCTGGGTCGGGTCTTCGGCGGGCGTTGGGTCGGGGGCTCTGGTGCTGCGGCCCGCTGGGAGATCTGTTCCTGTGTGGCGCGCTTGGTCGCTGGGGCCCGCCTGGGTCGTCACCTGTGGGTCCTTGGGCTTGCTGTTCGTGGGGCCATTTGGCACCACTCCCACGCCCCCGCTTTGTCTTGGCCAATCGGGCCTTGCCCTCACCAGCCTAGCCTCTTAATTTGCACCTCACTATTCACACATTGCACTCTTGTATATATTTTCACCTTTGGGCACACAACATTTAGGGTTCTTGGAGTCAGGGGTGGTAGGGGAGCAACTACCTCGCCCCTCTCATCCTCCAATTTTAGTTGCACTACACACACAAACTTTGAGGGGAAGCAGGGGGGCGCAATCTTGTTTAGGTTGTGACCCCTCTCTGCCCGCCTCTTACCTGCCTCACCTGCCCTCTGTTTTTATTGCACCACGACATCCACTTGTTTTGGGCAGGCAGAGAGAGGGGGGGTCGGTGGGCTCCCACTCAACCTGTCTTCCCCCAGTTTTAATGCACCACATTAAACTTAGAGCTGCACTTAGTCACGGTGAAGGGGAAATATATCTTTGTCCGGGATCAATGATACAGAATAGCAGGGGGGGACAAGGGGTGGATCACTAGTTTAGGCTTGGTGCGGCTGGTGGGGTCCAGCCCTTTATGGCTGGGACTCTGTGCTTGGGAGCCCAAATCTATCAAGTGGGATGGTGTTGGTGGCTCTCAGGTGCGGCTGGGCTCCGGTGCCTGCGGGTGGGGGCCTGGCACGGCTCGGGGGGCGGATGGGCTCTGCTGGATTTCATGTCTCTTGGTGGGCTGTAGATCCGTGGGCCTGTCGCTCGCTGGAGACCTCAGCGTGGGTGGCTGCCTGTGGGTTGCTGCTCTGCGTGGGTGGTCCGGGGACCTCCTTGGTCTTTCGGGCATCGATTTCCGGCGCTTCTCTTGGCCCTGGCTCCTCTGGGGGGAGGGGCGTAACCTCGGCACCACCACCGCACGCCCACATTCCGCTCCACCCGACCTGTTCCTGGGTCCGGTGGTTTTTGGGGCCCGTGTGGTGGGCCTCGGGTGCCCTGGTGGCTCGGGGGAGGCCCTTGGCCATGGTCTCCCTGGGTTTGGACAACTACTTGGGTATTCGGTGATCACCTCACTTGAGCTTGAGTACCTAGACAGGGGGTACTCAAGCTCCTGTCGAGACTTACCATAAAGAAGTGATTTGTCCCGTCAGAATATGCTGAGTCGGGCACTCTCACACATTATCTCACGTCCTGTGATGCTTGCTCCCTCCCTATCCTATCCCTGTGGGCCCACCCCCTACTATCAAGACCCCACATCTCTGGTGTCCCTGGTTTCTTACAGCCTTTACTTCCTGGATGGACTTAGATCAGTACAGCACTTGGACTGCTATCTCAAATTTATAGCATTACCTGTTTGTCTTCCTCCCTGTTTGTCTTGTCTCGTCCTATCTGTCACGATTTCCCCTTCTTTCACACTGTGGTGTAACACAGCCCTCCCCTTCAGCACACATCGGGGGTTAAATAAAGTTTGATTTGATGGAGTAGCATTCAGGGAGGGCTGGTGATGGTCACTGGTAGCAGTGAATCATATTTGCATATCTCTCACTGCAAAGAAAAAAATGCATTGATCTTTTCAACGCTGTCATCTGTCACAGTGCTCAGCTAGAAAGATAATGCAGACCAGGGGAAGAAAAAAAGAAAAAAAAAGAAAAAAAAGAAGCAATACATCGATCAATCAATCAATTAATCAATCAGTCAATCAGTCTTTATTTTTATAGCAACAACTCAAAACACCATGTTATCTCAAAGCACTTTACAAGAGAGCAGGCTAAAGCCATACTCTTGATTTTTTTGGATACACTTACAGTGCCATGAAAAATGATTGCCCCCTACCTGATTCCACATCTTTTTGCATATTTGTCACACTTAAATGTTTCAGATCATCATACAAATTTTAATACTATACAAAGATAACCTGAGTAAATACAAAATGCAGTTTTTAAATGATGATTTTATTTATTAAGGGAAAAAAGCTCTGCAAACCTACATGACACTATGTGAAAAAGTAATTGCCCTCCCTTGTTAAATCATGAGTTAACTGTGATTAATCACATTTTTTTGAAAGCTGAGTTCAATTTCACTTACCACACCCAGGCCTGATTACTGCCAGACCTGTTGAATTAAGAAATCACTTGAATAGAACTTGTCTGACAAAGTGAAGTAGGCTGCAAGATCTCGAAAAGGAACACATCATGCCACGATCCAAAGAAATTCAAGAACAAATGAGGAACAGAGTGATTGAAATCTATCAGTCTATTACAAAGCCATTTCTAAGGCTTTAGGACTCCAGTGAACCACGGTCAGAGCCATTATCCACAAATGGAGAAAACTGGGAACAGTAGCAAACCTTCCCAGGACTGGTCAGCCTACCAAAATTACACCAAGAGCACAACGACGACTCATCCAGGAGGTCAAAAAGAACCCAGAACAACATCTAAAGAACTGCAGGCCTCACTGGCCTCAGTAAAGGTCAGTGTTCGTGACTCAACAATAAGAAAGAGAGTGAGCAAAAATGGCATCCATGGGAGAGTTCCACAGTGAAAACCACTATTGACCAAAAAGAACATAAAGGCTCGTCTCACATTTGCCAAAAAACATCTTGATGATCCCCAAGACTTTTGGAAAAATATTCTGTGGACTGGTAAGACAAAAGTTGAACTTTTTAGAAGGTGTGCGTCCCGTTACATCTGATGTAAAAACAACACAGCATTTGATAAAAAGAACATCATAGCAACAGTCAAACACGGTGGTGGTAGTGTGATGGTCTGGGCTGCGTTGCTGCTTCAGGACTTGGATGACTTGCTGTGATTGATGGAACCATGAATTCTGCTGTCTACCAGAAAATCCTGAAGGAGAACGTTCAGCCATCAGTTCGTGACCTCAAGCTCAAGCGCACTTGGGTTATGCAACAGGACAACGACCTGAAACACACTAGCAAGTCCACCTCTGAATGGCTTAAAAAAAACAAAATTAAGGTTTTGGGGTGGCTGAGTCAAAGTCCAGACTTAAATCCAATTGAGATGCTGTGGTATGACCTTAAACGGGCAGTTCATGCTCAAAAACCCTCCAATGTGTCTGAGTTAAAACAATTCTGTGCAGAAGAGTGGGCCAAAATTCCACAGCGGTGTGAAAGACTCATCACCAGTTATCGCAAAAGCTTGATTGCAGTTATTGCTGCCAAGGGTGGCACAACCAGTTATAAGGGTTCAGGGGGCAATTACTTTTCACATAGGGTCATGTAGGTTTGGAGAGCTTTTTTCCCTTAATAAATAAAATCATCATTTAAAAACTGTATTTTGTATTTACTCAGGTTATCTTTGTCTAATGTTAAAATTTGTGTGATGATCTGAAAAATTTAAGTGTGACAAATATGCAAAAAAGAAAGAAATCAGGAAGGGGGCAAATAGTTTTTCATGGCACTGTATGTGCATATAAATAAAAATACATGAACATATGTGTACATATACAAACACATACATTATATTGCCAAAAGTATTTGCTCACCCATCCAAATAATCAGAATCAGGTGTTCCAATCACTTCCATGGCCACAGGTGTATAAGATCAAGCACCTAGGCATGCAGACTGCTTTTACAAACATTTGTGAAAGAATGGGTCGCTCTCAGGAGCTCAGTGAATTCCAGCGTGGAACTGTGATAGGATGCCATCTGTGCAACAAATCCAGTCATGAAGCAACTCAGCCATGAAGTGGTAGGCCACGTAAACTGACGGAGCGGGGTCAGCAGATGCTGAGGCGCATAGTCCGAAGAAGTCACCATCTTTCTGCAGAGTCAATCGCTACAGACCTCCAAACTTTATGTGGCCTTCAGATTAGCTCAAGAACAATGCAATGCAAAGCATCGTATGCAGTGGTGTAAAGCACGCCGCCACTGGACTCTACAGCAGTGGAGGCGCATTCTCTGGAGTGACGAATCGCGCTTCTCCATCCGGCAATCTGATGGACAGTCTGGGTTTGGCGGTTGCCAGGAGAACGATAATTGTCAGACTGCATTGTGCCAAGTGTAAAGTTTGGTGGAGGGGGGATTATGGTGTGGGGTTGTTTTTAAGGAACTGGGCTTGGCCCCTTAGTTCCAGGGAAAGGAACTCTGAATGCTCCAGCATACCAAGACACTTTGGACAATTCCATGCTTCCAACTTTGAGGGAACAGTTTGGAGCTGGCCCCTTCCTCTTCCAACATGACTGTGCACCAGTGCACAAAGAAAGGTCCATAAAGACATGGATGACAGAGTCTGGTGTGGATGAACTTGACTGGCCTGCACAGAGTCCTGACCTCAACCCAATAGAACACCTTTGGGATGAATTAGAGCAGAGACTGAGAGCCAGACCTTCTCATCCAACATCAGTGTGTGACCTCACAAATGCGCTTCTGGAAGAATGGTCAAAAATTCCCATAAACATACTCCTAAACCTTGTGGACAGCCTTCCCAGAAGAGTTGAAGCTGTTATAGCTGCAAAGGGTGGACCGACGTCATGTTGAACCCAATGGATTAGGAATGGGAGGTCACTTAAGCTCATATGCGAGTCAAGGCAGGTGAGCGAATACTTTTGGCAATATAGTGTATATCCAGAGATGTCCATCCAGGTAGAGACAAATGGACTTAAATTGAGAATTTACGACAGGACCAACCCATGGATGCCCAGATCACAAATCTGTGCACATTACATTTGTCTCTTAGGGATACAGATGTATTTGAGGTTAGCCCCTTGAGATGTGGCATCTCATTTTAAAGAGGGTGCGCAGGTCTATATGGTTTCAAAGGTATTTATCATGGAGTTATAATCAATAGCAACCCCGGATAAGAGAGGTCATTCTAATATCAACATTAACATCTATAATGATTATAAACTGGAGAGGAATGATGTTGATTAATAAAGCAGCATCTAGTTGGACTGCCATTAAATTGGGTTTAACTGGTCTAAAAGTATGAATTTATGTTAAATGGCCCAGCACAGAACCTTGAGGAACTCTGTAACTGACTTTAGTGTACACAGAAGAGTTATTGTTCATGTGCTTATCTGGTATCGATCAAATAAGTAGGATTTAGACCAATTTAAGCAGTCCCTGTAATCCCAAGTAATTTCCCTAATCTCTGTTAAAAGCTGCACTGAGATCTAGCAAGACAAGTCTAGAGATAAGTTTACTATCTGAAGCTGAGAGCAAATTATGTGTTACTTTGACTCCAGTAGTCTGTGCTGTGGTGAGCTCTAAATCCTGACTAAAAGTCCTCAAACAGGCTATTGTTTTGAAAGAAGTCACAAAGCTTATTAGCCAAAACTTTCTTAAGGATCTTTGAAGTAAATTGAAGGTTTAATATATGCCTGCAGTTAATTAAACTGTCTGAATGAAGGGCAGGTTTTTTAAGAAGATGTTTTATTACAGTTACTTGACTGATAGACTGTAGCACGTAGCCTGTTGATAAAGATATATCGACTGTCTTCAACAAAGATGAACAAAACAAGGGAAGGCCTCATTGAACAGCTTAGTTGGGATCCAGTCTAAAAGGCAGGTTAATGGTTTGGTGGAGGAGACAACAGAATTTAGTTCCTGAAGGTCAATTGGAGAAGAGCAGTCTAAGTCAGGTTTAACAAAATTTAACAGCATGACAGGCCCAGGCAAGGGCAGGGGGATGCTCATTTTATCTCTAACTTAAGAATTTTATTGTTAAAGAAGCTCATAAAGTTTTCACAGCTGAAGGCTAGTGCGGAAAATATACCTCCGATTATTTTTATTTTCCTCAATTAGTGAGGAGTAGTATTTATAAAGATTATCCTGCCAAAGTATACATGCCTCCTCCTTTTTATTGGAGCACCAAATTCTCTCTAATTTATGGGATGCTTGCTTAAGAGCACAAGTTTCAGAACTAAAACAAGGAGCTATTCTCCAATGTTTAATATTTTTTTGTCTCAGAGGGGAAATAGAGTCCAAAGTGGACTTAAACAAATCAGCAGAGCTATCGACAAAGTGATCCATCTGGAAGGGACTATAGTTAATGAAAGAGTTTTCAATTGGCCAAGAAAATCTATTTAAAACAGCAGGACTGGCCTCTTTAAATTTTGCCACAGCACCATTGGACAGAAATCTATTCTTCACTGTTTTATTACAAAAAGGCCTTAAAAAGATGTTAAGTTACAATGAAATGATCAGATAGCAGAGGATTTTCAGGAAAGACTTCTAATTTGTTTAGTTTTTGCTAGAACAAGGTTCAGAATGTTGTTAAAATGGTGGGTAGCTTCACAAATAGCCTGACCAAAACCGAGTCTAATTAAGGAAGCCATACTTCCAATTTTGGCCAAGTTTCTGATGGATCCTCCACTGGTTGACTGTGTTGACAAAAAAGCAAATTGCTGTATGTCCAACAGGGAAACTGCGTTCATCTTTACAGCTTGGTTGAAGGGATAGTTTGAAATTTTTGAAGTGGGGTTGTATGAGGTACATGGCATGAGCCTGAATATAAGCCCAAAACCACAAAGCTCAGCAGCAGCAATGTATAGCCCTAGCTTCCATGTCATTTTTTCCTGCACAGAAAGAGAACTGAGCATTGTGACTGTGGCTTATATTAAGGCTCACTGTAACTTCCATTTAACTTTTGGTACAAATGGAAGGCCAATCCCTTCTCCTTGTGGTAGTAACTGTGTGCATACAAGAAAGACCTCTGCAAAAGCTGGCATTTGTACTGTTCTACTTCTGGGTCAAAGCCCAGCATAGACACTGCGGCCTTGTTTCTGGATATCTAATCCAGTTTGGGTCCTACTAGGGCCTACTGAGAAATTGAGCTATTGAAAAATATTGATGATTTTCAAACAAGACTTAAATTTAGATGGTGTCATTTACATTGATAAAGTTGTTTTTTAATCACATCAAGCAAACCATCATTTTGTGCATTTTCCTTGACTTTGTGTTTCTCTCTGGCCCCCACACTTGTACTTCTGCGACAATAAGCTTTGCTCATGAGAATCATACAGCAATCAGCCTTCCAATATTAATATGAATGAATCACACCTGAATTCTTTTGCACTGGCAAAGAACAGCTCAAGCATTGGTAGAGTGCCAAGGTCTCAGTCGTTTAATCTGACTAACTAACTATCTGACTAACAAACTAACAAACTGATTGCATAAATTCATAACTAACTATACCTCTTGAAATATTTTTCGTGGAAATGAAATTTGTCTTCAACATGCAGTAAAAGCAATAAAATACATTTAAGTAGTTTGATACCACAGCAACAGTGTTAAATTCATATTGTACCTCTAAAACAACATAAGAAATAGACAGTGCAACAAAGTCAGCTCTGTGCAGAGTTAACAGCAACACAGCAGCCATGAGTGTTGCAGTACAAAAGATGGATCAAAAGAAAGAAGGCTAAGGATTACCATTCTGAGAGCTCTTGTCTAGAACATATTCAAAGACCACTCATGTTCAAATACAACCTTAAAGTGAGGTTGCACCAAACCAGATGTTGAATAAAAGAGGAAGGTTTCTGACTTGTGTGGAGTCAACCTATTGGAGCAGAGCTGTGCTGCATTCAGCACCCCCAAAACACTTTAACATCAGCAATACTGCAGTCTCTGGAGATGCTGCTCTAGCTGACAAGTGTGACATAGATTGTGAAATGTTAGGAGGTAAAGAGAGATTGAGGCAGGGCTATTTTGCTTTCCTGCCAAGTGTTGATTGAACAGCTCTTGGTTTAATAAGCTGTGAGTAGCCTTCTTTTCTAGCTAACCGCCAGTGCACTGACATTGTGTATTTTCAAGATGGAATTCCCATGCATTCCCAAACCAAGAATGGGGACAGCTGTGGAAGCCACTTTCAGTATTCAAACAAAATTTTGACCACAACTTAATTTTAATCCTAACAAACTGGGGAATTGCCTACCTGGAAGGTGAATATGGAGAAACCACTCTTGACAAAAATAAAGGTAACAACAAAAGCACTGGTGCACTTTTAAACTGAGCCAAATAACAGTATTTTTTGTCTCAAATGTTAGTATTCCATCCTTTTAAACATTAATGTTATGGAAACTTCTTTCTATAATGCCACTGAGGCAGCAAGCTGAACTTGCATGCTCCCGATATCAAGTTCATCTAGCCAAGTCTTTAAAACCACAAAGGTAAAACACTGTGAAAATCAAGTCAGAGAGAGCACCACGACCCTCGGCTGTGTCCCACATTTGAAATTTCCCAAAATGCACAGCTCTGCACAGAGTTATTATGCAAAGCAGCAGCAGGCCTCAGTGAGAGGGCAGGGCTTATGAGCTGTAAATGGTCAAACTCACATGATGTGCCGTTCACTGGCAGATACAAAGTCTGGCAACAAACATGTGCATGCATACGTACTGACGTGCATGATTATACACACTTGGGTGCACACAGAAACAAACAAAAAGACCCCAAGCATGCACATAGGAAAGTCACGTGCAAACACTGGCACACTGACTTTAACAAAAAGAGACAAGACAACACAAGAAAGAGGATCTGTGAGCAGCTAAGCTGAAAGAATTCTGCTTCTGCATGACAGCTGCAGGAACCAACTAAAAGCTAGCTTCTCATGATCCAGATATACAATCAACTTCTACTCAAGTGAATCTTATAAAACATGGGGCAGTTGATTGCCGTGACATTTTGGACTGTTCCAGATCTATTTCCTTTCTGGATACAAGTTGACATTTTGATTATACTGTAATTCCTTTCCTCTTCATGCTGAATGCATGTGATTTCTCTGGAAAAAAAAGCAATAAAAAATTAGAGAGGGAGTTTGTTGTTTAGCAGGACAAGAAGTCAGTAAACCCAAATGTCTTTGCCAAGTGTCAGTGAAAGGAATAACAGAATGCACTTACATATAAAAATGTATTAAAGATAAAAAGTGAAAACCCTTATTGATGTTTGGATAATTCATAATCCTAAAACATGAGTGCAGCTGTCATTCTCATCATCACACAACCATATGAGTTAAAGACCTTTATACTTCACGCTACTTTGCAACATTTTTGCAAACATATTTAATTTCATTCAATTTTATTTTGATAAATTAACAATTTGTGAATTTTGGGGGTAAAATATCTGAGGTCTTATCCGTTTAAAGACAGCATTTACTTTGCTAATTTAGGCCTTAACTCTCTTAGATGACCTTGAAAACAGAAGCATAAGATTGCCCTGATTAAATATTTGATTTTGTTTCACACCCATGGGCACCATTTTGGTGATTTCAATCTTTAGCAAGTATTCAATAATAAAACAGCTTGTGAGTCTCACGTTGATTTCAAAATTCAGCCTTTTTAGAGCTGTCTTTGAATAGTTGGTTACTTTAGTAGCCCATAAATGTTTTTCCACTAAGTCCAAAGTCCAAAGTGTAAAAAGTCCGAGGAAGAGCCGAAAGGCTCGAAACGTCACTGTACTATTGAATAAAAGTTTCAAGGGAGCTCTTTTTTGGTGTGCGGATTCTCTTGTGCCTTCTAATGTAATTTTTTTGGGATCCAGCACCCTTCATAGGATGTGCGTGTCTACTTTATCTTTCTACACTAAGTTAACCAACAATGGGCCAGATCCACAAAGACTGCATGAAGTCTGCTATTAGTTTTTCCATCTCCACATATAGCGCCAGTAAATTGTGTCATTTTAGTTCCTGATCCTTAGAACTATTTGCTCTAATCATATGCCAGTGCTGAAACACCCAAAATGTTCAGCAGCTGAGCGCTATCGGCTCCTGTTTTGCCACTTCTCACATGGTAAGTCTGTGGTCCTGTGCATTGACTTTTATACACGTGGTACACTCTACATAGATCACCTGATATTAAAACCTGATCATCATTCTTTTTTCAGAGATCACTGAGACACTTTTTAGAGAAAGATATGGTTCAAACAATGGACTGTGGGAAGCAAAAAATATCACATCCTAAATGCCTTCTTGTCTGTATACATTTGACACTATTTTTTCAATTTTTATCTCTCTCCATGTATTTATGTTTTTATATTGCGTTTTTATTGTTACTGTACACAGGTTTTCGAAAACAGGACACCCAAAATTTAATTGTACTAAAACAATGACAACAAAGGGCACATGCTTCCAGACATATAAATATGTCTGTAAGCATGTGCTAGTTCAATCGATTTTGAAAGTACTGTAATTCTGTGTAAACTTGCTGCTTCGTAATATTTCATTGATTAATCTATTACTTTGAGTAGATTTATTCTCTCAAAATACATGACAGCAGCTTTTACTTAACAAGAAGACACTGTAAGTTGTCAAATATGTGCCTTAAAATTTTAGTTTAAAACGAACTGTATGGAGACATTAATTTAATGCAGAAGGCAAGCAGAGGCTTGGATAAGTCAACATCACGTCTATTAACGGACATAACAGTTTACAGTTAAGTGTTTATACATTTCACAGGTAACCTGAGTGATATTTTGACAGATGTAAATTAAATCTTTCACTCTACTGCCATGTGTAAAGGAAGTTATGCTGTTAATAAAAGCCTGTCAGATACTTTCTGTCATGCTGCTCGACAAATTGGTTTGCACACATTTTTCCCTTTGCACACTTTCTATGAATTAGGAGCAATATTTTCCAGTCATTTGCACTGTTTTAGCACTGAAAAATTGAGCGCAAATTCTCTGTGGATTTGACTGAATGTATTTAACCAAACAATCATGATCACATAGATCTTGTAAAGCAGTTTTGATAAAATACCAGCCCAGACTTCAAAACTGACATGAAGTGTATCATTTTTTTCCTGATCAAATATTTAGGCTTGAGACCGAGTTTCTTACTTAAAGTCAACCCTGATTTTGGGAAAATAAACCTTTAAATTTTAAAAGAAAGTAGAAAAGTCAACCTGTGATAGAGAGGTTTTCGTGGCTTGTTAGGATTAGCATATAAACCTCACAGGGCCTTTTTAGAGAGACAACAATATTATATTGACATGATGATATTCTATATTTTGACACAAAACCTCAAAACCCCATATAGATTATCATGACATTAGATATGATATTGATAGTAGATCCAGTCTTTAAAATGGAGTGGTTGGTTTCAATAAAAAATTAACATGGGCAGGATTTCCATTTCTTTTCTAGCCACTTTGCTGAGGTTGTGCTGTACTGTGTAGTTGTAAGATGCTCATTTAGGCATACTCAAAGGCTAGGAAGGAAAACAGAACATATATCCTGCCTAATAAATGGCAAATGGTCTGAAGCTTGTATAGCACTTCCTCAGTCTTTCTTGATCTTTGAAGCACCACTGATTATGTCTACCCATTCACTCACATTTACTCACTGATGGTTGAAGCTCCTATGTCAGTTATCCATCAGTATTAGCCAACACATCCTTGACTTTCATGCCCAAGGACACATTGACATTGATTTGTGACAGCTGGAGCTGTACTCAAACCCTCGACCTTCCAACTGAGCATTCTGTCTTTCCAAAACATGGAAGCAGGTCATGGATAGAGCTTTAAATACCATTGGGACGTCAGAAAATTTGCAAGAGGAAAAGTTAATCCTCTGCTTTACATGTGGCCAGGGCAAAGAATCTGACAAGTCCAAGGGTGATGAAGTCAGTATAAACTGACAGATCTGACTGCCTGGGTGATGTAATGTCTGAGACTGACTGTAAAACACTCCTATTCAGTTTTGATAATATTATTAAGTAAACCAAGCTCTTGACCAGTTTCATAATGAGGATGGCTTTTCTTTTGTAATCTTTTGTAATTTCATTGTATATTGAAAGAGAATGAAATGTTTAGTTTGTTAACTATACATGACATTCAGAGGTCGGGTCTTGGGATGAACACATCATGCAGGCAAACACAGAGCGGTATCAATTTAGCTCGAAAGGGCCACAGATGTGTATGAAACACAGCTGTTTATTTTTCCATCTGACCCCCCCACCCCCCCCCAATATTGAATATTATATTCAATAAAACCTATTTCTGTTTCTATTTATCTTATCAAATAACCTGTACTGAAAACTGAATGTTATGTGATGACTCTGTCTTATTTTGAATAGTTTAATGAGTTGGGCAACAATAAACTATTGTATTAAATGAAAAAAAAATAAAAATGTAAGATTTCCATCTGATTTTTAACCCTCTTTCTTAAACACTTTTTACAAAAGATAAGAAATGTCTGGTATATTGGGTTGTAAGTGTCCTGTAAGCTTATTCATTTTACACTCAAGTATTTGGGCATAAGGGGAGGATTGTTGAATACCTTTAACTGGCACCAGGACGAAGTATTTATGATGAAATACATGGACTCAATAACTGGCTTGTGAAATTATAAACCTGAAGTATCTAAGCTCCATTTTCTATGGCAGATGCGCTGCATCACATGCATACAGTTCAGGCCACTGAGATACAGACTCTGCATGAACAGGGATCACTTTGCCATTTGGGGCTCTGATTTCCTGGCGCAACTCAGGGTGGCGCAGGGTGGCGCAGCCTGGCGCACCCCGCGCAGTGGTAATTTCGTCCGGCGCACCGCCATGGGCAGCCAATTTGGCAATTTGGTAGACCGGCTGCGCCGAGTTGGGTGTGACGGCGCACCAGGGGGAGGTGTCGCAAGATTCAGCTTGGCGCAGTGACAATTTCGTGCCAAAAAAACTGTGTGGAAGGTGCGCTGAAAGCCTGCCAGCTCCAACCTGGTCTATTCTCAGCGCAGACAAGGCGCACCCCGGGCAGTGGTAATTTGGCTGACAGACGCACAGTGCGCACACGTCACCAAAACCTCACAGGCAGGTGTCCAGAGTGTCAGGCACATTTCATTGCAATAAACAATCACAGCAACCATTAATTGTCCCGTCACATCTGATGTCAGATCAGAGGCGTTTGTCATAACTAACAAGTTCACATCTCTCAGGCAACCACAAACAGCCACATCATCCGATACGGAGTATCCGGCTTCTCTCATCTCATGAAATTCAAAAGAAAAGAAAAGAAAAAAGAGA
The DNA here is from genome assembly GCA_037902135.1 of Cetoscarus ocellatus. Lineage (NCBI taxonomy): Eukaryota > Metazoa > Chordata > Actinopteri > Labriformes > Labridae > Cetoscarus > Cetoscarus ocellatus. The sequence continues at coordinate 419,181 of JBAMNC010000769.1, forward strand.
GAGAAGCTCGCTGAATAAATGTAAGTCACCCAGTGTCTTAAGGATTTACCTGTGATTGCCCATATTTCTCTGTTTTAATCTTTATTCGTAACATGATCTAAAAAGATGGAGAACATTACTGCAAGGAGGATGAGGAGGGGATACCGGGGGGCAATATTTCACTAAAGGTTCTGCTATTACAGACCAGGAATGCAGGTGGATCACAAGCATGATGAATGGATTAGCCTGCTGCTGTGTTTAAATGTAATTATCATATAATTTTGTACTCATATTAATGAGGTGGTCCACACGGTGACGCGCACCGTGGCCTCCGATGTGCAGCCCGGTGGCCCCTGTGCTCTCCCAGTTGCTGTAAAAGTGACAGCAGCTCTGACCTTCTTCGCCACCGAGGTGAAATTGTCACTGCGCCTCGCCCGCGGCGCATTTAAAGGCAAGGAGAGGCGTTCATTTGATTGGTGAAGATTACACTCGGCTGTGTTAAACCCACTCAAGTCTTATCTCCTCCTTCTCTGCTACGTGCGCCGATAGGGGAGACGGAGGCGTGGGGCTCTAATTTCGTAGACCAGGCGCAGGCGGGGCGCACCTGCCCTGTGCCGTGCCTGCGCCACGCCAACAGGGTGTGTCCAGGGCATTTTGCAAGTTTCGTGTACGGCGCAGTCTGATGCACGCAGGCGCACCCCCGCCTCCGTCTCTCCTACCGGCACACGTAGCAGAAAGGGAGGAGATAAGACTTGAGTGAGTTTAACACAACCGAGTGTGATCTTCACCAATCAAATGAACGCCTCTCCTCGCCTTTAAATGCGCCGCGGGCGAGGCGCAGTGACAATTTCACCTCGGTGGAGAAGAAGGTCAGAGCCGCTGTCACTTTTACAGCAACTGGGAGAGCGTAGGGGCCACCGGGCCGCACATCGGAGCCACGATGCGCCTCATCATGTGGACCACCTCACGGGACAGATGTAATCTGTTCCTGTGTCATAATAGGAGTACAAAATTAAGTGATAATTACATTTAAACACAGCAGCAGGCTAATCCATTCATCATGCTTGTGATCCACCTTCATTACTGGTCTGTCATTGCCAAATAGCAGTGCCTTAGGTGAAAATATATCTCCTCCTCATCCTCCTTACAATAATGTACTGCATCTTTTTAGATCACGTTACGAATAAAGATTAAAACAGAGAAATATGGTCAATCAGAGGTAAATCCTTAAGACACCGAGTGACTATTTATTCAGCGAGCGTCTCTCTCTTTTTTCTTTTCTTATGACTTTCATGAGATGAGAGAAGCCGGATACTCCGTATCGGATGATGTGGCTGTTTGTGGTTGGCTGAGAGATGTGAACTCGTTAGTTATGACAAACGTCTCCGATCTGACATCAGATGTGACGGGACAATTAATATAGATACAAATGTATGTGCTGGTTCAAACGGTTACATTAAATAGTGGTTGCTGTGATTGTTTATTGCATTGAAATGCGCCTGACACTGTGGATACCTGCTGTGAGGCTTTGGTGATGTGTGCGCACTGTGCGCCTGTCAGCCAAATTACCACTGCCCCGAGTGCGCCTCGTCTGCACCAGGAATAGACCAGGTTGAAGCTAGCGGGCTTTCAGCGCACCTTCCGCGCGTTTTTTTGGCACGAAATTGTCACTGCGCCAAGCTGAATCTTGCGACACCTCCCCCTGGTGCGCCGTCACGCCCAACTCGGCGCAGCCGGTCTACCAAATTGCCAAATTGGCTGCACACGGCGGTGCGCAGGACGAAATTACCAATGTGCGGGGTGCGCCAGGCTGCGCCACCCTGAGTTGCGCCAGGAAATTAGAGCCCGTGGGTGCGCCTGCCTGCGCCAGACTGCGCCTTGCACGAAACTTGCAAAATGCCCTGGACACACCCCGTTGGCGCGGCGCAGGCGCGGCGCAGGCGCGGCGCAGGGCAGGTGCGCCCCGCCTGCGCCTGGTCTACGAAATTAGAGCCCTTGGTTTCATATGTAGGAAGAAGCATGCAGCGCCAGTGTTGCTTTGCCAGCAGATGCAGTTTGAGCTCCACATTGCAGGCCAGTCACTGTACCATTCTCCAGCTCTAAAACCCTAATGCCCACTGATCTCTCACACACAAATCCCTTCACATATAAGTCAAATCAACTAAGGAGGTCCTTGGCTCCAAGGCTCAGAGAGAGGCAGGGAAGCAACAGCACTCAGCCTCACAAAGGAAGCTTGCAGTGACCCGACCACTCAGCTCAGCAGTCTCCACTGGATTTGCTCCTCTCCTCTCAACGTGCCAACAAGCCTGCCAAAAGTAGTTATCAATGACCATGGATCAAATGCTTCTTTTAAAATGCAGGCAGACACTCCATATGCAATAGGATTTCCAGATTGTGTATGTTCAACAGAGCCTTGTAATTTAGGAATAACTGCTGTAGCTAATGTTGCTATAAAGTGGCACTGATAGCTCACCACAGACCCATTAGCTGAAGATGCTAAGGAAAAGCAAATGCTGAGCCTGGCATGTAGTTTGCTTCAGTGAGCAGTTAGCATTTAGGTTAAGGACAGTGGCACTTTATCTGCCTCTTGCTGTAACTTGAAAGACAGCAGCAATCAACTCTTAAACTGCATTCAGAATCAACACCTCTGAGTACAGAACCATTTAAACAAGACTGTATGCCATCATCACTCTCTTCTGTTGAATTCATGTAAAGTTGAAGAGGTTTTTTTTTCCTTTGTTTGGCGGAGTTCTGTGAGGTACTCTGGTCAATGGTAAGCGAACTATGCATAGACAATAACAGTGAGTGTGTCCTTTGAAGTGGTCCATTGTGGTTCCCTTTAAAAAAACAAGTACTGTGCCCCCATGGCCATTAGACAAAAAAGTTGATGGTTGATGGCTGTGTGGGCCAGTTTACATTAAAAATTATTGCATGATACTTCATAAAAGCAGTCATACTGAGTGAACAAATTTGCTCTGCTCTCTGCTCTCCTCACAAACAATCAACTATAAGGGCAAGACACACAATTAATCTGTTGGAGCTTGACTTACTAGCCAAAACATTATCTGCTGTATAGAAGGGGAGGAAACTAAGAGGAATTTCAGTACTCGGGTTCTCACACTACCTAATAGACGAGTGCTCAAGCACACACTGATTACATATGCACATATTTTATTACTATATTTTTTAGCTTGAAAAGCTCAAACACTGCTTATGATTCATTGCAGTAGAAAATGATTTGCATCTTGATTTGTGTTCAGGCTGGAAATTAAGCAGGCATGATGCTTACCTTTAAATTTCTGGCTTGAGGTGTACACAAACAAGCCAGAGGTTTTTTGAAGCTATGTCTTCTAAAGTCTTCTTGATAATCCTAACACATTCACATGATAGATCAAGTTTCCATTCCTATGCTCTGTCTCACACTTGTCCTTTAGATGGGTTTCACTCTTGTGAAACTTGTGACAGACGTCCATTTCAGTTTCCCAATAAACCAAGTAACTACCCAGATAGCAAAAGACGTTAATTCAATGTTGGATTTTGGTCAGATTGGTTATTTTTGGTTGAGGTTGAAAAATCTATGTTTATTTAACATTTAATTACAGTTATCATTTCAACGTTTGAGAAACTGTCTTTGAGTCAATGATGTATAGATGATGCAATTTAAGAATTGAAATGCTCTACAATGAATTGACATTGTTTCAATGGTGCTGATGGGATGAGGGAGACGTGGTGCTGCGGGCGGCCGCAATGGCTGATAGGAAAGACAACGTAAAGAGTGATTTTGCATTTAAATGCTTGTGTTTTGTGTTGTAATGCTTGTATTTTGTGTTTCTGGTTTTGTTGGGTTTATTTTGAGGGTTTTACGTGGATAAGGGATTGATTGTGCAGTGTTTATGTTGTGTTTTGCTTGCAGCTGTTCTGGCACCATCAGTTAGAGTGTGGAGGGCTTTGGTGACTCCACAGGCCGTGTCACTCGTTAGTAACCTGCGCTGACTGTTGCAGAACAATGTTTGAAGGGAACGAGTTATACCAAAATCTGAATCACTGATTCTTAGTGCACTTTTCTGTGGAAATCGGCTCTAAGTGATTTGACAAGATGTCAATGGACATTGGGGATGGAAACTATGTGATAGTGGCATGATATTGGTAGGGGCGTGTCCTGAGCGTCCCCACCCAACTCTACGCCCCCGCATACAAAGGAAGGTTGAAAAGTGTTGAAACGGCCCTTTTAGTGATACTATTGTTTTAATGTCTAATGCAATGCATATTTTAATTCAAATCAATGTTGATACAATGAAATATTCTTTCAATGTTGATCATATCATAGTTGAATCAAGGTTGATTCATTGTCACAATTGGTTAGAAATTAAATGTTGTGTCAATGTTGAACATAGCGAGCACTTTCAATGGTTTTTTCAATATCTGACATCAATGTTCATTGCAATCTTCAGCCTGACAATACTTCAATGTTGATTCAATCACTTTTTGCTATCTGGGTAACTTCAGACTTTGTAACATAACTCTAAGGGTCTCTTTAATATATTACTTAAGGTACTGCTGAATCAGGCTTCACACTGGTGCAGCAGGAATGCTAATGCCTCAAAGAAAAAAATTTGCTGGTTCACCTTGTGCAGAAAAAATCACTGGAGCCCCCCTGCCCTCCATCCAGGAACTATACTCCTCCAGGACCAGCAAGAGGGCAGGGAACATCATTAAAAAACCCCACTCACCCTGAACATAACCTGTTCTCCCTCCTCCCCGCTGGCAGGCGATACAGAGCCCTGTGCACAAGGACCTCTAGACACAAAAACAGTTTCTTCCCTACTGCCATAACTATTCTAAATAGCTGAATGTTGTACCTATTGCACTGCTAAATGGTCATATATTCACCTTCACTGGCCACTGATCCAATTGCACTACAATGTGTACTTTGCACCAATTGTATATATATTTATTTCTCTGCACAAGTGTACATACATATAGTATATACACATATTTTTCTCTTTTTCTACTAAGAGTACATATCCATATTCTACTAAGTGTACATACTTTTCTTCTATTCAAATCAGGTGTGTATATATATATATATATATATATATATATATATATATATATATATATATATATATATATATATATATATATATATATATATATATATATATATATATATATATATATGTATATATATATATATATATATGTATATATATATATATATACACACACACACACACACACACACACACACACACACACACATATATATATATATATATATATACACATATATAAACATATATTTTTCTATTATGTTTATATTTGCTGCTGTTATTCCGTGAGTGATACCACCTGCTGAAACCAAATTCCTTGTATGTCACAAACATACTTGGCCAATAAAGATGATTCTGATTCTGATTCTGATTGTTGTCTGACAGGACTTTTGTGTGGAGTTTGCATGCTGTTCCCGTATGCACATGCGTTTTCCCTGGTTTCTCCGGTTTCTCCTTTTACTCTCCAGTCACCTACTCAAGACCAAAAACTTGTTAGGTTAAGTGGTGACTAAACTGTCCTAAGGTGTATGTCTCTAAGTGTCAGCCCTGTGGTTGGCTGACAACCTGTCCAGGGTGTATCCGGCCTCTCATCCAATGTAAGGCAGATAAGCTCCAGCTGCCCCAGCACCTCAGGATGGTATAGTTAAATGATGGATTGATGGGACTGTTGGATGAACTTACATTAGAATGAAACAACACTTTCTGACACTCTCCAACACCAAAACCAACAAATGTGAAAATTGTGACTGTTTTGAATGAAAGATCGCTGGATTAATCCATCAGAAGTTGAATGAATGAATGAACCTTTTATTGCCCCTAAGGGAATTTGTCTGGCACAGAGAGCATAAATGCACAAACTACAAAGGACAACAACAACCACACAAGACAAGACAGCACATAATAACATTTAACAGTTAGTCAAGAATAAAATCTTAAAATACAGCTATAATAATAAATTAGTAGATTAAAAGATCTCTAAATGGTCTTACAAGTGCAGTGTGCCAAGTTCATGTTGTGAGATCAGAGTTTATTTAGCAGCTGGATGCTCCGTGGTATAAAGGATGTGATGCCTCTTTTAGTCCTCATTCTGGGCATCCTGTATCTGCGTCCAGAGTTTAGGAGTTTAAATTGAGACCGAAGAGGGTGCGTTGGGTCTGCTGTAATCTTGTTTGCCAGAGTCAGTGTGTGTCGGTCTGTCAGGTGGGAGATGCTTCTCATTTGTTCCCCAGTTATCTTTGTGCCGATCTTAACAATCTTGTCCAATTTATTCTTATTTTGTAGGGATAGTGTGTTTTTGTATTTTTTATTTTGTCATTATTTTCATTCTTATTCTTATAATTCTCCTTATTATTATTGTTATCACATCATCTGTAAAGTACTTTTAAAAACAGAGGTTTATGAGATGCTCTGACATACATGCAAAATAAAACAAGATCAAAGGGAACAAATGGTAAAGCAAGGTCCTGAGCTCCCTCTAAAAATCACATTTTGGCACCAATTCATCCTTTGAATCCTTGAATTCCAAACTACTTTAATTCTTAGCTTTTAGAGGCTTGATAATAACTTAACAAAACTAAGAGCAGAATAACATCAGCAACAAAGATTAAACTAACAGGATTAGATTAGGCTCTTCTAACTGTGGCGTGCCTGATCTCTGTGTTTGATTCTTAGCATACTGATTAGGGTGCTGTCTTAAAAAGATTTGTAGTGTCGCCATCTGATGCATGCGCCTTAACTGTATAAACTCTGCAACAACAGTTTTGTTTCATGTTTAAAAAAAAAGAAAAAAGGTCCAGATCCAAAACCAATAAAATGTTCTTTGAAGAAATTGAGTGTTTTTTCTATGTAAGCCATTAATCCTGCTCCATTATAAAGTCAGGCAGGGGAATCAAAATCAAAGACGGAATATACAGTCTTCTATAACAGGTCTTTTTATGAATCTGTATGTAGAAACAAAACAGGTCAGCAAATGGTGTGATCTAGTGGAGAAACTTTACCTTTAATGCATCTGTATTTGAACATAGCTTTACATCTAGAATGTGCACACAGCCTGATATTTAGGTCTCTGTTCCAGAACATTAACAGATTCATAGTTAATTGATCATTATGTTAACTGAATCAGTCTGTGGATGGTTTAATGCTCCAGTTTCAGAGTTATGAGCAAGTCTACTGAGATGTCCTTCATATTCTGCATTTTTTGCTGAGTATCTTGAAGCTTTTGGGACTGTGAGTTTGCCTTGACCTCTGACAAGAATAATATTTTGCTCAAGCTGCCAAAAGTCCTTTCCAATCAACTTGTTGATGGCATTTAGAGGGCATTGCAATAAGATATCCTCAGTGATTTCTGTGTCATTATATGATGTTAAACTCTAGAATAATTTAAGGGTGTTTGTCGTAAACAAGTGTTTCCCCTTGCACTGACAGTGGGATCAAAACTGATGTGTGCTGTGTGATCTCTCCTGAGGAAGCACAATGATTCAAAGAAAGCCCAGTTGTTAGACATGTTCATCTCCGTCCTGTGCTTTTTGGGGGGTAGATATTTAAAAGACAGGTCATAACACAATGCCTTTAGGAACTGACATCAATTAACACCAAGACTTAAGCCTTATTCAGATACAACACTATACCGGGGTATAATACATGATAACTAATTCCAATGAGTCCCTTAGGGATGAAAGGAGCTTTAGCCTGGAATGAGAGGCCTGTTAACATTAACAAGCAGCGTGAAATGGCATGCAGTATGTGTAAATGTGAGGGTAAAGCTGGGGCACCAAGTGGATTACCCCTAAGGGTTCTAGGTAATAATCCTCTTCTGCTGCCTTATCTCCTGCTCTCACTTAAGCATGGCAAAGGACGAGGTGAGGCCAACACTGAGCTGCAATGTTTATGTTTGACAGGCTAAGAGGTTTTGAGTGAGTGTCTGTGAATGCATTTATTCAGAGGACAGAAAGGGGGATTCTACGAAGGTGTTTGTTAGAATGCTAACATGATTTCAATCTCTGCATCTTATTATCTAGTACCCCTCTTAGAAGCACAATGTTAACGTGTTTGGAGGCATGTGCATATGAAGAAACAGATTTTGGCTCAGAAATATTCACCATCCACATCATGCTCTGACATTTATAAGTGTTATTATGGGTATTATTCAAAAGGACTATGCTCCACATTAATGTGAATACAAAGCAGTACATTTTTTTCCAAACAATTTGGGTTACTCCAAAAAAGCCCTCTAAAGCACTTTCAGAAGAATTGTATTTAGCATTTAATTTATTTGGGGGCTTTCTCCACAGTATATTGAATCAGTGGAATGAGTTGAAACTTAGGAAAAAGAGAGAGCGTAAGTAATAACTTAATGTGAACCAGAACTGCCTTATTTGAGGACACACTGAGGCCTTTGCAACTACGCCAAAAGTTTCTAGCTAACGTACCTTTGTTACCTCAGTGGGCTCCAACTGCACTATGGAGAGAATATTGTTTCTTTATTATTCAATCAATCAAAAAAGGTGTTGCAACCAAAAGAGAGAGTTGAGACCACAAAACATAAAGTTCCAATCAAAAAAGGAAAGATCAATCAAATAGAATAGATTTGAGACCAAAAAACTGTAAGTGGCAACCAAAAAAAAAGAAATTGAGATCAAAACAAAACAGGTTGCAAATGAAAATAAAATAATTTGAGAACATATTGATTTAACTAAACTAATATTTTTTTCAAAAAAAGTTTTCAAAAGTTTTTCTTGCGAATTCTGAAGTTTTGCTTGCAAGCTCAAAAGTTTTGCTTGCGAATTCTGAAGTTTTGCTTGCAAATCTGACTGAACCAAATGGGCGGGGCCAACGCTGGTGGAAGAGATAAGAGTTCCTATTGGTCGGTTTGACCTTGCTCCACCGCCAGTCATCGCCGCTCACCTCCTCTGTGCTGTTGCTGGCTGCTTCTGTGCTGAATTATGCTAAATATTTTAGGCTACAACTGGCCGTACATTCATAACAACAATAATTATAAGGCCTGGTTAGTGCAAGCACGCTGATTAGCATGGTTGTCTCGGCTTGTCCCGGCTTGAGCAGAGTAGCCGGTGAGGGCAGGGAGCATATGAGGCGGATACAATGCAAGGCTGTGATTGCAACATGTTGCATGGTACTCGCGGGGTCACCATTCCTACAAAACAGTAGCCCTACTACCGTTGACTATGAAACTTGATTGACTAAGTGCAGGGCAAGTTTCCAGTGCCTAGCAGCCTGACGCTGTGAGAGGGTGAAAGTGAGCCGGTGTGCCAGATTGACTGGTGACAGTCCAGGCAGATGGGAAGGGGGCGTGCCTTTGAAGGACCCATTTGTTTACCCTCCAAACATCTTCCAAATGCATATTGTACATAAAAATACGCCTCTACACCCATATATTTAGAAGTGGCAGTGACTTCACAATATTTAGTGTGACAATGAAAGATTTTGAAGAATTACACATTACACATAGGTAACAATCTAGATGCCTGATCAAATGGTAAACTATCGACTGTGTCAACTTGTGATAGCCCTGTAGCCCGCATTTTACTGTCAACTTGTGATCGCCTTCATGTTAACTTGTGATGTAGTCTGTGGTTACCTAGACTATTTAATCAAAAGCAGTACAGTATAAACACGTTAGTTCTACATATTAATTTAATAGCCCATTCTCTAACAGAAAATGCCTCACAATCATAATAATAAACAATGAAACAACTCCGCTGTACCTGTTTTTACCAAGTCCTCTCGACTTTGTTAAACGTTAAACATAAACGAATTGTTCGTTGAGTCGCTGAAGTGACAGTAAAATGCGGGCTACAGGGCTATCACAAGTTGACACAGTCGATAGTTTGCCGTTTTGATCAGGCATCTAGATAGTTACCTATGTATTCCCTGCCATATATTTACGCCTTCAAATAAGTGTGTAATTCTTCAAAATCTTTTGTTGTAACGCTAAATATGGTGAGGTCATAACAACAATTATTGTTGTTATGAATGTACGGCCGGTTGTAGCCTAAAATATTTAGCATAATTCAGCACAGAAGCAGCCATCAACAGCACAGAGGAGGTGAGCGGCGATGACTGGCGGTGGAGCAAGGTCAAACCGACCAATAGGAACTCTTGTCTCTTCCACCAGCGTTGGCCCCGCCCATTTGGTTCAGTCAGATTTGCAAGCAAAACTTCAGAATTCGCAAGCAAAACTTTTGAGCTTGCAAGCAAAACTTCAGAATTCGCAAGCAAAACTTTTGAGCTTGCAAGCAAAACTTTAGAATTCGCAAGAAAAACTTTTGAACTTGCAAGCAAAAAATATTAGTTTTGATTGAAGTTAAATCAATATGTTCTCAAATTATTTTATTTTCATTTGCAACCTGTTCTGTTTTGATCTCAAATTTTTTTTTTTTTGGTTGCCACTGACAGTTTTTTGGTCTCAAATCTATTCTATTTGATTGACCTTTCCTTTTTTGATTGCAACTTTATGTTTGGGGTCTCAACTCTCTTTTTTGGTTGCAACACCTTTTTTGATTGATTGAATAATAAAGAAACAAAATTCTCTCCATACTGCACAGACAGCACTGAAATATGTGAAAACAAGTTAAATGGAAAACATTTCGATCTACCAAGTTTTTCTATGTTCAGAAGAAAGATGAAAACTCAGCAAATCCATGAACACCAACAAATCATACTGAATGTGATGACATTGTTAAGACTGATCTTGAGGATGTTGAGGATTCTTTCAGTGCTGGTATTGAGTTACAAGTTGTTGATGTAATTAAGGATGATTAAAAACCTAGTCTATACTTCATGGACACAAAGCTGATTATTTACTTTAGTTTTTGGTCTTAATGCTTCTTGCATTCTTTCCTCTTATCGAGAGCTTGCCAACATTGTGCTTACTCTCAGGTTTATGTTGCTTAAGACAAAAGCTTTTTCTAAATTTAGTCAAAAAGTTGTAGTTCAACTATAACAGAAACACAGCCTCAGACTTACCAAGGAAGCGGAAGGTCCTGCGCACCAAGGGGTTGAGGTAACAGCAGTCTCCAGTGGCCACCGTCTTCTCTGACCGGTCGAACTCTTTGGACGTGTACTGGACCAGGAACAGCACAGTCTCTGTTATTGTAATCTAAGAGACACAGAAGAAAGAGATGGTTGCAGATGAACAAACAGGTTGTTTGTTAGTGAAGTTGCAAATGATGGCAGTGTTATTTTCTCACAGTCTGTCACAAAGCCCAGAGTATTTGTGTTTACTCAGTGGGCTCCATCTGTACAGGCAGAGCGTTGGAATCCACAAGAACATATGTTAGAGGGGAAACATTGTTTTAGTGGGGCAGAAGTTATTTTTTTCTCTATTTCTGTAAAAAGTGTTGTCATTTGAATTTTTTAAATTTAGTACAGGCAAATTCATTATGCATACTGACAGGAGTGATGCCATCCTGCAACAATAGTCAGCTGGGGATTTTATGTGGAGAGTTTGTTAGTGCCAACTTAGGCCCTGTTTACAGGACAACGTTTCAGACTGAACACTGCTACTTTTGCTGTTTGTGGTTGTTCATTTAAATAATAATGGCATTTAGGGTGCCTGAAGATGTTAATGTCTGAAACCAGATTCTAGAGTGCAAACGTTTGAAAATGGAGCAGTCTCTTTTGACGTGTAAACAGAGGCAGAAAAAAAACGAGTCATTCCACTAGAAGTACAGTGAAATTTAAATACAACGGTAGATCCATGAGCCTTCTTTGAATTGCTCAAAAGGTTTCTTCAAATAAATGTGAATTTACCCTAGCTCAGGTTTATATGTTCAATACCGATGACTGCAAGAGTACAACAATGGCTAATGTTTATGTATACATATATATATGAAAATATATAATATATATATATATATATATATATATATATATATATATATATATATATATATATATATATATATATATATATATATATATATATAAAATATTTATATATATAAATATAAATATATATATATGTGTGTGTGTGTGTATATATATGTATATATATACATATACATATATATGTATATATATATATAAATATATATATATACATATTTATATGATTAGGGAGATTACTTTGAAGGGGAAAATTTGGAGTTTGGAGTTCGGATTCTAAATAAATCTTTTGTGACACCAGTCCTGGAACTTTTCTGACACACCAAATAGTTTTGTAACATCACTGGAAACTTGTCTTTATTGCCCCTTATAGTTCCCTTTACTCCTCTGTATATTAGTTCATTATACCTCCAATTATACCTTTATATATCCATCTATTATTGTTTCAGTTTTTATTTGTACTTTCTTACTCATTATTGCAACTTAGTATCTTTCATGTGAAGTCTGAAATTTATGAAAACTTTGCATTTCTATTTCAAGGACGTTACTACTCTACTTTAAACCTCTAGTGCAACTGTGTTTTATATCCAGAGATAGACATTTAAAATATGCAATGCTAATATATTTCTAAACAAAATAGTTGCAAAAAAACCCTGGTCAAAACCTTTTGATTTGACTGCCATACTGAATGGTTAAGTCATTGTTTCTTATATATAAATACAGTCATAACAATTCTTACACAATACATGGCAGAACAAATCCAAAGGCACAATATGCATAACACCATCTCTAAAATGATAAAAGCATGGAAAAAAACATTCAAAGTGATTAACAAGTCCTAAGACAAAATCTGACTCAGATTTGACTCAATGTATAATCGAGTAACCAGGATGTGACTTGAAAGCTTAGCAACTAATTACCAGAACCACCATGGTTTATTCAGTAATGCATGATATGCTAAGTAGCACTTTCTTGAAAAAGAAAGAGGCATTGGGCAGCAATCTCATTTTTAACCGCCAGTGGAAACCAGTATGATGTGTGCATGAGTGTGTTGAGCACAGCAGAGCACTGAGAGAAGTGCTTTCACACATCAAATTAGGGATATGGAGGGATTAACAAACCCTCAAACATAAAGGGCTAAACAGTATCTTTGCAGCACATGGAATGACTTGATAACCCCCATGCAGTTGTGTCAAGAGGCCATTTCCTAGCTATTGCGGTAACAGATCCAGACCTTTTGCTCTGTGATAAAGGCAAAGAAATGATATGCAAGCCTTGGTACCGCTGGCTATAGCTCAGAGTGTTCTCAGTGAGCTGCCATGACCAGAGGACCAAAACTGGACGTGATGAACACAATAGTGACTTCCTGTCTTCAGGATTTGTCCCACGCCCCCATGTCTTTTGAGCCCAGTGTTGTGCTTCCAGCACTTTGGTGATTTCACACTCAGCACTGAGAGATTAATCTTTCATTTGCAGGTACTCCCCACTGGGATTTTTACCAACATGCAACATGCCTTGCCCAGTCTGAATTTTTCCACCAGGCTGAAGCTTAAGACGCGTAAAGTCATGTCAGTTGATACAGCACAGTGCATCAGAGCATGACTGTAACTATGCATAAGTGCTGGCCGGTGTGTGTTGGTGTAGGCCCAGAGCTGAAACCACAGAGCTGCTAGGCACTCAAGCATTGACACAGTGATTTATTCAGGATGACTGGTAAAGAGGGCAGACAGGATAAAGGGAAACCTGGAATACTTGGAAAAACAAAACTCAACTTGACTGTACCCTCCACAATGGTATTACTTTAAGAATATACAGTCTCTCTGAAGTATCATACTTTTGATAAAACTGTACAAAAGAATTAAACCATTTGCACTTAAATATAATGAAGACAACAAAAATGTTGCTTTTGGGTACTGCTGAGGTACAAAGAGAAAAAATCTAAACAGTAAGTATTATTATATGTTATAAGACAGTGCCTAACAACTCTGTTAGGCCACCAACCAAAACAAATGGTTAATGGACTTGGCTTATGTAGCACACTTGTAGTCTCTTTGTCATCTCAGGGCTATTCTACTGTGCAGGTGTGAACATCCATCCATTCAATCTCACATTCACTCACTTCTGGTTCAGAGTTTCTATGTCAGTTTATCGTCAGTATTCGCTAACACATTCAGGCCCTTTCAAAAACCTTTACACATCACAGAAGTGGGAACAGTTTGGGGTCAATTGTCTTGCCCAAGGACACATCACCATGTGACAACTGGAGGTGGGCTTGAAACTGCAACCTGCCCGTTTACCATCATAGTACACAATCAGACTGCGCCACCAATGCCCCAGATTATGGCATATGCCACAGCTGTGAACAGACTCTATTCTACTTTACTGTACTTTTCACAAGTTGTTAAATCAATATATATCAAGCAGAATGAGTTTCCTAATTGTTAAAATTTATGTTGCTATTTTCATCCAGTCATTTCCACCTTGTTGCACTTGTTTCATTTTTAGTTTTTTCTATTCTGGCCTTTTTAAATGTTCTGCAAATTCAATTTAAGAGCCAGCAGGCTTTTTGGAGATTGCAGATGCTGATTACTAATTTGTCAACTCAGAAGAGCCAATGATTATAAAAAGCCTCTGGTGAAAAAGACATATTTTCCAAACAGGGCAGCACAGTGGTGTAGCAGGTAGTGCACATTGCTGGTTCAAACCCCATGTCAGTCAGATCCTTTCTGTGTGGAGTTTGCATGTTCTCTCTGTGCGTGCATAGGTTCTCTTTGGGCACTCTGGCTTCCTCTCATGGATGATGAACATGACTATTAGATTAGGTTAACTAGTAACTCTAAATTGCCCTTATGTGGGAGTGAGTGAGTAATGGTTGTCTGCCCTGGGAATGGCTAGCAACTGGTCCAGAGTGTACCCTGCCTCTTGCCCAATATCAGCTGGGATAGGCTCCAGCCCTACACAGCCCCAAAAGCAACAAGCAGTATAGATAATGGATGGATTTTCCAAAAAATCATGTGAAATTGATAATTTGAAGTTTATTGTTGACCTTGGACAAAAAGCCATAAAGAAAAAAAGGTTGAAGGCTCTAATGGACTAATATATGAACTGTGGGTTAAAATAATGATTTGAATCAATACTTCATATACAAGCCTTTTAGAGCCTTCAGCCCATCAGTACAACAGTCAGTTGTACTTTAAATGAAATGCATCCCTTTGCAACTCCTGCTAACTGACTGTGTAACAAAACCAAGTTCTGACCTGAAAGTACACAAGTATAACCGACCACATTTTAGACCAAACAAAACGTATAATCAGGGAATTGTTCTGATCTGCGGTTGGTCTGAACAGATTATCTGAGCAAATGACCTGGTGTTAGGTGTACAGAGATTATCTTAATGCAACTTAAATCCTTCTAGAACAACAGAGAAGGCGGAGCATAGGCCTTTAACAGCCATGGAGCAAGCAGATGGTGACGTTTATTGACTTCATTTAGCAGTGTTTTTAAAACACATAACTGGTTGATCTCCAACTCACACTGAAAAATGCTTATGTCATGCTCTTTTCATTCTCTAATGTAATTTTACATGAAGCTCACTGATTAGGAAGAGGACAGGGCTTGGGAACACAGCTACAAGCCATTGGTGCTTTCTAGGGTTGTGTGTTTTCCTCACTCTTCACGGAAAGAAATAGCACTAAGGGGGATGGATTTATTACATTTCTTAGGTTTGCAGACATAATTAAATAGGACAGTTACGAGTTGTATAAACCCAAAAGCCCTATTGCAGACTTGCAATATCAGTCATATGACCCACAGAAAATCAAGTAATCACATCTGTGATGTTTAATGGAAACTTAATGCTTAGGTTTTCTTGTTTAATTGCTTCTTCTAAAACTCTGAAATCACCTTTTAGTAGTCAGAGAAATGACCACTGTACATGGGTCACCTGTATGTTCAGAATACCAGTGAGACTGCCTCTATCACAGAATCACACACGATGCCTTGGGCAGATGTTCAGTAACACAAGGTCAATCTTTAGTGCGTGTATTCCTGTTACCAGCAGTGCCTTGATCTGATGCTAGCTACTGCTGTGACAGCATATAGAATCTGTTGATGGTATGTATGAGCGGCTGAATGTTTACTTCACAGCTGAGGGTGCATTCTGCAGTGTAAGAGTCACAAGGAAGGCAACATGCCCAGGATGGTCTAAAGTTTGCATACCAGGCAGGTGTTGGTGTGGAGGATGCCACCCTATACCTGTTACACCCAGCCCACTGGCACCCGGATAAGGGATGCGGGATGGTGATGATTCTCTTTCTGGACTTCTCAAGTGCCTACAGCACCATCCAGCTCCTTGTGCTTCAGAATAGGTATCGACCGATACTGATTTTTTTCCATCACCCTTAGCCGATGACCGATTATGGACTGCCGATTTTCTTGGGCCGATATTTGTGGCCGATACTGCTTTTTGCTCCCTCAATTTACATGAAAAAAAATGACATTATCAACTTTAAAAGGAATAAATATCCAACCATGTAAAAAACATTTCTCTCATAGTTTAAGTTTTATCTCCCATCGATGTGATGGCTGCTCCTCCACAGTGGGACGCGCACCCCCTCCCCCCTCCCCCCTCCACACGCTGACTGAAAAACTTTGCTAACGCTGGATTGATAACGGCAGCAAACAGCTCTAAACACGTTTTCACGAAACACTGACACAATTTAGTACTACATATAAAACATTTCTCTCATCATTAAAGTTCGTCTAGTGCACGCTAAAGACCTCTCTGATAGCAGACATGGCTGCTCCACTCCGCTCTGAGGGAGAGAGCACCCACACACATACACACACACACGACACGCATTCAACCTCAGCCCAGTGTTCGCTGAATTAAACTCCTACAAACACCATGGAACTGAATTGACAACGCTGACATTACTTAATCCTTAAACCGGTGTTCATAACAGCTGTACATATTAGCCTACAACTACATCAACAGCTCCCTAAATACAATGGTAAGCAGTTTTAAAGATGAAGCATTCAACAGCATTCCCATTTTTCTGACCCACAAACTTAACTATATTTTCAAGCACGTATATTACATGCACTTGGCATTCATGTTTCCTATTTCAAAGTGGGTGGCAATATTTCAATTAAGTTTAACTGTTAGAGGTTAATTGAAAGTTTAAAACTTATCGTTGTGAAGCAGCCTCCAAGGCAATGCTGCTTTCACCACTCTTGCAGTGGGGGAGGGGAAACGCATCTGCATGTGCTGCAGGGTCTTCCAGCAACACAGAGCTGCCCATGGATGCCTGTCTGTAAATCATGCCGCGGAAAAATACATCAGCGAACCCACGAGCAAATTGGCCGATGCCGATTCAAGTAAAGAACATAAATATCGGCTTGATATATATCGGCCGGCCGATGTATCGGTCGATCCTTACTTCAGAAAAAACTGAACAGGATGCGAGTGGACCCCTGCCTGGTCACCTGGATCTCCAGCTACCTCACCGACAGGCTGCAGTAGGTCAGGCTGAAGGACACCACTTCTGACACTGTGATCAGCAGCACTGGAGCACCCCAGGGTACAGTGCTGGCCCCTCTTCTCTTCACCCTGTACACCGCAGACTTTTGCTACAACTCTTAGCTGTGTCACATCCAGAAGTTTGCCGATGACACAGCCATCATTGGATGCATCAGGGACGACAGAGAGGAGGAGTTCAGGAGCCTAGTGAGGGACTTTGCTGTCTGGTGCCACACAAACCACCTACAGTGGTTGTGGCACCAGACATTCTGACTGAAAACAGCCCACCTTCAGTGGTTTGTGTGGCGGAAACTCCTGTGGATGTTTTACTAATGTCTGGTAACCAGTGTCCTCTCTGTGTTGTGCTGGAGGGGCAGCACATCCAAGAAGGATACATCCAGGCTGGAGAAACTGATCAGGGTCACTCTCTGGTGATGGTGGCAGAGAGGAGGACACTTGACAAACTGCTGGACATTTTGGATGATGCAAATCACCCTCTGCACACTGTCATCAGCAACCAGAGGAGCCTGTTGAGCCCAATACTGATCCTTCCCAAGTGCAGGACCAGCAGACTGAGAAACTCCTTTGTCCCTCAGGCCATCAGACTCTACAACTCCTCACTGAGTTGGAGGAGGAGTAACAGGAAGACGGAGGATGGGAAGGAGCAGTAGCCAGCCAGTAGCCATATGTATTTTTATTTTATTTATATTAACATATATTTATTCAAATTTTCGTTTAGATCCATCTTTTCTTTTTAATATATCTTTTCACCTGTAATAATTAACTGCTACTGTAATCTCAATTTCCCTGAGGGAGTTTTCCAAGGCGATTAATAAAGTACTATCTAATCTAATCTAATCTAACTTTGGCCTGTGAGCCTTCATTTCAATGTAAGTTACAAGCATATGGCTTTAAACGTGTATGCAATGGATGATGACATTCAATATACCGGATAAACAAAGTTTAGGAATTTGGTGTGGTCGCTCCAAATTCTACTTCAACTTTTCCTCTTTCTACTTGGTGTGTGTTACACACATCCTGTGTGTAATAGGGAGGAGGGAGATTTGAAATCCAAATGTGGCCTAACGTTTTAAAGAAAAAAAATGTGAGATTGTTAGGTCGAAATTTCATTAATGTACATTGAAATACACTTCACAATTCACTATTTATTGAAATATGTATGAAATATTACAATAAGTAAATTGATTGCCTCATCTGTTTTTCCATTATTGATCATACCTAACAAGTCTAGATGGAGGGAAGTTAATAAGCTAACCCTCGTTGGCACATTGTGGGACTCAAGTCATTGACAATGACACAGCCATTCTTTTTGTGTCTTATCCCTTAGGCTTGCTTAATGGAATGGTGTCTCTAGGTTATTTGACAAATGCAAAGTAGTCTTTGAAAAAGAAAACAGTATTTGTTCATCATCCATAAACAAAATCTTGTGATCACATGAGATCACAAGATGCAATGAACAACAAACAATGTTTGAACACATTTTATGGGTGGAAGTATGACACAAAACCAACTCTGTTACTTATGTCATCATGAGGTCTTAGTTCAAAAAGTTTGCTGACTTTAAACTTTAAGCTACAAAGAAATGTGAAATGATCACCGGGGATGTGTTGAAAACTTATCAGCCCACTGAGCCCAAAGGATGCCAGTCTGTCAGAAAAGCAGTAGCTGTATCTCTGTTGCTAAAATGAGGTGTGATGTGGGCAATACAATGAAATAACAATGATGATCCGCAGTTCTGCTGAAATGTTGCTAAAGTTGCAGCAAGCAGTTCCTAAGGAATAGTATCTGGTGCAATTAACCTCCTTTAAATTTTTATAAAAATAAATAAAATCTGATACATAGGCAATTTTGAAGAAAATATTGAATGATTTTGACTTTTTTCGTGTGATAGTTTTTCTTTACTTGTGAATGGTTACTTGTGGTGACACTGTGATCTAATTCTATTGGTAACAAATCTGCTGCTTCTTAACAGTCACTTAAAATAATTGAAATAATTGAAAAGAATTATACGTCTACATATATCCATATCGATCTATCAATCTATCTGTACACTATATTGCCAAAAGTATTCGCTCACCCATCCAAATAATCAGAATCAGGTGTTCCAATCACTTCCATGGCCACAGGTGTATAAAATCAAGCACAGAGGCATGCAGACTGCTTTTACAAACAGCCCCCCCAACACACACACACACACACAAACACAATTTACACAATCTTTTAGAAACCATTTGTGAATGTTCTGTGTTTTTCTTTTATTTAAGCTGTTTATAAAAAAAAACTCTATGTCAGCCAGGACTGAACCTCTTAGTAGCATAGCCATAAATAAATACAATCCAAAGTACAAAATAGATACTCTGATAAACTTCTATCTCAGTGATAATATTCTGCCAAAATCAACAGCAAGAATATACAGTCTCACAGGCAATGCCTCAGACAATATCCAAACCTTTGTTTGCTTTATCTTTTCTGACATTAGTCTACCTTTGTTCAGCCTTATCACTGTTTCAAGAGTTATAAAGGAGTAGCTTAGGCCCATTCTGACTGAAAACAACCCTAAGCTTAAAAAAAAGAGTCCCTGGGGTTCCTCCAGGTGCAGATGGCTGAGCAGAAACAATTACTCTCTGAAGATGTTTCTGCTATAAAGAACTGTTTTAAAAGATGAAGTGTGTCATTTTGTTAACTTCCTAAAAACAATGCCTCCAAAATGCTTGTTGGCATTACGTCACATCACATTTTCTTTCAGATAAATCTGTTTTTCTTGTTCCTGGAGCCTGAGTAATTGGCTCCAATTTTGACTTTGCAATTTCTTTGTAGTCTCCAATCACTAATGGCCCTTTTCCATTAGCCCTACTCTACTCGGCTTGGATGTTCCCGACTCTACCCGGCTCTACTCTACTTGCATTGTGCTGCTTTTCCACCAGCCCGGTTCCCTACCCAGCGGGCGGGGTCACCGTAAAACAGCTGGACGACACTGCATTCATGTCATTTTGAGCGTGACACAACAATCAAAACAATGGAGGACTTGGAGGCAATAGTATACTTGATGCTCGGTCTGTGGCTTTTTGTTACAAACTGAATGAAAGAGGAAAGCAGAAGAAGGCTGCAGGCGGCGAGAAGAAATACCCTTGAGAACTACAGGAGAGTTTTGGAAGCTATACAACAGTTTGAAGCCGAGGACAAGAGCAATCGGGCTGCAAAGAAAAGACGTATGAGGGTAAGCTAATGGAAGCTACTGCTAGCTTGTTAGCTAGCTTGTAATGATAAAGTCCTGTGTTTAACATTGTGATGGCAGCAAGTTATTGCCATAAAGTAACAAAGTGTATGTACTGCAGTCCTGTTTTGGACGTCGTGCTCATGACCCATCAGTGACGACATTCTCGGACCAATCAGTAGCCGGCAGTCGGTCGACATCACCTTTTGGTATCGACTCAGCTCGCTTAGAACCAAAGCAGAGTAGGTACTAAAAACTGGTTTGTTTTAGGAGGTACTGTGCCAGTGGAAACGCAACGCAAACCGAGTAGAGCCGAGTAGAGTAGAGTAGGGCCAAGGTCAGCTGGTGGAAAAGGGCCATAAGTCACTACTGTAATGCCAGTAGCTTCTGCTCCAGGTTGCAATTGGTCACTAGTCACATTTTTGAGCTAAGTCTTTTCCTAACCTTAATAGTAAAACCTCTATTGAACCAAATAACACCAGCATGCACAATTACTTTTAGTAACCCTTGCAATAAAGATCAGGAAAACAATACAGCCAATAACCACTCAGATCAGGGAAAAAATGTTATAGAATACAGTTAATATTTTCTGAAAGTTGATAATTTCTTTATCTTTTTTAAGGGAGTTTTTAAAAAACATTATCACTTTTGCAGTTTCTTTGAGTTTTGTCTTTAGTGTCACACATGGAGGAACAACATGGACAATTTGGACGTTATGGTTAAATATTCAAGAGATTGATGTAAGGGCATTATTGAAAAGCACATTATGAAAAAATCATTATGGTGTTTATTTTTAAAGATATTGGGATCAAAATTATTATGTGGAGATTCATCCCCTCTCAGTCTCTCTCCCCCTCCCTTCCTGCTCCTCTGCTGGCAGTGGGCGTGGTTTCCCCCTCCTCACACTGTGACTGCCACTCACACCTGCACCTGGTTTGGACATTAATCACTCTGGTTATTTAAGCTGCCTGGAGTCATCTCTGCTTCGTCAGTGGATTTCCTCTCTCAGAGTGGTTTGTAGAACCTTATCCTCTGATCAGTCTGTTTCCTCGCAGCTCTTGCTTTAAGCCTAATAGGGAAAATGTTCAATTGTTGCTATAGTGTCTTGGTATGTAAGCTGTCTCCAATGTAAATCAAGTGCCTTGGAATGCAAATTGTCTCTAGCCTGGTAACTACACCCCCGTAGGTCCTTTCCCTAACAATAGACCTCCTTACACCTGAAGCTCAGACTGACCCCACCCATACTTGTATCCTTGATCAAAGAACTTTGTATGCGTACTGGCAAAGGAAACGACGTCTCACTTCTGTCTGTTGAATTACCATGTCTTAATACACTCAGATGTCTGTCTTCTGTCTGCTATCGACTTCTCATGTCTGGTCACAATGCACCCCCCCTTCCCCTTTTGGTGTATCCCATTGTTTCCATACTGTACTTAAACCCTGCTCCTTCCTCAGTCGGGGTCAGCTCACAGACACAGACCTGCACTCTGTCTGTCGGTTCACCAGCTTGCCGGCATGCTTCAATAAACTCACCTCACCACAGCAAACCATAAACTGGACTCTGAGAATTTTTCTTCAACAAGCCTTTCTTCTCTGAAGAGTGTTTTCTGATGCTGCTTTTTGTCTTACCCTCGCCAATACTTACCTCTGCCTTCTGCTCCTTCTCTCCACAGTGTCTCCCGGGAGCTCTTACCCTGCCACAATTGTATATACTCACCTTGATCACTTATTGCCATAACCGATAAATTGTTGCTTACTTTTATGTTGCCTCCATCTCCAGCTATTGGGTCCAACGTTTCACACTCACTAGGACAATTCTTTGACATATTAAACATAAATGCTCACTGATTTTACAACACATGGCACATGCTATCATTGAACTTAAATGTTCTTAATACTGTCAATTTAAACATTAAAAAATACATAAAAAATACATAAGAATATGTATAAAAAAATACAAATACAAAACGAGCCTTGTGGCATAGTAATTTTTAAATCTCTATTATTCTTTTATAATTGAAATTGAAACTTGATTACCAGGCCATTTCTGGTTGACATAAAACAACTCATGACAAAAATATGTTTCATGTTGTGGCATGCCTGCTATCGGCTGGTGACCAGTTTAGGGTGTACCCTGCCTCTCACAGTCTGCCCCCCCCCCCCCCCCCCCCCCCCCCGGCCCTGAAATTAATAAGTGGTGTACAAAATGTATGAATGAATGAATGTTGTGGCATGCAACCACAACCGATCTAAATGGAGATCATTGTTTGTCAGGTGTAGTTTTCAAACAATGTCACTTTCTTGTTAGAGAGCAGGCATAATAGCTGTAATTGGAGTAAAAAGACAGAAACACACTTGGGTGCTCACAAACATTTCAATTCTGACAGCAGCTGGATGACTCTTCCTTCTACTTAAATCAGAATATATCTTTTTGTGTGTTTTGACACAGAGTATCACAAGCTTCTAAAGTTAAAAGTATTTCTGATTATTATTTTGAATTTAACTGACATGCAATGTGCAAGGCAAGGCAAACAGCAATTACACTGTCAGGGGTACACCAAAGAGCTAGTCACAAGCAACTGAATAGCTTAGTTCTACAAGCAGACACAACATAGACATCAGATGCATGTTGATATTGGGTATTAACAGCTGATCCCAAGTTCTAGATGAGAATACCTCTAAGAAACCCTTTAGCCTCTTATCAGTGCAGTGAAAAGACACTGCAATAACAAGGTGCTTTACCACTCAACACTAAGCAAAAATACTGGCCTGACAGCAATGGCTGTGCTTAGAACCCTGCAATCTCAGTACTAATTAAATGTATTAGTCTTCCAGACATGCTAACAATAAGAAGCATGGTTAAAAAGATGTATATAACATGGCTTTAACTACTGGGTGCCCTTTTATGGATAGTAAAATGTCAGCAATGTTGCAGCAAGAACAGCTTCATTTCATCACTCAGTAGCAACTTCAAATGTAGATCCCTAGCCTCTCTATACATTTGCACAGAGACCACTGCCTCCCTGCCCCATCCTTCACACCCATATGAGGTAAGGACAGACCTTGGTAGCCTGTGCTTTGGACAAAAAACAAACCCAGAAGATTTCTACAAGACTGCTTAGAAATGCCCAGAGCCAGAGGATACTAAATCAGAAACATTGGAACATATCATTTCTTAAGCTGGTGTCAAAAGAAAGAAATGGTTATAGGCAATGATGTGAACAGTTAAGTGAAGCCACAGTTATGCTGTAGCTTGATTAGTATATTTAATACTGTATACATTAGGGGTGGTAATCACATCAGTGGTCCAACAATACAACATTATTACCACACTTGAGACCTGATTCATTTTTATTGCAATTCCTAATATTTTATGGTATGTTTAGTATTGTGATATTTAACATTACTGTATATTGTGATTTGTAACCTTTTCTTGACTACATAATAGAAAAGAGAATTCTGTCAAATTTGATAAGAAACATATGTCAGTACATTTATTATGTTTTATTAAAAACATAAGTAAAACTCAGACTGATGTCCACGTGTAACCAGTTACCAGCCAGTAACCCGCTCCACTGTGCTCAGCTTCTCTTCAACATTAATCTTCAATGCTTTGTAGCACTTTCATAGCTGTGTCAGTGAGATAATGGTGCAACAGAGGCACACACCTGGGCTCCATGTAAAAAGTAGCACTTGTTTTCAACAACATGCTGAGGCCTTAAAGCTAGGGTTGGTTATTTGATTTTGATACGCTTTTTGTTATACTGGTTAAATTGATCGTTATGTCCCGATGGCAATCAATGCATGATGTGTTCTTAAAAGAGAGCGAAAAGTAGCCGCTGTCTACAGCAGGAGTAAAACACAGAAAACACCAACCAATCACCGCAATTCGGACAGAATTTATTAAACCAATTAAATCCCGTACTGCTGTTCTGTCCACCTTCTGCGCGTACATTTTGCCGGCGTGAACTGACCCTGATTCAATGCGCGTAGCCGAGCTGAGAGGGATCCAAGTATGCTGGAGAATGTTTAGCTGTCAAGTTTTGGCTTTGAAATAAGGGAAGCCCGCTGCGGCCGCCCCACAACCCCAACCAAGCTCCAGTATCCCTTACATTTTAAGACAGGTGTACAAGAAATCTAAAATTACCACTTTGTTTTTTCTTGGTTTGTGGGCTCTAATCTTGCGACAACTGCCACCCAGGCTACTGCAGGTGGCAGTTCTCGCGAGGCTTTTTCTTCCTCTTCGGCGTTACAGCGGTTGGCATCCATTATTTTGGTGCATTACCGCCCCATTCGGCTAGTGACAGAGCTCAGTTTGGAGAGGCAGAGGAATGTTGTCCCGGCCAGAACAGGAGACTTGACAGCTATGTGGAGAATGGCAGAGAAACTACCTATATCCCGATTACCGCTTTTCCAAGATGGAGGCAGAGAAGGCCGAGACAAAAGCCAGAGCAAAAACAAGAGTCAACATCGGGTTGTGAGTACTAACTAACTTGCCATGTTTGTTTGTTTGTTTGTTTGTTTGTTTATTTATTTGTTGTTGCTTTTTTTTGGGGAGGCGGCTAGTCGGAGTCCTGAGGAGATGCTACATTCAAATTCATGCCAGTTTTCTAAAATTACCAACCCGAGCTTTAAGTCTTTGGACAAAAAGTTGGTAATGGATTGTGACATTTTCTTAGCTTGCCCAGAATTGGGGGGCAGTTAAGTATTAGCTTTTCTGTCATTGGCTTTTGCTTCCCTTGTGTGTCGCCATGTAAAAAAAAAATTCCACAGCATTTTATTCTCGTGCATCACTCCCCACAAATCCCATGTTTCAAGTCCACCTCTTACTTCTTTTTCAAAGTCCAAGGAAAATCTGCCAGAACAATGGCCATGGACACTGAGAACACCTCAACACCCACTTCAACTACTGCCCTCTGGTTGCAGGTACAGGACACTGAAATGGGGATGGGCACACTTTAACAAAACTTTGTACCATCTTCCAAGCCCCATCCTGAACAAAACAGCCTGCTGATTGATTTACCTCTACCAATGTGGGTCTTCTGTTTCTTACATGTTTTTTTTTTGTTTGTTTTTTTTCATTTGACAGCCTGTGAAAACAAATTTCCCACTGGGACAAATAGGGGTGTGAATTACCAGTTTCATGACGATAAGATACAATATCGATATTGATTCTTTGGACAACAATACGATATTTGCCGATATCATGAAGTCTGCCATGATTCGATTTTGATACGATGCGATTCAGGGGCCTTTGATCGATTTAAGACGATAATATGCACACATTTAACACCATCAGCTACATTTCACCTAAAGCAAGAAATAAATACAAAGCAATTTTGATCTTTTGACAATTTTATTACTGAAATGTGAAACGATGTACCGACCTTTGGGTATGATAGTTTATGATCTGTATGATCTAAGTGTGTTTTAAAATTAAAATTGGGTTAACTAGTAGTCTGGTGCTGTTTTTGCCCTCACAGTTACCTAATGGGTCTTATTGTTACATTGTGATGTTAGTACATCATATCAAGTAATGATGCAAAACAATAATACAAATTATTTAATTATTATTTTATTTTTATTATTTTTGACCTCCACAGTTCACTTGCTCTTTTAAACTAAAAATGTGCAATTTTGATTTTAATTAAAGCCAAGCATTTCTCATGTTCTAAGTAGAACTATTAACTTAACTTACTCAACATTGATTAATTTTTTTTACTGTGATGCCTGCTAACCACAGTTTGTATGTCAGTGTGATTAGACTTTGCTTCATTGTTTAATGGTAGGTGTGGAGGAAGAATAAGAATAAGCTCTCATTGTTTTCCCTTTTGTACAATAAGTAATTTCATTAATCATTGCACTACAAAATCAAATGATGAGATAACTTACTGTACTCGTGACATTAGGCACTCCCCTTGTGTGCGTGCAGTATGCATCCTCTGTGGTCTGATCGACCGCATCTTACCCGGATACAGCAGTGCTATGTACTGTTTGGCTGATATGTCAAGCTTCCGGTTAGCTCTGTGGTGCTTAGAGCATATTGCTACACGTTCCAAAGCGCATATATAGCGGTGTTTATTCGGTGGGCGCTACACAACACATTTTAAAGCGGGAGAAGTACCAGGTGTGGCGTGTGAGAGAGCGAAAAGGTTCAAATGTCTCATACGTTGAATGCATGAGACTTGAGAGCCCTGAAAAACTTCAGACCGAGGCGCGATTGTGCGGAAACTGTGAAATGGATATCCGGTCAGAATTTCAAAATAAAGGCGTATATTAAAGATAACGATGTTAATAGATGTTTTGAGTTTCCATCGATTTGATTGGATCACTGCTTAACCAATCGATGTATCGATCCAGTTCAATGGATCATTACACCCCTAGGGACAAATAAAGTTATCCATCTACACAATGGATTTAAATGCCGATGGTGCATTCTTTTTGCCAATTCTGCTGCACATTGAACGTCACGTCTGCTGATCTCAATTGCATTGGCTCAATCGCAAAATCACACGGATTTAGCAAGTAAATAGTTCTATTTCTAAATAACCATGTGCGTGGCCTGGGCCACCCTTAAAATCTGATTGGCCAGCCCAGGTGCCACCCTGCCAGAGTCAAAATGTAAACATTCATTGCAAACTGTTGTGGTACTAATTTGATAGGTCAAAATAAACATTCGCAGGTGCTGTGATGCTTATTTAGAATTTGTTTACTCTTTTTGGTATTTGTCACTAAGGTTCTTTGTACAAAACCCAAAACCAGTGAAGTTGGCACGTTGAGTAAATCGTAAATAAAAACATAATACAATGATTTTCATGTCAGGAAATCAATCCAACAGAAACTAACAAAAAACAAAGATGCAGGACCCAATTGCAGAAAATAACCAAAAAGCTTTATTTTACTCAAAAGGATCGAAGTCCAGGAAAAAACAAGTCCAAAATCAAAACTCCAAACAGTTCAACAAAAAAGCCAAGCCCAAAAACAGAAACTACCTGAAAAACTGTAGAGAGAACATGAGGGAGCACTGGAGACATGGTGTGGAGGAAGACGAATGACCCAACCAAGAGAACAGGCAAAGCAGAGACTAAATACAACAGGGGAACACCAAGCACAGGTGAAAACAATCACACAGGTGGAGGGAATCATCATCATTAGAGACACACAGAAGGGAGGGCAGGAAAACACCACAAGGAACAAAGGGATTTCAGAATAAAACAGGAAACGAGAGACAAGGGAAACAGGACACCAAAACAGGTAACTTAACTAGGAGCAAAAACCGGGGCAAGTGTCACAGCATCAGTCTCAGTCTCAGCCTGCCTCACTCCAGCGCTCACGTAATCAGCTCAACTCCTGTCACCTGCGTGCCTGCTCACACCTGCACCTCATCACCCGCAATCAGTCCGCCTACTTAAACCCCGGCTCCACACTCATTCAGTGTCAGAACGTCTCTTCGCTCTCATGCAAAGAACACCAGACCTGCTATCCAGATTGATCACCTGTTGCCATCCTGTTCAGTTCCTGTTTCTGCCTGCATCGCCTGATCCTCGGCTAGATTACAAGGTATCGACCTGTTTCTGTCCTGAACTTACCCGCTCGTCTGATCCCTGGTTGTCGACCTCGCCTTCTGTCCCTGACGCCGAGTTTGCCTGTGAGTCCTGATCCATGGTGGTCCTCTGATCTCTGAAACCCGATCCTGTTTCCCGTTTGCAGCGCCAAGTACCTGCCTGAGAATACTGGTCTGTGATGATCGTCTGGTCCTCAACTATCCTCGTCACTTCCTGGTTCAAGAGAGCAGTGAGTCCGAGCACGCTCCTCCTTAAAGACTCTGTGCGGCTGTGAAGTGTGAGTGGCTACAGCGTGGCTGACAGGACAGTGTCACCGACTCCTGATCCAGAGACCGCGGGTTCGATCCCCGCTCCTGACTTGCAACTCCTGTGTTCGTAAAATACGCTTCTTGAAAACTGAGTACTGTTTCGCATTTGGGTCCTTCCTGTCTCCGTGTCAGTACGTTCTGACCAGAAAAATGGACCCAGCGAGCAGTAAGCCCTCCCCACTGGACAGATTGGAGAGAATAGAAGGGGTGCTGGCTAACCATGAGAATTTGATAACTGCATCGGCTAACCATCTCCAACATGCTGTGGACGCGTTGCCTCAGACTGTGACTGCATTAGCCGCCCAGCTACAACAACCAGCTTCAGTTGTTTCTCCACCTGCTTCCTCCACTCCTGCTGCTGTTTCTCCAACTCCTGCCCTGGTCTCCAATTCTCCTGAGCCCCGTGTGGGGGCGCCAGAACACTACGATGGGAACCCAGAGAACTGCTCACCATTCATCACGAACTGTACCCTGTTCTTCGCCCTCCAGCCCCGCTCGTTCACTTCTGAGCTAGCAAGAGTAGCATTCACCATTAATCAACTGACTGGTCGGGCACGACTTTGGGCAACAGCGGAGTGGGACCGTCAATCACCTGCCTGTCAGAGCTTCCATGCTTTTGTGGCTGAGTTACGCAAGGTTTTTGGACACTGCCCTGCCAGATCTGAAGTAGCGGCGGGGCTCCTAGATCTGAGACAAGGACAACGATCTGTGGCAGACTTCTCCATTGACTTCCGCACCAGAGCTAGTCAAAGTGGATGGAACCCTGCAGCTCAAATCGACGCCTTCATGCATGGACTAGCCGATTACATCAAGGACGAACTAGTCTCTCATGAGGTCCCACCTTCCCTGGACGAGATCATCGACCTGGCCATACGGATTGATCTCAGAGTCCAGGCGCGGAGAAGAGATCGTCGTCAGGGTTCCAGTCGTCTGATGGTGCAAAAGACACTCCAGGGGGATACCGCAGAGCAACGTTCATCACCAGATCCCGTCGAGCCTGAACCCATGCAGTTGGGGCGCACCTCCCTTACTCCTGCGGAACGAAGGCGCCGTTTGTCAGCTCAGCTGTGTTTGTACTGTGGTGGACAAGGACATTTCGTTGCTGCTTGCCCAGTAAAAGAGCGAGCTCATCCGTAGTGGAGGGGATACGGGTGAGCTCTTCTGTTCAGTCCTCTCACACTCTTCGTCCTCTGCTCCAAGCCCGTCTGCTCCTGCCTGGTGGCCCTCACACCCTGGCCACGCTTATAGACTCTGGTGCCGATTCCTGCCTCATTAGCAAGGATGTAGCTGAACAACTGGGTCTGAGGCAAGTTCTGCTTGATCGTCCCATCCCTGCCAAAGCGTTGGACGGTCACGAGATGGGAGTTATCACTCACCAGACCACACCAGTCTCCATGTTCCTGTCCGGCAACCACAGGGAGAGCATCCAGTTCCACATCCTCGACTATCCTGATTTACCCCTGGTCCTTGGCTTTCCTTGGCTTCGCCGTCATAATCCCCAAATAGACTGGTCCACTAGTACCATCCGCGGTTGGGGAACCGCTTGTCATCTTACCTGCCTAAAAGACGCCATGCCCCCACTCCAGCCTGTATGCACTGTATCTCCGCCAGAAGTCTCCAATGTGCCTCCAGAGTACCTTGACTTCAGTCCCGTCTTCAGCAAAGCCAAGGCCACTTCTCTACCACCTCATCGCCCTTACGACTGTGCAATTGACCTTCTTCCAGGCACTACACCTCCCAAAGGTCGACTGTACTCCCTGTCAGCTCCCGAGAGAAAGGCGATGGAGGATTACATTAACAACTCCTTGGCTGCTGGTCTCATCCGTCCCTCCTCGTCACCTGCTGGAGCGGGATTCTTCTTCGTGGAGAAGAAAGACAAGTCTCTGAGACCCTGTATTGACTATCGAGGACTTAATGAGATCACTGTCAAGAACCGTTATCCCCTGCCGTTGATCTCCTCCGCGTTTGAGCTGTTACAAGGAGCAACAATCTTTACCAAGCTGGACCTACGCAACGCCTATCATCTGGTCCGCATCCGGGAGGGAGACGAATGGAAGACGGCATTCAACACTCCCATCGGACACTATGAGTATCTCGTCATGCCATTCGGGCTCACCAACGCCCCTGCTGTCTTCCAGGCGCTGGTGAACGACGTACTCAGGGACATGCTCAACCAGTACGTCTTTGTCTATCTGGACGACATCCTCATCTTCTCCAGGAACCACAGCGACCACATCCACCACGTTCAGTCCGTCCTCCAGAGACTCTTGGAGAACTCCCTTTTCGTGAAGGCCGAAAAATGTGAGTTCCATGTCCCGTCTGTCTCCTTCCTGGGTTACATCGTCTCCAACGGTCATATCCAGATGGATCCTGCAAAAATCTCAGCAGTCACCTCATGGCCTGTTCCTGAATCCCGCAAACAGCTTCAACGGTTCCTGGGTTTTGCAAACTTCTACAGACGCTTCATCAGAAACTACAGCACTGTAGCTGCTCCGCTCACTGCCCTTACCAGTTCTAAGAAGGTCTTCCACTGGTCACCTGTCGCCGACACTGCTTTTCAGACGCTGAAGGAGAGGTTCACGTCTGCCCCCATCCTTCAGATGCCTGACCCTGAACTCCAGTTCATCGTGGAAGTGGACACCTCTGATGTGGGAGTTGGGGGAGTCCTTTCACAGCGGTCTCCCTCAGATCACAAGCTCCATCCCTGTGCCTTCTTTTCCCGTCGCCTGACCCCTGCGGAAAGGAATTATGACATCGGCAATCGAGAGCTTCTGGCCGTGAAACTAGCCTTGGAGGACTGGCACCACTGGCTTGAGGGGACCAAAGACCCGTTCTTGGTTTGGACTGATCATAAAAACCTGGAGTACATCAAAACTGCAAGAAGACTGAACTCACGTCAAGCCCGCTGGTCTCTGTTCTTCACAAGATTCAACTTCTCTCTGTCCTACCGCCCTGGGTCCCGCAACACTAAGCCTGACGCCCTGTCCCGCCAGTTCCTCCACGATGACGACAGTTTGGAGAAACCAGCTACCATCCTCTCTCCTCCTTGTGTCATCGCCATTCTCACCTGGGACATCGAGGAACGAGTTAAAGCCACCACATCGGATCTGCCTGGTCCCAGCTCCTGTCCACCCCGTTGCCTCTTCGTTCCTGAGGTTCTTCGGTCGGAGGTACTTCAGTGGGCCCATGCCTCCAACCTGTCCTGCCATCTGGGTTCTCGCCGCACACAGGAGGTCCTGCTTCAGAGGTTTTGGTGGCCAACCTTGGAGGAAGACACTAGAGACTTTGTTAGGGCCTGTATCGTCTGCAACCAGCACAAGCCTTCTCATCATGCTCCCGCCGGACTCCTCCATCCTTTACCTATCCCTCATCGGCCCTGGTCCCATATCTCCTTGGACTTTGTCACCGGACTTCCTCCCTCAAACGGTCATACAACCATCCTCACCATTGTCGATAGGTTCTTGAAGATGGCCCACTTCATCCCTCTGGCCAAGTTACCATCGGCCAAAGAGACCTCAGCTGACCTTAAACCACGTCTTCCATCTGCATGGTCTTCCAGTGGACGTGGTTTCAGACCGAGGGCCCCAGTTTTCATCCATCTTCTGGAAGGAGTTTTGCAGCCTTCTGGGGGCCACCGCCAGCTTATCCTCCGGGTTTCACCCCCAGTCCAATGGTCAGTCAGAACAGATGAATCAGGAGATGGAGACGGCCCTTCGTTGCATGGTGTCCCAGAATCCCTCCTCTTGGTCTCAGCAGTTGTTATGGGTGGAGTACGCCCATAACTCCCTGGTCTGCTCGTCCACCGGTCTATCCCCATTCCAGTGTGTGTACGGTTACCAACCTCCGCTATTTCCTGCCCTGGACAAAGAGGTCTCCTGCCCTTCTGCCCTCTCCTTCGCCCGCCGTTGCCGTCGGACCTGGGCCCGTGCCAGAATTACCCTCCTGAGGTCTGTGGAGCGCTACACCACCTCTGCCAACCGTCGCCGGACCCCCGCTCCTACATATCAGGTGGGTCAAAAAGTTTGGTTATCTTCAAAAGACCTACCTCTTCTTGTACAGAGCAGAAAACTTGCCCCTAAGTTTGTGGGTCCTTTTCCCATCCAGAAAATCATCAGTCCGACGGCCGTGAGGTTGGCGCTTCCTCGCTCCATGAGAGTCCATCCCACATTCCACGTCTCAAAGATCAAGCCTGTCCACGAGAGTCGTCTGTCGCCGGATGTAGCTCCTCCTCCTCCTCCACAGCTCATCGATGGAGGTCCCGCTTACACCATCCGCCGCCTGCTCCGTTCCCGGCGGCGAGGGAGAGGGCTGCAGTACCTTGTGGACTGGGAGGGTTATGGTCCTGAGGAAAGATCATGGGTACCTTGTCGGAACATCCTGGACAAGAACATGATCAAAGAGTTCCACGAGAGACACCCTGAGCAGCCGTCCCTGGGTAGGCGGGGACGCCCCTCTCAACTATCGTCTGTCACCGATCCCGCTAACACCCCCACGTCTGAGGAGGAGTCGGATGCTGAAGAGGAGGAGGCTCTTGTTCCAGTACCTGACATCCGCGATGATTCGGCCTCTGAGGAGTACTGAGGTTCCTCTCCCCTCCCACCCTGCCCGTCGATGATGTTGGGACGTCGGCGCCGTCCCTTGAGGGGGGGGTTCTGTCACAGCATCAGTCTCAGTCTCAGCCTGCCTCACTCCAGCGCTCACGTAATCAGCTCAACTCCTGTCACCTGCGTGCCTGCTCACACCTGCACCTCATCACCTGCAATCAGTCCGCCTACTTAAACCCCGGCTCCACACTCATTCAGTGTCAGAACGTCTCTTCGCTCTCATGCAAAGAACACCAGACCTGCTATCCAGATTGATCACCTGTTGCCGTCCTGTTCAGTTCCTGTTTCTGCCTGCATCGCCTGATCCTCGGCTAGATTACAAGGTATCGACCTGTTTCTGTCCTGAACTTACCCGCTCGTCTGATCCCTGGTTGTCGACCTCGCCTTCTGTCCCTGACGCCGAGTTTGCCTGTGAGTCCTGATCCATGGTGGTCCTCTGATCTCTGAAACCCGATCCTGTTTCCCGTTTGCAACGCCAAGTACCTGCCTGAGAATACTGGTCTGTGGTGATCGTCTGGTCCTCAACTATCCTCGTCACTTCCTGGTTCAAGAGAGCAGTGAGTCCGAGCACGCTCCTCCTTAAAGACTCTGTGCGGCTGTGAAGTGTGAGTGGCTACAGCGTGGCTGACAGGACAGTGTCACCGACTCCTGATCCAGAGACCGCGGGTTCGATCCCCGCTCCTGACTTGCAACTCCTGTGTTCGTAAAATAAAACGCTTCTTGAAAACTGAGTACTGTTTCGCATTTGGGTCCTTCCTGTCTCCGTGTCAGGCAAGACAGTAAAACAGGGAACACCAGGAGGTCTAAGAGGGGAACATAATACAAAAATAACTGAATCAGTCGAATCCCGACATTGCAAATCCTTTTCAACTTATATTCAACTGAATACACTGCAAAGACAAGATATTTAATGTTCGAACTGAGAAACTTTATTTTCTTTTGCAAATAAGCATCAACTTAGAATTTAATGGCAGCAACACATTGCAAAAAAGTTGGCACAGGGGCATTTTTACCACTGTGTTACATCGCCTTTCCTTTTAACAACACTCAGTAAACGTTTGGGAACTGAGGAGACCAATTTTTGAAGCTTTTCGGGTGGAATTCTTTCCCATTCTTGCTTGATGTACGGCTTAAGTTGTTCAACAGTCCGGGGTCTCCGTTATTGTATTTAACGCTTCATAATGCGCCACACATTTTCAATGGGGGACAGGTCTGGACTACAGGCAGGCCAGTCTAGTACCCGCACTCTTTTACTACGAAGCCACGCTGTTGTAATACGTGCAGAATGTGGCTTGGCATTGTCTTGCTGAAATAAGCAGGGGCGTCCATGAAAAAGACGTTGCTTGGATGGCAACATATGTTGCTCCAAAACCTGTATGTACCTTTCAGCATTAATGGTGCCTTCACAGATGTGTAAGTTACCCATGCCTTGGGCACTAATACACCCCCATACCATCACAGATGCTGGCTTTTGAACTTTGCGCCTGTAACAGTCCGGCT
The DNA here is from genome assembly GCA_037902135.1 of Cetoscarus ocellatus. Taxonomy (NCBI): domain Eukaryota; kingdom Metazoa; phylum Chordata; class Actinopteri; order Labriformes; family Labridae; genus Cetoscarus; species Cetoscarus ocellatus. Next base: position 453,790 of record JBAMNC010000769.1, read on the forward strand.
GGTTCTTTTCCTCTTTGGTCCGGAGGACACAACGACCACACTTTCCAAAAACAATTTGAAATGTGGACTATTCAGACCACAGAACACTTTTCCACTTTGCATCAGTCCATCTTAGATGAGCTCGGGCCCAGCGAAGCCGGCGGCGTTTCTGAGGGTTGTTGATAAATGGCTTTCGCTTTGCATAGTAGAGTTTTAACTTGCACTTACAGATGTAGCGACGAACTGTAGTTACTGACAGTGGTTTTCTGAAGTGCTCCTGAGCCCATGTGGTGATATCCTTTACACAGTGATGCCGGTTTTTGATGCAGTACTGCCTGAGGGATTCAAGGTCACGGGCATTCAATGTTGGTTTTCGGCCTTGCCGCTTACGTGCAGTAATTTCTCCAGATTCTCTGAACCTTTTGATGATATTACGGACCGTAGATGATGAAATCCCTAAATTCCTTGCAATAGCTCGTTGAGAAATGTTGTTCTTAAACTGTTCGACAATTTGCTCACGCATTTGTTCACAAAGTGGTGACCCTCGCCCCATCCTTGTTTGTGAATGACTGACCATTTCAGGGAAGCTGCTGTTATACCCAATCATGGCACCCACCTGTTCTCAATTAGCCTGTTCACCTGTGGGATGTTCCAAATAAGTGTTTGATGAGCATTCCTCAACTTTCTCAGTCTTTTTTGCCACTTGTGCCAGCTTTTTTGAAACATGTTGCAGGCATCAAATTCAAAATGAGCTAATATTTGCAAAAATAACACAGTTTACCAGTTCGAACGTTAAGTATCTTGTCTTTGCTGTGTATTCAATTGAATATAGGTTGAAAGGGATTTGCAAATCATTGTATTCTGCTTTTATTTACGATTTACACAACGTGCCAACTTCACTGGTTTTGGGTTTTGTATATTGATACTGGTTCACTTCATGTAGCATAACATTACTCAAGGCAGGAACTTGTGCTTTAGTGGTGTGTTTCCATTGAATCAAAACAAGGAGCAGACAAACAATAGATTTTTTAAAAAATGACTAATTTAGTGCTTTTATGCTTAAGTTAAACTAGATTTGATGTAAAGACATTTAAAAGTTTAGTTATCCATTATTCAGTTTACATTTTAAAACCCATATCCTGAGTACCAAGTAAATAAAATGTATCTATATGGCATCTTTCAATACAGATGTCACAACAATAAAGATGTCATAAAAAACTATAATTAAAAAATGCATATTTTGCAACTATAATTAAAAATGCATATTTTGTAAGATTAATGAAAAATTAAACAGTAAAACCAAACCTTAAAAAAAGTCACTAGGTTTACAGAATGGTCAACATTCTAAGTGGTAATAATATAATTTGCTTTATTTGCCAGTTATCAGTAGTGTTAGTTCTTAAACGGTTTTAAAGGAGTCACAATCAATGATGTGCAGCACTGAGCAAATGTGCAATTGCTTATTTTGCACACATTTATGTCTTTTTGTTGATCACCGGAATAGAGGCTGATTCTTTAATGGTAGAATTTTTTCATTATATTTAAATGCGCCACCCCTCCCTGGGTCTGTGCCCCAGCCCGTCCCTGTATAGAGCCCAAATCTTTATTGACAGTTGGAAAAGAAAAAGTAAAAAAATACCAACATGGTGGCATTATATCAATATACTATTACAATGCCAAATACTGTGAAATTATGGTGTACTGATTTTTTACCCCACTCCTCTAATACATGTCTGAGAGAACTGATTTTTTGAAATGTGTCTCTACAGGTGGCGAGAAAACTCTGTTTTTAGTAGTTACAAAGGACCTTTTCCTGCCAACCTTGTTAACAAAGTCACAATCTAGTACTTTGTCAAACAGTGACAATGTGAACAACTCTATAGCACTGTGTATTTCATACATGTTGTTGATAACTGGACATCTTTCAGGGGAAAGCCTGGTCTGATAGGAAAAGATGGAATTCATCCCACTTTGGGTGGTGCAGCTCTTCATCTAGAAACATGGCTGAGTTTGTTTACCCTAAATCATGACCTCTCAGAGTTGAGGATTTTGCTTTTTGTAAGAAAAAAGTGAAGAGTAGAATTCGGTCCAATAGTGCTGAGGCTAAATTTAAAGATGTCATTCCTGCTGCTTTTAATTCAGTGTTTTGGCCAATTGAAAACTCTTTCATTAACAATAGTTCCTCTCAGATGGATCAGCTTTCTGATAACTCTGCCAATCTACTAAAATCCACTTTGGTCTCAATTGCCCCACTTTAAAAGAAAACTGTTAAACATCATAGAATAGTTCCTTATATTAGCTCTGAAACTCATGCAATTAAACAAGCATCACATAAATTAGAGAGAATGTGGCACTCCAATAAAAGGGAAGAGTCGCATACACTTTGGCAGGAAAGTCATAATAAATACATGACAGGCCTACAACATGCTTGAGTTGCCTACAACTCCTCACTAATTGAGGAAACTAAAAACAATCCTAGGTACCTTTTCAGCACTGTAGCTAGGCTGACACAAACTCAGCTCTATTGAGCCTGTGATTCCACTAGCCCTCAGCTGTGAAGACTTTATGAGCTTCTTCAATGATAAAAATTCTTAAAATAAGAGATAAAATGAGCAACCTGCCTGCCTTCACCTGGACCTGCCGTGCCATTAAATTTTGTTAAACCTAAATTCTGTCATTGCCTCCTACAAACCATCAACTTGCTTCTTAGATTTGATCCCAACTAAGCTGTTCAAAAAGGTCTTTCCCTTAGTTTGTTCACCGTTAACTTATTCTCAGTTTCAGATAGTGGACTTCTCTCTATACCTGTCTTGCTACATCTCAGTGCAGCTTTTGACACCATAGATCATCATATTCTTCTACAGAGATTAGAGGAATTACTCAGGATTACAATGACTGTACACGTCAGTGACTGTATAGAAGACTATTTGTGCACATAAACAATAAGTCTTCTGTGTACACTAATGTCAGTTATGGAGTTCCTCAAGGTTCTGTGCTAAATCCAATCCTGTTCTCCTTAAATAAGCTCCCCCTTGGTGATTTCATGAGGAAACACTCCATCACTTTCATTTTCATGCTGACAATACTCAGCTCTACATATCGATAAGTCAGGTGAAACAATTCAGCAATCTAAACTAGAAGCATGTCTAAAGGACATTAGGATCTGGATGGCCAGAAATGTTCATCTTCTTAACTCAGACAAGACAGAGGTCATTGTGCTAGTCCTCAATACCTTCTAATGATTAGGGATGTAATGGTATGAAAATTTCATATCACGGTTATTGTGACCAAAATTATCAAGGTTATCATTATTATCGCGGTATTGTTGCAGTGTGCTCAAAATTTTCAAAAAGTACTCATATACACACCTAAAATCATTTAACCCATTTAATGTTACAATTATAACAGGTCTTTTGTCTTTTTGTCAATAAATGTGTCAGGAAGTGTCCTTTGAGTACATTTTTTCACCCTTTTTTCCTGAGAAATAAAAGTAAACAATTCTGGCAAGTATTTGCCATTATTATGTAATACATGTTTAAACAGTGTGTAATTACAAGAAAAGAAAAACTGATTTGAACTTTAAACAGGATTCTCTTCATAAACAATTGTAAATGAACATGTTCAAAGTTTTGAGATGCCCAAAAAATAATCTTAACCTATTTTACATACACTCACACATTTATGTTTGCCTGCAGCATTAGTGTTCATGTTACAGTTGCCTGTCTTGGCCAGGACTCTCTTTAAAAAGAGATTTTTAATCTCAACGAGTTTATTTTCCTGGTTAAATAAAGGTTAAATAAAAAACAGCTTATTATATTAGACCATATCCAGGCGTTTTTACTGACGATAGTCCCTGATGCAATTCCTGTCCAGTTAGCCCCCTTCATGACTCTCCTCTGGTCTCCCCTCTCCCTGGTAGATCTCCTCCACAATCCCTCCTCCAATATTTCCAAATTACGATTAATGAAATCCATAAAACACCAACTATGATGGAAAAAGACGATCAGTTACGAATTACAGCGAAACACGGCGAATAAACACAGAAAAATGGCAAGAACACTCTCCAGAATGATACTAATGCTATTATTTACAATATTTATACATTATTTACACAGAAAATGCTGACAAACCACCTATAACTCACTCAGGTATGGCTCACTGAATCTTCTCGCTCCAGCTCAGTCAGCTCACTTACTCGAGGAGTTACAGCAGTTTTAATCACACACGTCTTTTTCTTCCGCCGGCAACAGCTTCGTGTTTTAGACAGGATGACCGTCTTCAATCAGTTTACCCTCGGCATCCTTGTAAAATCCAAAATTCGACCAGACTTTGTCCGTTTCAAGGGGGAAAAGGCTCCGGTTTAATGTGTGTGCGGGCACCAACCGCCATAACTTTTACTTTCAGAGGCCAAACAATGCAAACTGCGCATGCACGCCTCCGTCTGTGAGGGACCACGGCTGCTTTACTGAGGAGCAGACACATAAGGCTTTTCCAGGCAATGAGCAGCGCCACCATGAGTTATTGACACTGTGTGGTAATCAAACTCGGTTTACCGATAATTAAACAGGACACGGTAATACTAACCGTCAGAAATTTTACCATTTTACCGGTAACCGTTACATCCCTACTAACGATGTTATTGCCCAAGATGGCATTAGCCGGGCACCAAGAACAACTCTTAAAAATCTTGGGGTTCTATTTGATCAAGATTTGTTCTTCATCTCCCACATCAAAGAAATTTCAAGCCTTTTTTCATCTTTGTAATAAGTTACTGCTTTTGTTACCTCTACACTGGATTATTGTAATTCTCTTTTATCAGGCCAGTAAGTCAGTTAAGATGCTTGAGCTGGTTCAAAATGCTGCAGCACGTGTACTGACTAGAACTAGGAGAAGAGACCACATTACTCCCGTAATAGCTTCTCTGCCTTGGCTCCCCATAAAATATAGAATAGAATTCAAGATTCTTCCTCTCACCTATAAAGCTCTAATGGCCCTTTTCCATTAGCCCTACTCTACTCGGCTCGGCTCTCCCCGACTCTACCCAGCTCTACTCTACTCGCTTTGGGCTGCTTTTCCACCCGCCCGGTCCCCTGCCCAGCGGGGGCGGGGTCGCCGTGAAACAGCTGGGTGACACTGCGTTCATGTCATTTTGAGTGCGACACAACAATCAAAACAATGGAGGACTTGGAGGCAATAGTATACTTGCTGCTCGGTCTATGGCTTTTTGTTACAAAGAGGAAAGCAGAAGAAGGCGGCGAGAAGAAATACCATTGAGAAGTACAGGAGAGTTTTGGAAGCTATACAACAGTTTGAAGCCGAGGACGAGAGCAATTGGGCTGCAAAGAAAAGACGTATGAGGGTAAGCTAACGGAAGCTACCGCTAGCTTGTTAGGTAGCTCGTAATGATAAAGTCCCGTGTTTAACATTGTGATGGCAGCAAGTTATTGCCATAAAGTAACAAAGCGTATGTACTGCAGTCCTGTTTTGGGCATCGCACTCATGACCCATCGGTGAAGACGTTCTCAGACCAATCAGTCGGTCGACGTCACCTTTTAGTGTCGACTCAGCTCGCTTAGAACCAGAGCAGAGTAGGTACTAAAACTGGTTTGTTTTAGGAGGAACTGTGCCGGTGGAAACGCAACGCAAACCGGGTAGAGCCGAGTAGAGTAGAGTAGAGTAGGGCCAAGGCAGGCTGGTGGAAAAGGGCCATAAGTTGGTAGGCACCAATTTATCTTGAAGAGCTTGTAGTGCCACACAACCCCTCTAGAATGTTACACTCTCAAAATGCTGGCCTGCTTGTGGTACCATCAAGCTCTAGAAGTAGTATGGGAGCTAGAGCCTTCAGTTATCAGGCTCCTCTTCTCTGGAACCATTTACCAACCACGGTTCAGGAGGCAGAAACCCTCTCTACCTTTAAGGTTAGACTTAAAACAATTCTTTTTGATAAAGCTTTCAGTCATGGCTGGCTCAGGCCTGGACCAGCTCATAGTTAAGCTGCAATTGGCTTAGACTACCAGGGGATTTGGCACACTGAGCTCCTCCCTCTCTATCTCTCTCTGTCTCTCTAACACTCTCCAACCTCTCTCTATATATCTCTTTGCTCCTTTTTGTTTGCTCTTGTACTTGTCTCTGCTTCTTGTCTTGTAGACAGCGTGGGATTGCTGGTTTGGATGGCCTGCTGCTGTGGACCTACAAAGCTTTAATTACAATAACAAATATTAGGCCTTTCCTTTAGTCCCATTCCTTTATCATTACAGTTCCTGATATTAACTTCAGAGAGATCAACAAAATATACATGGTAGTTCCTACAAACAGCACATACATTTTTGTTCAGCCTTGACAAGCAATCATGAATGACCTGCTGCCATGGACCTGCTTAACTCCGAGTGCTTAATCCTAAATTAACCATCAACAAAAATGACATAATTTAACATAAATTCACACTTTAAGTCCAGTTAAATGCAATTTAATGGTAGTTCAACTGGATGCTGCTATGTTAATCAAATTAATTCCTCTCCAGTTTATACTCATTATAGATGTTAATGTTAGTTTGATCTCTCTATCCATAGTTGTTCCTGATTATACCTCCATAATAGAAACCTTTACAATCACACAGACATGAGGACCCTCTTGAAAACAAGCATCTCAGGGGGCTAACCTTGAATAACTCTATGCCCAGCAGAGACAAATATATATTTACATAAATAGTATAATCAGTTATGGTAGAGTTTGAACAGGACATTGATCCTGATCAAAATTTTCTTGATAGTATTAAGTCACTAAATAGTTACTTCACAGACCAACAGTTTAACTCACAAATTACACATGATCAACAGTAGAAGCTTATATGCAAATTTCCATAACATTAAAGAATATTTAGGGAAATTTAAAAATCATTTTAACATCATAGCCATCTCAATGATTTAGTGCGAGGTGATGACTTCAGGTTGTTAGAGTATAATTTTCATTGTGTCAATCGGAAGAATGGGAAGGGTGGAGGAGTGGCTTTGTTTATTGATGAGTGTCTGGCATATAAGGTCCTTGAAAATCTATCTATAGTTATTGATGAGGTAATGGAATGCATTACAATAGGAGTGAATATACAAGGGAAAAAAATATAATAGTGAACTGTTTGTATAGGAAACCGGGCAGTAATATTGAATTACACATGTGGAGATTTCAATATAGATTTACTTAATTCCAGTAAGCATAAGAAAACAGATGAATTTATTGAATTGTTATACAGTAGGAGTATGCATCCATTAATCACTAAACCTAGTAGGATAACGGTTGGGTTGTGCATCACTTACTGACAATATATTTACAGATAATATGGATAGCAATATTGAAAGTGGATTGTTAATAGCAGACATTTCAGACCACCTACCGGTGTTTGCTATTCATAAATGTGGTTTTAAGAAGGAGAGAAAGATTACACAGATTAAGTTTAAGAGAAACAGAAGAGAGGAGGATCTGATTAATTTAGAAATGAGTTAATAAATGTAAACTAGAGTAGCAGATATAATGAAAATGATATAAATATTGCCTATAATGCATTTTTAGACATCTATAAGAAACTATATGATAAAAATTGCCCAACAATAAATAAAAATACAGAAATAAATATTTGGATAAACCATGGATGACGAGGGGAATGTAGAATGCTTGCAAAAAGAAGAATATGTTATATAAGCAATTTATTATACATAGAACAAAAGAAACTGAGCAAAAATATAAAAGGTATAAAAATAAACTTATTAATATTATTAGGACAAGGAGAAAGACTTATTATGGTAACATAGTAGAGGAAAACACAAATAACACTAAAGAACTATGGAATGTATTAAATAAAATAACTAAATCTAAAAATAATGTGTGTCATCCAGACCACTTTGTTGTAAATGGCAAAGAGATCTATGATAAAAATAAGATAGTGGAGGGATTTAATCAATTTTTTGTGCAAGTTGGGCCGAAGTTGGTGAGGGAAATAAATAATGCTGAGCAGTCTGTTGCTGATACAGACCTCTGTGTTGACAGGGTGAGGGATTCAGTGTTTTTGGGAGCAGTGACACAAAAAGAGATCATTGACACTGTTAAGTTATGTAAAAACAAATTCTCAACAGATGAAGATGGTATTGATATGTTTTTGGTTAAAAATGCAATAAATTGCATCATAGAACCGCTTATTTACATATTTAATTTGTCTTTCAGAACAGGAGCCTTTCCGGACAAAATGAAAGTTGCAAAGGTCACTCCACTTTTTAAATTTGGTGATAAAGGGGCGCCAACGGGATGTGTCCAGGGCATTTTGCAAGTTTCGTGCACAGCCCAGTCTGGCGCAGGGAGGCGCACCCACTCCTCCGTCTCTCCCACCGGCGCAAATGGCAGAGAGGAAGGAGAGTAGGCGTGAGTGGGTTTAACACAGCCGAGTGTAATCTTCACCAATCAAATGAACGCCTCTCCTGGCCTTTAAATGCACCGCAGGCGAGGCACAGTGACAATTTCACCTCAGTGGCAAAGAAGGTCAGAGCCATTGTCACTTTTGCAGCAACTGGGAGAGCACAGGGGCCACCGGGCCGCGCATCGGAGGACACGAAGCACGTCACCGTGTGGACCACCTCGCGGTAATCTGTTCCTGTGTCATAATAGGAGTACAAAATTAAGTGATAATTACATTTAAACACAGCAGCAGGCTAATCCATTCATCATGCTTGTGATCCACCTGCATTCCTGGTCTGTCATTGCCAAATAGCAGCGCCTTAGGTGAAAATATATCTCCTCCTCATCCTCCTTGCAATAATGTACTCCATCTTTTTAGATCACGTTATGAATAAAGATTAAAAGAGAGAAATATGGGCAATCACAGGTAAATCCTTAAGACACCGAGTGACTTACATTTATTCAGCGAGCATCTCTCTCTTTTTTCTTTTCTATTTAATTTCATGAGATGAGAGAAGCCTGATACTCCGTATCGGATGATGTGGCTGTTTGTGGTTGGCTTGAGAGATGTGAACTCGTTAGTTATGACAAACGTCTCTGATCTGACATCAGATGTGACGGGACAATTAATATAGATACAAATGTATATGCTGGTTCAGACAGTTACATTAAATAGTGGTTGTTGTGATTGTTTATTGCATTGAAATGTGCCTGACACTGTTGATACCTGCCTGTGAGGTTTTGGTGACGTGTGTGCACAGTAGGGCTGAACAATATATCGTTGTCGTATCGATATCGAGATATGAACATTCAAGATATTGATATCGAAAAGCAACGATATAAACAATATAGATTTCCCTTGCGCTAAAACTGCACTTTCCACATTCTTTTGTATTATGATGTTTTTATTTTTCTGAAAAATGCTTGGTTTTCACCGAACCCATAGTCGTATCGTATCTTATCGATATCGAGATATCTGGCATGAATATCGAGATATGAAATTTTGTCAATATCGTTCAGCCCTAGTGCACAGCGCGCCTGTCAGCCAAATTACCACTGCCCCGGGTGTGCCTCTCCTACGCCGAGAATAGACCAGGTTGGAGCTGGTGAGCTTTTAGCGCACCTTCCGCACGGTTTTTTGGCACAAAGTTGTCACTGCGCCAAGCTGAATCTGTCGATATCTCTCCCTGGTGCGCCATCACACCCATCTCGGCGCAGCCAGTCTACCAAATTGCCAAATTGGCTGCGCACGGCGGTGCACCGGACAAAATTACCATTGCGCGGGGTGCGCCAGGCTGCGCCACCCTGAGTTGCGCCAGGATATTAGAGCCCATTAAGTCCAAAATCCAAATCACAGCTGGCATGGAAATGCGCATCGAGAGGACGCACTGGTCACTGGTGGCTAAACCTAAGGACAGTGCGGCCCCACCGAGAGCGATCATAGTGCGATTTCTGGATTACAAAGTTAAGGAATATGTGCTATGGCAAGCCTGGAAACAGAAGAGTACATACGAGGGACAAACCATCTACTTTAATCAAGACTACACGACGGAGGTCCAAAAGAAGAGGAAACAGGTGAGAGATGTCATCAAAAAGCTGAAGGAGAAAAACATGAAGGCACAGTCCCCATACCCTGCTCAGCTTAAAGTGTTTTTGGACTCCGGGACAAAGACATTTACTGGTTGAAGCAGCACCTGTGCTAAAGAACATGGGGATTAATGTGGACGAAGGCAGGACGGAGAGGCTGCAGAGAATGATGACGCAGGACAGATGGACCACAGCGAGAGGACAGAGAGGAAGGCGGAGATGGCCCCACATCACAGAAGAAGACATACGTGCCCTCATGGAGTAAAATCAACACTCACCACCTCTACTGAAAACATAAGAACAAATAAATATATAGATAAAAGGAAAAAAAAGGGGAAGTGTAAAAAATGAACCCTTAAAAACGGAACTGTTTTCAAATATTCCCTTAATGTAAGGCCAGGTGAAAAAGAGAGAAGCTAGGTTAAGCACTACCTGTTAAAATGACAGAAATATTGGTTTTATGAAGAGTGACTTTAAAACTTTGAGTTCTTAACAACCTTAGATTGTGGTTGCACATAGTGCTTTTTCCCCAGAGAGAAAACGCCACAACTCTCTGAAGATGGGACTTTTGGAGGACACGTGTTCATGTTCTTGTTTTAAAATGGTTCTGGTTTTGATGGAGATGTACTATTTTTTTCTTCATTATGTAAATTTTTGTTTAATGTCTTACTTGTATTTGAGGTGTAGGGCTTATGGGTCTTACTTGGAAGTAACATGAATACGCTTAATCTTGTGTCATACAATGTACATGGTCTGAATCATCCCATTAAGAGGAAGAAGATATTGAGTCAACTGAAAAAATTACAATGTTCAATAGCTTTACTGCAAGAGACACATCTGACAGATGCTGAACATAAAAATTAAAAAGGGAATGGGTGAATGGGGTATTTTATGCATCATATGACAAAAGAAGAGGGGTAGCTATTTTAATTGATAAGGGTACACCGATTAAGGTTGAAAAAGAGATAAAGGACAATACTGGACGATATGTAATGATTATAGGATCTATAGGAGACATGATTGTTAAGATATTGAATGTTTATGCCCCAAATGAGGAGAAGGAGACATTCTTTAAACAGATAGCTAAAGTAGTAACCAGCGAAGCAAAGGGGATGTTGTTGATGGGGGGAGATTTTGATACAGTACGAAATGGAAGATCAGACAGATTTCCCCCAGATCAGAGACCAAGCACAAATAAAAAATCTACAGTATTGAATAATATGACTAAAGAGCTTGGTCTTGCTGATCCGTGGAGGGATAACAATCCAAAGAGGAGAGACTATACATTTTACTCAAATCCGCATTGTAGCTATTCAAGGATAGATTTTTTTTATATATCACAACAACACATGCACAAAGTATTGAAATGTGGAATAGAAAACATTACTCCAAGTGACCATGCGCCTATTACCCTAACCATAGATCTAGGTAATGAACATCCTTTCAGATATTGGAGGATGAATATATCTATTCTGTCGAGTGCAAGTATAGTAAAAGAAATAAAGCAGAATTTAAAGGAACATTTTGAAATAAATTATAACAGGGAGGTATCACCATCGATATTACGGGAAGCAGGGAAAGCAGTGATACGAGGGAAAATAATAGAAATATCATCCCGACTGAAGAAAGCTCAACTAAAAAAACAAATAGAATTGGAGAACAAAATTAAAGAATTAGAGATGGAACATAAAAAAACATCAGATTAATCCATATTTCGGGAATTAAAAACAATTAGAGGGAAGTTGGATGAACTCTAAACATTTAAAGCAGAAGGATCACTTCGTTTTACAAACCAGAAATACTACGAAATGGGTAATGAGGTAGTCGTTTATTAGCATTTCAACTTAGAAAGGCCCAAACAAATAGAATAGTATCAAAAATAAAACACCCAATATCTAAACACACTATGGTAAAACCCAAAGATATTGCAGAGGCCTTTGCGGAGTATTATAAAGGCCTGTATGACGACTCTGACTATGGCCACAATGACAATGACACGAAAGCTTTTCTTAAAAAAAATTAATTTACTAAGCCTGTCAAGAGAAGAGCTGAGATAAGACCTGTCCTAAACAAAGTATTTAATTATATTTTAACATTTGGAGACCCACCTAAGTCGTGGTTGGAGGCCATCATATTGGTCCTGCATAAAGAAGGAAAAGATCCCACTCTATGTGAAGGGTATAGACCTGTGAGTTTACTCTGCAATGACTTAAAGATTCTTACAAGCATAACGGCAAAACAAATGCAAAAATACATAACTAAATTGATTAAAATAGATCAAACTGAGTTCATACCTGGGAGACAGGGTGCAAACAACATTAGGAGAGTATTAAATATTATTTCAACTACAAAATACAAATCTCAGGCTTCTATGATGCTCAGTCTTGACGCCCAAGAAAGCTTTCGACAGGGTGAAATGGAGTTTCTTGTACCAGACTATGTTAGCTTTTGGATTCTCAGAGAAATTTACTGAATGGGTAAAAATAATTTACAATGACTCCAAATCACGGATCAGAATTAATGCATATTGTTCAGATTTCTTCTACCTCAAAAGAGGAGTCAGACAAGGAAATTGTTTGAGTCCACTGTTGTTCGCTATAAGTATTGAACCACTGGCTGAAACAATAGGACAAAACAATCAAATAATGGGAATAAGGGATGAAGGGGGCGTGGAACACAAAATATCATTGTTTGCAGATGATTTATTCATACTTTCAAATGATCCATCCCTATCAATGCCAGCCCTGTTGGAGAATCTTAGAGAATATGGAAAAATTTCAGGGTATCTAACTAATGAAAGCAAATCAGTTGCTATGATGATCTCAGGTGATTATCCAGTAGAGTTAAAAGAAAAGGTTGGGTTTAAATTGACTGACAAAGGTTTTAAATATCTGGGTGTTATTATCACTCCACATGTCTCACAATTATATGATGCAAATTATGGAAAACTGATTAAGGAAATAAAAAAAGACTTGGATAGATGGGCAGTTTTACCCATATCTTGCCAAGACTGTTGTTTCTGTTTCAGTCACTTCCAATTATGATTTCTGGCGCCACTTTTAAAATGTTAGACAAAAGCTTGTCAAAATGTATGTGGCAAAACAAAAAAGCAAGAATTAAATATAAGACACTTTTAGCCCCCAAAAATAAGGGAGGGCTAAATTTACCAAATCTAAGGAACTACTATTGGGCCGCCCAACTAAGAGCTCTTATATTATGGATAACAAAAGATAAAGATGCAATATGGGTGGAGATGGAGCAAAGAGCCTGCCCTACTGTGTCTTTGGAATCACTACCATTTATAACCAGAGAGGTGCAAAAGAAGCTTAAAATTTAAACGACTTGATTACAGAAACAATGAAAGTATGGTCAACAATACATCAAATGATTTTTAAAAATATTTGCAATTGAAGGACTATCTCCAGAAAAAATAAACAAAGATCCAACCAAGGTTGAGGAACTGCTCATGTCATTTACAGAGGAAGACCCAAAAAAAGGGTTGATCTCAAAAATTTATAAAGCACTACAATATGAATCCAATGACAATAATAGGAATGTTAAAGAAAGATGGGAATTGGAAGCAAACGTAATTATAATGGATGATGACTGGGAGGAAACATTCAGATCTGGACATGCAATAATAAGTTAGTAAGTTAACTAACAGTCCAACATGGAGAGAGTGTGAGTGGAAGGTTAAGATGCATTACTTTAACACCTCATCTGTCACTGTAAAATATAGCAAAACATCAAATTTGTGTTGGAGGAATTGTGGCATGGTAGGTGACTTCACTCATATATTTTGGGATTGCTCTAAGATCAGAGACTTTTGGAGGGGGTCGAAAACAGATATAAAAAGAATTCTGGGTATTGATCTCCATCTCAACCCAACCCTGTATATACTTGGGATATTACATGAAGACCTGATGGATAAAGATAGCAGCTATCTGCTGAGAGTTCTGCTCTTGATAGCAAAGAAAATGATTACAATCAATTGGTTGAAGCCACATTCCCCCAACATAATGCAATGGACCGAATAAAAAAGGTTTTTATTATGGAAAAAACTACAGCAAGATTACATCTGAAACTAGACAAATTTGAAAGAAGATGGAAACCGATAATACAAGCAATACCAGAGCTCTAAACACCTTTTTTTTCTCCAAAAATCTATTTGTTTTAATTTATTTACATATGTTGCTTTTTAGTAGTTTACTAACCTGTGCTAGTAAATATTAGAGAGACGTCAAAACTCAAGATTGTTGTTGGTATCTGCTTTTTGATTGTGTGAAAAATGTGATTTTGATTTATGTTTGATTCGTGAGAATTTTTTATGACTGAAGGCAACATGATATAGTCTAGCTTGTGTACATCTTCATCTGTTATCTGTTGTATGTGGAATAAATAAAAAGTTCCAAAAAAAAAAGAATGGAGTGCTTATATCGGGGGCTGTAGATGCAGGCCAATATAATCCGATATTTGTTTTTTTGCTGATATCGGACCGATATCCGATATCAATATTGGATCGGGACACCCCTAATACCAAGTGTGAGCCTCTATTCTCATGTTGATGACTTTTCCTCTGTACTAACATTCATGCATTATGGAATGGTTCCCTCCATTTCTTCCAAAGCTTATAGAAAAAGGATGAGACCTGTTTATTTCAGAGCCCTTCTCTATTTGCAGAGTGTGGTCTTTACAGAGTTCTCTCAAGAAAAGGGGCTTGCATCGACTTCACAAAGCTAAGCCCCCTCTTTAGCAAATTAACATTTATGGGTAGACATGGACTTAAAAATACTAAGCAGCCCTGACAATCCAAAAAAGGCATAAAATGCTATACTAAAATACTCAGCAAAAGAAGCATTAGTCACAATGGACCAGATCAAGGAAGGAAAGAAAAGTAAAGCTGTCAGACTTTAACCTGAGTAACAGTGATTTCCTGACCTCCATTTTTGCTCACTGTTGATAAACAATGTCCCCTGTGCCATCAGCTGAGTCCATATTGTCCTGCCACAGGTGAAAAAAACTCAGTGAGCCTGTAAAAGGCATTAGTATGTGGTAAAATCATTCAATTTACCTACATAAATTGAAATGACTGAAATAACAACTACAAAAAAGTCAAAACACTGGAAATAAGTAAGAATGTTGATCCCCAAAAAGAGTGTTTTATCTAAGTTTAGATTCATCTGACAAACCTATAATCAAAGAAGCCCAACAGTGGGCAGTCTATACAGAATCATAAATGAAAGGAATGTGTGATTAAAAAAATATATTATCAAGGGATAACTTACTATGTGATTGCTATGGTTTTTCTTTTTTTTTCTTTTTTACTTTATTTAAAAAAAAAAAAAAAGAAAAAACAGACGTGGGTGACACAAGCTCTGTTTATGCCACTTTTTGACTAGACAAATCAGAAAAAATACCCAGTCTCCCAAAGAAGAGCAGTTCTCATGGTTACCAAAGATGTTTTGTAAATCTACATCATTATGAGATTACTAAAATGCAATTCATTAAATTTTCTAAAATCTCTCTTGGTATTCCATACTAGATTTAGGAAATACACCATAGAGGCTCAAAAGTATAGCCTGTGATGTCATCAATAATGGCAAGTATGGTCAAAGGGCCTCCTGAGTTCCAAAAGGACTGAGCAGCACTGTGACAGCCACGGGCCATTTGTCCCACTTCCTCATTGGCAATAACACAAGCTGACAGGGCCACAGTGACAATGTGCTGCTTGTTTGGTCCCTTAACTACCTCTCTGTCCTCGCTCTTCCTCACTGTATTTGATTTTCCTCTGGCTAAGTCATGATGACAGGTCTGGGTGACCATGCTGCTCATTTACCAAACTGCTCCTCTGGTAAGGTCTAAACTTGTTCACTCCTCTCATTCTTTTTCTCCATCTCTCTTCTTTAGATTCTGGCTTATTCAATTTCACACCAGTGTATCTCAAAACACCAATTTATTTTTTTCATCAACGCAGGGCAGAGTGTAGCCAACAGAAGGAGAAATTGACACTGAATCCAATATTTGGGCAAGGTTTGCCAGTTAGTGTGCTTGCCCCTAGAAAGTGTTTTTACAAGAAGCTCAGTATGTCCCCATTAAAAAGTTAATTGAGCATGCAGTGCCAACAAGTGAAAACAGTAGAGTGTGACAGAGTCTGACACGTGAACAGCGGAGTAGGCCTTTGAATACACTTATACACAGACTCCAGGGTTAGATGGGGAGAAAAGTGTTCTATCCACTGAGGCATGAATGATATTGATTGCTGTTGTCCACAGTGACATAGCAGTTGTTTTAGTTAAGCAATGCTAAGACTCTCCTAACAGTCATCCGACCAGCGTTGGGAAACCTATTGTAATAAAGCATGTATTATGAATTTCCCATTACAAAAAAAGATTAAATTACTTTGATAATTACTTAATATCAAAAGTAACAAGTTACTTTAATTTAAAATCATCTACTATTAATCCCATTTAAAAAAAATGGTTTATAACATTTTTAAAATAGAGTTCACAATGGATAGGAATAAGCACAGTATTTCTTATGGACACAATTTAAAATAAATATAAAACCTTGAGTCTTATGTTTCATCCTGAGTAGAACCTTCAGTCAGTTGCTGCAAATACATATAGGGCCTGATCTACTAAGGTCACAAATAATGAGCACAAAATTGCGTGTGTAAACTAAAAAATTGTGCGTGCCATTAGTGGGCATGTTGCAGGTGATCTGCTTAAGGTGTATTCACACCAAACGCAACCTCGGCGACCTCGGCGACCACTCTACATGTAAAGTCAATGCACAGCCGTGATGGGGCGGGGCTTACCCTCCCACAACGCGACGGCTACGATCAAGGCCACCATGTCGCCCGTTGCTTGGTCGCCAAAGTTGAAAATGTTGATCTTTTCAGGCGATGTCGCCTGTGACTGTGCATCAACAGCCAAGTAACAATCCATGTCCGTGTGGGCAACATTAGTTAGTGAGTACATTAGTTCCGCCTAGACGGACCGCAGAGAACTCACAGACGATGCTGCTGCAGGGCAATCAGCTGCAGTGTTTTGTGGTTGGTAGGTGAGTGAAAAGGATACAGTTGAAATAATGTCAGCTTATCCATCCTATTATATGATGTATGATATGATTGCGGTGAATCTCGAGCGGACGTGACGTCACCAAGCGACGGCGACAGGCGACGGTGACCAAAATGAGGTATTTATGGACACGCAACGCAACTTCAGTGGGTGACGCGATTATGGTTGCAAAGTCGTGTTCTGTGTGAATGCAGCTTAAGACTGCGTGCACAATTGATAGCAGGCGCAAAAGTGGTGCAGACCGCCCCCATTAAAGGACGATGGAGTCACCATGGAGAGTTTGGGAGAGCAGAGTGGCCATAAACAAAAAATGAAGTTTGAAGCCATGGAGTTTGAGGCAAACAAACACACTGGTTAACTCCAGCAGAGACATCTCAGCGTTGCCAGAAGAAATGCGATTTTAGGAGATCTGTGAAAAGCACACAGCTCAAAACTGGCACTGCTCGATCAACTATATGTCTCTTCTATTTTTATTTTCTGAAATTATTGGAAACTGCAGTAACAACTTGCGTCTTATTTGCAACAGTGAACAGATTTACAAATCCTCCAGCTCAACTGCCTTTGGAACTAATCTCCACATTTAAGTGTAATGAGTTTGCAGTATTCTTTTGCAACAAGGTTCAGACCAATAAAAATGCCATTAATTCCACAACACCAATAACAACCCTGCAGCCACCTAGACACTTAGAGCTGACTCATTTTTCACCTGTAACTGACAAAACTGTCCAAGAGATCATCACCAGTCTGAGTTCATCTACATGCTGCCTCGATGTGTTACCCACTAGATTTCTAAAGTCTGTGCTGAGCAGTTTGTTACCACCACTCGCTCACATAGTTAACATGTCACTACAATCTGGAACATTCCCAAAGGCCTTAAAACTGCAGTCATAAAGCCTCTCCTGAAAAGGAGCAGTCTTGATGCCACAGTACTGAACATCTACCGGCCCATCTCAAATCTGCCGTTTTTAGGCAAAGTCCTCAAAAAAGTTGTTTCCCAACAGCTTACTGACTTTCTCCTAATGAACAACTCCTTTAATGTTTTCCAGTCAGGTTTTAGACCCCATCACAGCACTGAGACCGCTCTTATCAAGGTGACAAATGACATCTGGCTGAACACTGACGCAGGCAAAGTCTCAGTTTTAGTCCTGCTAGATCTGAGTGCTGCTTTTGACACTGTGGATCATGAGATCCTCTTACAGAGACTAGAGGACTGGGTGGGCATCTCTGGCACTGCCCTAAATTGGTTGAAGTCCTATCTAGAAGACAGGAAGTACTTTGTTGAAATTGGTAACTGTGTCTCAGACCACATGGCCTTGACCTGTGGGGTGCCCCAAGGGTCAATCCTGGGACCCCTTCTGTTCAATCTCTACATGCTGCCTCTAGGCCAGTTAATACAGAGTAATAATGTGTCCTACCACAATTATGCAGACAACACTCAGATCTATGTCTCAGTTACAGCAGGTGAATCAGTGTGTGAGTGCAAAACAACTTTCTCCAGCTAAATTCAGACAAGACTGAAGTCATCATATTTGGTCCACAGAAACAAAGAGAAAGTGTCAGCAGTCACCTCCAGTCTCTCTCTCTCTAAAACCTACAAATCAGGTTAGGAATCTCAGGGTAATAATGGACTCAGACTTGAACTTTAACAGCCACATCAAATCAATAACATCAGCAGCCTTTTACCATCTAAAAAACATTGCCAAAATCAATGGTATAGAGTCTAAACCTGACTTGGAGAGACTTATCCATGCATTTGTTTCTAGTAGGGTAGACTACTGTAACGGCTTGCTCACTGGCCTCTCCAAACGAGCTGTAAGACAGCTGCAGTACATCCAGAATGCTGCTGCTCGGGTCCTGACTAGAACCAGGAAGTACGAGCACATTAGTCCTGCGCTCAGGTCCTTACACTGGCTTCCTGTGGCTCAGAGAATAGACTTTAAAGCAGCTCTGCTTGTGTACAAGTCTCTCCATGGCCTGGCACCAAAGAACAGCTCTGACATGTTAGTGCCATATGAACCATCTCGGACTCTGAGGACCTCAGGGACCGGCCTCCTGCTGGTGCCCAGAGTCAGGACTAAACATGGAGAATCAGGGTTCCAGTTTTATGCAGCTAAAATCTGGAACAGTCTTTCTGAAAATGTGAGACAGGCCTCTACAATGACAATGTTCAAATCTAGGCTCAAAACAACTCTATTTAACTGTGCATATGAGTGAAAGGATTTTATCTGCACTCTTCTCTTTTAAAGTTCATTTTATAATGATTACTTTTGTTTTTATTTTGTATTGTGATTTTAATGCATTTTTCTTGTTCTGTAAAGCACATTGAATTACCTTGTGTACAAATTATGCTCTACAAATAAACTTGCCTTGCCTTGCCTTGCCTATTTCTGATCAGAGGTTGCGGTAACCTTTTTTTACTGTCTGTCATTTTGACAGACAAGGTCGTCACTTTTCCCTCATGCCAAATTTTCATCATTTTTAATTTTCCTTTTCTGATTCCAATTAAACATAATTTAAATGACAGCATTCACATAGTTACACACTGTGTGTGAAATATCTGTCAATATAGTTGTGCTATACCAATCTAATTTTCTTAATATGCAATAGGCCTATAGGATAACAGAATATACCAGTGAAACTGGGCAGGATTAAAAACATTATTAATATCTCGTGTGAATTTAACTTAAAATATCCCTGATTGTGTTTTTTTTCCCACCATATTTAGCATACAATTAGAAAATGGCACTACGAACAGGATCAGCACCGCGGAGAGCGCAGCCCGACTACAGCTTGGGGCAAAGACTCTCAGCCCTCACAGTGCAGGTCAGGTCCCAAACCGTCTGTGAGACTGCCGTAGCAGTTGTTGTGTTAACACAAGAACTAATATGGCAGTCTGACAGACGGTTTGGGACTTAAATTTATTTTCCATGTCTTTTTATTAGGATTTTATGATTGAAGTACAGAACAGAAAAAAGTGAGTGAACAGAGGAGACAGAGCAAAAAAAGGCAAACTAACAGAATGAAAATAAAAAGGACATAACGGGTTCACTAAAAGCCCCCCCCCCATAAAGACCTTGATAATAATTCAACAACTACACTGTGCATATTAGGAGGTTAACTGTTAAGTTGTGTTTGTATTTGCAAGGTATTGTATAAGGGGTTGCCAAGTTTTATTAAAATGTTGGAGTCTGTCTCTTAAAATATGTCTTATTCTTTCCAGATGCAGTGTATTAGTTATACCCTCTAACCACATCTTAGATGTCGGTGTTTCTTTGCTATTATGAGACCGTATGAGATAAAACATTGCTGTGCTTTGCTTAATTTCTCGAAAATTTCAGATACTCCTAGTATAATGAGTAGAGGGTCTGGCTTGATTGTAATCCCGATGACCTCAGACATTATGTTAAAATATCAGTCCAGAAAGAGTAAATCTTTGGGCACAGTACATAATAGGGCTGGGCGATATGGACCAAAAGTCATATCCCGATATATTTAGGCAGAATATCGATATACGATATATATCCCGATATTTGTTTCCGCAAAGTGAGAGAAAATGTTCAGTCAAAGTCAAAGCCAAATATGACATGTCACAAGTAGTTTTATTGAAACCGGCTATTTCAGCGAACAGTGGCAAAATCAAATGAATAATAATAAACAGGTTTCTTCACCTGGTTCATGAAAAAACGCTCAGTTGTTCAAATAATAAAATGTAAACATAAATACTGTATAACAACGGGAGTACCTTTTTTGAAATTAAAGCTCTGTAAGGTGCACATTTAAATAAAAATATATCTTAAAAAAAATAGCCTATAAAATAAAATAGGCCAATCTTTTTCTGAAATAAATCTATTCATGAAAAAAGTACAATAAACATTTTTATTGTTTTTTTATTCTACAACTATAAATGGCTTATTCATGAGACTGGGGTCCACATTCAAGATTTCCTGCTGCTTAACAGAAGGTTTTTTCTTGCCGCCATGATGGAGGGATTCATGATTGGCTATATGGATTCATGTTGGGTGTTGGATGTATATATTTGTAAATATATGTATATGTGTATTTTATATATGTATATATATGTATCTATGCATATATGTGTATCCATACTATGAAGAGCTTTGTGCTGTATTGCAAAGTGTCTTGAGATAACAGTTATGAATTGGCGCTATACAAATAAAGATTGATTGACTGAGATTGATTGATTATTGAAATCAAATTACAGATTTTCTTCTCCTTTCTAACAAATCCACAGATGCAAATAATGAACATCACAAAAGAACAAAATATAACAACCCCTAGTAAGGGCAGCATTTATATATAAAGAAAGAACAAAATGAAGTGCTCAGTTTGAGAAAACAAATGTAAACATCAGCTTGAGATTACCTTTTCCTTTTGTTCCTTTGGCAATTTCTTATCTGAACAGTCTCAACCAGTTGCACAAGAAACAGAATATCAACTCAATCAACATTTTCCCCCTCTTTTTCTACTTTGATAAACAGCAGTACTGTCTTGAGGTAGACATCAGAAGACAGATAAGCATGTCCTCCTTCATTTAAAGATTTTGTGCAAGAAACACCAGCCTGTCAACAGCATCTGGCTTCAGAGATGCTCTGTGGCAGGTCACGATATTGCCACTGCAGCTGAAAACCCTTTCGGAGGGTGAACTGGTAGCTGGAACCAGGAGATACTTTTTTGCCAGGTGGCTCAGAGCTGGAAAGACAACTTCATGATCCTTCCACCACTTGAGGGGATCAGTATCACTCTCCACACTTGCTGACTGCAAGTAACTTGACAGTTCATTTTCAATAGCCCCCTTCAGGGTTGGTGCTGTGGTGGTAGCTGTGCGCTGCTTGAAGAAGCTTGCCAGTGTCTTCTTAGCTTTTGGTGCAACTGCTACTTCTCCATCTGCAGGCTCAGGCACAGTGGGTACACGTAGGTAAGGAGGCTGACAGCTGCTCTAATCAGCCAGTAGCATCTCCACCTCCAAGACAGCTCTGTGCTTCAATGCATCAACTTTTTCACTTGGGATGTAGGTGGCCCTGAACCGTGGATCCACAAATGAAGCCATCTCCAATAGGTCAGTAGTGGCTGGGTCAGAATACTTGCTGTTGAGGTACTCAAGAATGTTGGTCTTGATTGATTTGCAAAGCTCGCTGTCACCCTCTTCACATGCCAGGAGACTTTCGTTAAAAAGGTGCAGCACAGGTTTCACATATGATAGAGTGACGTACTCCTCACCTGACAAAGCATCGGTAAATTCCTGGAGAGGTTTCAGTACCTTTTGAACTGCTTCTAGGACCTCCAAGTCCTGCCAGCTAGGGACAAGGTGCCTGGTCATTTTGTCACCAGACAGGACTTTGGCCAGTGCTTCTTCCTGCTCCAGGACTCTCTCTATCATCTGCTGCCTTGATCCCCAGCGTGTGGCAGACTCGGTTATGAGTTGGTGACTTGGCAGACCAAGCTGAATCTGGACTTCAGCAAGATGTCTCCTTTTCTTCCAGCTGTATGAAAAACAGCTAACAATTCTCTTGCACAGAGAAATGGCCCAGGTGACGTGCTTGCCACTCATGCCATGTCCTGTCAGAATAATAAAAAACTATTACTCAAATGGGCTTATGTGAGAAATTTGACTCTGGTTTCACTTTAACACACTCATACAACTAAGTGCTTTCCAAAATCAAGCTTTAGAAATACTCCACATCATAATATATAATTATTTTCTTGTTTCATAGTTTATTTTTTTAATCAACACCAGTCCTAATCTTGTTGTTGTTCCTTAGTATTTATGCAATTTTTTAATGCTACTTCATATTTTTACTCCACTAAAAACTCCACAATGTTTAGGCTTATGTATTAACATTAGTTTCTAGTTATTTTGCAGTTTGCTCTTTCAATCCAGAGAAAAAACTATAGTCTATCATAATAGCTAAATATACTGTATGTTACCTTGATGATATCAACAGGCTAACCAGCATTTTAAAGTCATAATTACCTCACCTTTACCAGCTGTAACATTAAAGTGGTAAACACATCAATGCATCACTAATTCTTATCCAATAATATAATAAATATGGTTATAAAATCTACCATTCTGTATTGTAAGTGATTTTACTTTTAGCACTTTAAGTTTTGTGCCTTATTAATTTATTTAACCTCTATTTAACAATCAATTTTTCAACGAAGTCCTGGGCAAGACAGCAGCATAAAAACAAAGTTGCAGACAGACACACAAAGGAAAATAAGGAAAAACTAACATTTTCATATGTTTGTTTGTTTGGTTGTTATAGCAACCAGATGCTTTTCTCGGAGCTTCCAGCTTGCAATTGCGTCCTGCAGGGCCTCAGCTATATGCTCACCGGTGTGATCCTGGGGGAAATAACTTGTTTGGAGACACGCTGTTTTCAGCTCCCAGTCTTGAATGAAGTGGACTGTCACGCTCATGTACGGCTCACACGTCCTGCTTGAACACATGTCGCTGGTCAACGCAAAATGGGTCACGTCGGCGAGCTGGTCAGCAAGGCTCTGCCTGACTTCAGTGTACATTTGTGGCAGTGCTTCTTGTGCAAAGTAGTTGCGACTGGGAAGCTCATACCTCAGGTCCATAGTTTTCAGTAGCTTTTTGAATCCGACTTGTTCCACAGTTACAACAGGGACCATATCTTTAGCGATGTGATAGGACACCGCTTTCGTTATAGTACACCACTTGTCACTTTTCTTTTCATAAGGCACACTGTGGGAAAATGAGGCTTGCAATGGGCTTTGTTTCAGGGCTGGAGCTTTTTTGGGTTGTGGATGGCTTGCGGCTGGAGCCTCTGCAGCGCGCAGCTTCACACACTCTTCGTACTGCAGTTTGTGCCACTGTTTTAGGTGGTGAAAAAGATTTGTCGTGCTTCCACCCTTGGCTGTAACTTGTTTATAGCACTCCCTACATATAACGTGATTTTGTTGCTCGTCTGATATTTTAAAACCGAACCATCTCCAAATTACTGAGCCACTGCTTTTTCTTTTACTGACCAATTCCTCCTTCGCGTGCTCTGCAGCCGGTGTTGCTACCTCCATGCTTATTGAAGAGTGCCGGAGTGTCTCTTTCTGCCCCTCCCCCCTCTGTGCACAAAAGAGGAGGGGCGGGGGCGCGCGGAGCAGTGCAGAGAGCTCCGGGTCAGCAGCGCAGCAGAGCAAGGATCACAGCGCAAGGATCACAGCGCAAATTTGAACTATATCGATATATACGATTTAGTCTAATTCCATATCACATTTAAAAATATATCGATATAATTTTAATATCGATATATCGGCCAGCACTAGTACATAACTATGGAGATGGGTTGCAACAGAGATTTTGCATTTGTCACACAAAGGTGATATTTCAGGATATATTACGTAATTTTTCCTTTGAGAAGTGGAGCATGTATATAATTTTAAACTGAATAAGACAATGTCTTGCACTGTGTGAACAGGTGCTAATATTCTCAAGGGCCCCATCCCATAGATCATCTGTGATTGGTTTGCCAAATTCTTTCTGCCACTTGCATCTATGTGTGTGGGCAGGAGGGGAACTTAAAGATAAGAAAGTGTTATAAATATGTGTTGTCATCATTGGTTCACTTGATTGCAATTTCAAACAGTCATGTATCAATGAATTGGGTTCAGTCACATAATCTTTCAAATGTTTATGTATATAGTCCCTGATTTGTAAATACTGAAAGAAATTATTATTCCCCAATCTTAATTTGTGCTGTAGTTGAAGAAACGAAGCAAATACCCCTTGTATGTACAGATCTCCAACACATTTAATACCTTTCTGGTTCCATGCAGAGAAAGCCATACTCAAACCAGAGGGGGCAAAAGTGGGATTTCTATCTATGGGTAGTGCAGGGGATATAGATTTAAGGTTAAAACTAGATTTGATTTGTTTCCAGGTACGAATAAATCATTAATAACAGGATTGTTGTTATATAATAGCCTACTGATCTTAGTTGGAGTCAATAGAATTGCAGCTATTGAATATGGATAGCAGTCCTCCTGTTTAATCAGTAGCCAATTAGGTGGGGGTATTGTGGTATTTAGAAAGTGAAAGTCTTTATCACTAAGGTCCAGTAGTAAAACAAAAAAATTCGGGAGTGCCAATCCTCCCACAGGTTCTTGGCCTGTAAAGATATTTCTTGCTTATTCTAGGGGTTTCTGTATGCCCACAAAAAGGGGATTAATAAAGAGTCCAATTGTTTAAAAAATACTTTTTAAGAAAGATTTGAATATTTTGGAATAAGTGTAGTAACTGTGGAAGAAACACCATCTTAACAGCATTTATTCTTCTAATCAGCGAAATAGGGAGTGTGTTCCAGAACAACAAACTAAAGCGCAATTTTAATAAATTAAAGGAGAAAAGTTTTCTTGAAAGAGAGAGGTATACTTCTTTGTTACTTCTATCCCCAAATAGGTGAATTTTTCTGAGGAGATTTTGAATGGAAAATTAACCAGGAGTGAAAAATCATCTAAGTAAACTGGCATAAAGATGCTTTTCGTCCAATTAATGTGATAGCCTGAGAAGGTTCCGAAAAAATTAATTTTATGAGGAGTGCTGGAATAGTCATTTGTGGACGTTATATAAAGAAGTATATCATCTGTGTACAATGATATTTTATTAATGGTTTCTTCAGTAGTATATACATGTATCTGAGGGTCAAGTCTAATACTTTGAGCCAACGCCTCAATAGCAAGTGCAAAAATTAAAGGAGCGAGGGGGCACCCCTGTCTCGTCCCTCTGCACAGTTTAAAAGGGGAAGACGATGTTCGGTTGGTTAGGTTTTTTGCTGTCGGATTTTTATAGATCAGTCTAATAGTGATAGAAACCTAACCCCATGATTGAATCTGCTGATAACTACTAAATAGGTAGTGCCACTAAACCTGATCAAACGCCTTTTCGGCATCAAGCGCAAGTATAACAAGTTCGGTGGAGGGGCCTCTCCTTGTACACATGATATTAACAAGACATTTGAGATTGAAGGTGGAGTTTCTGTTAGGTACAAACCCTGTCCGGTCTGGGTGAACTAGCCTCTCCAGCAGGGTACTCAGTCTGTTAACCAGTATTTTGGTGAAGATTTTCCCATCAACATTTAGAAGTGAGATAGGGTGATAGACACTTGCTTCCTGTGGGTCTTTCCCTTTCTTGTGAATTACAGTAATCACTGCTTCAGACAGAGTTGGTGGTAAAGCATCACTTGTCTGGGCATATTCAAATACTTTTAGTAAATAAGGGGATAATTTTTCACTGTATGGTTTTTATATTTCTCCAGGAAGCCCATCAGGACCAGATGTTTTATTACCTTTCAATGAGGCAATGGCAGTCTGAACCTCTGCATTTGTGAGCTCAGCATTTAATGATTCACATTCTTCTGCACTCAATCTGGGAAGGTCACATTTATCTAAAAAGTTAGCAATATTTTCAGAATCTAAGGTGGACTTGGAGGTACATAGGTTAGTGTAAAAATCAAGGAACTTGTTATTTATATCTTTAAGTTTCGTTAGTATGGTGTTATCACAGGCTTTTACCTTATGTATTATCCTATAGTTTTCCGCTTTTCGAAGTTGTTGAGCTAACAGTCAATGTGGTTAATCAATTTGAAGAACCTCTGCCTGGTATACAGGAATGCTTTACTTATTTTTGCAGACATAATTTGATTGTATTCGTACTTCAATGCTGCTGGGGATCGAGCGTTTTCATTATCCAGTGTTTTAATTTGTTCTTCCAAGTCCTTTAATTTAGCCATGTTTTCTTTCCTCCTTGATGATTCAAATGAGATTATGCTACCTCTGATATAAGCTTTGAAAGCTTCCCAAAGGGTCGAGGGAGAGGTCCCAGGAATATCGTTCTTCTCAAAATAAAAAGAGATATGGGGCTCTAATTTCGTAGACCAGGCGCAGGCGGGGCGCACCTGCCCTGCGCCGCGCCAACAGGGTGTGTCCAGGGCATTTTGCAAGTTTTGTGCATGGCGCAGTCTGGCGCAGGCAGGCGCACCCACGCCTCCATCTCTCCTACCGGCGCACTTAGCAGAGAGGGAGGAGATAAGACTTGAGTGGGTTTAACACAGCCGAATTTCATTTCAGTGGGAAGGAGGTCAGAGCCGCTGTCACTTTTACAGCAACTTGGAGAGCGTAGGGGCCACTGGGCCGCGCATTGGAGCCACGATGCGCGTCACCGTGTGGACCACCTCACGGGACAGATGTAATCTGTTCCTGTGTCATAATAGGAGTACAAAATTAAGTGATAATTACATTTAAACACAGCAGCAGGCTAATCCATTCATCATGCTTGTGATCCACCTGCATTACTGGTCTGTCATCGCCAAATAGCAGCACCTTAGGTGGAATTATATCTCCTCCTCATCCTCCTTGCAATAATGTACTCCATCTTTTTAGATCACGTTACGAATAAGGATTAAAAGAGAGAAATATGGGCAATCGCAGGTAAATCCTTAAGACACCGAGTGACTTACATTTATTCAGCGAGCGTCTCTCTCTTTTTCTTTTCTTTTGAATTTCATGAGATGAGAGAAGCCTGATACTCCATATCGGATGATGTGGCTGTTTGTGGTTGGCTTGAGAGATGTGAACTCGTCAGTTATGACAAACGTCTCTGATCTGACATCAGATGTGACAGGACAATTAATATAGATACAAATGTATGTGCTGGTTCAGACGGTTACAGTAAATAGTGATTGTTGTGATTCTCGGCTCCTCGCCTGGGCCGAGAATAGAGCAGGTTGGAGCTGGCGGCCTTTCAGCACACCTTCCGAGTGGTTTTTTGGCACAAAATTGTCACTGCGCCAAGCTGAATCTTTCGACACCTCCCCCTGGTGCGCCGTCACACCCATCTCGGCGCAGCCGGTCTACCAAATTGCCAAATTGGCTGCGCACGGCGGTGCACCGGACGAAATTACCACTGCGCGGGGTGCGCCAGGCTCCGCCATCCTGCGCCACCCTGAGTTGCGCCAGGAAATTAGAGCCCATGATGTTTTAAGTATCTGCAGAAATTCGTATCTGTGAGTAGCTGCAAATTTAGTCTCCAAGAAGTTTGCGGTTTATCCGTGTGGTCTAGACATACTGAGAAGGAAAGTGGGCTGTGATCTGAGATCACAATACTATGATATTGCACATCTAATACAAAAGGTGCAAGTGTGGCGTCCAATAGAGAGTAGTCTATCTTACTGTAGGAATTATGCACAGGTGAATAAAATGAGCATTCCCGACCTAAGGGGTTAATTATCCTCCATATGTCTAGGATATTTGTATTATTTATATATGTATTTAAAAATTCAGTTGAGGCTTTCTGATGGGGTTTCCTTGTGGATGTTCTGTCAAGATATGTATCCAGCACGGTGTTAAAATCCCCTCCGATTATCAAATTAGTCTGTGAGATACCTGGTATTAATGTATTATATATATAATAAGAAAACTTTGGAAATTATCAAGATTAAATAAACAAATCTCTGTAGAAGCTAAAAAAAAAATCCCAACTTTTTTTTTCCTTCATCTGACACTGAAACTCATCCTAGCTATATAGCAAGAGATAAACAACATATATGAATAACTTCAGGTATAAACTAAGCAGTATCTTAGGCCCTAGAAATAACCTTAAGGTGAGGTAGAAATAGTAGAAACTGGAAAACATCCTACGGTACATCATGAACCCAAGTTTAAAAAATAAAACTAGCAAATGGATAATGCTCACATAACTTGTGAGAGAGATGTCTACCAGGTATCAATAATACAATGTCAGGACTTCTAGAGGAGGGTATAAAGGGTATAGAAATCCTCAGGTTATACAGCCTGCAGATTACATGGTGTTACTGTCATGTAGTACGGCATAGACTGTGTTTGTATATGTGAGTATCTTGGCAGGTCTTGGTAGACAACAGTTAGTGTTATGTTAGCGCTAGCCACGGAGGGTAACTAGCTAGGTAGTGCAAAAACTGACACAGAAAGTCGTGATTTAACCTTCCAGTGCCGATGTTGATGCCCCTGAAGCAGAGAATCGCTCTGCATATTCCTCAGCTTTTTTAGAGTCTATAAAGGAAGTCTAGGAAGTGTATTGTTGTATGTAACCAGAAGTCTAGCAGGGTAAAGTAGACCATACCCGGGCTTGTCTCGTAGTAGCTCTCTGGCATGTGTGAATAGCACCCGTCGCTTAGCCACAGCTGGAGGGTACTCAGGAAATATCTGAATCCTCTTGCCTCTGTGGTGTAGTTGTTTCACCGCTGCAGATTTCTGTAGGATGTCCTCAAGCACATGATAATAATGTAGTCTCAGAACAAAGGGTCTGGGAGGCTCTTAGGGATCGGGTCTTCTCCAGAGGGTCCGGTGCGCTGGATCAATAAGTGGCTTCTCATCCAAAGATAGCACCTCCTGTAGCAGCCCGGCGATAAAGTCACATGGTCTGGATCTTTCTGCCCCCTCGGGGATTCCAATGATTCTAATGTTATGTTGTCTATTTCTGCCTTCTAAATCCTCACATTTTGCAGTCAGCTTCTCCATTTCAGAGTTCAGTCGCGCTACTTGGCGTTGGGAAGTAGTAACATCGTCGGAGTGGCGTGAGACTGACTTTTCCAACTCTTTGATCATTTTTCCCTGCAAGGCTCTAGCTCCTTCAAGTGCTGTAACTGATATCTGGATTTCTTCTTTTGTTGTAGTTAATTCGTCTCTCAACTCGGTGCAAACAGTTTGTATGCATGTGTTGATGGAAACACATATGTCATCTTTAATCTGGGTAACTTTGCTACGAAGGGCAGCGATAGCGGCCAGTATTTCATGGTTTGTTGGGTTCACCTTATCACTCTCGTCTTCAAAGAAACCCTTGTCACTCGGGTCCAGGGGCAGGTCAGGGCCTGCTTCTTGTTGGTCGTTTTTCCGAGATTTCCCCTTTTTAGACATTGTTTCTCTATGTTCAACTTTATGTTGCACTTATGTGTGTCATTCGGCGTCGTTCCGGAGATCTTAACAGCGGATATACATATGTTTAGTATTTTAAAGAAATTAAAGTTTTAAGAGCTGTCGCTAACACGTCTTACTCCTCCATCACTCAGCAGCACCCCCCAGTTTGGGACTTACACTAAAAGTTTTAGAACACCCCAATTTTTCCAATTATTTATTGCAACTCAAGTCGTGCAAGTCCAATGAATAGCTTGAAATGTCACAAAGGAAGGTGCTGTACTGCCATAGCTTAAAAGAAAAGGTCAGGTTACTCAAAACTGAAAAATTATGTACATTTCAGAATTATATAAAAAGGCCTCTTTCAGGGAACATGAAATGGGTTAACAATTTAAAGCAATGAAGGTTGTTCAAGCCTCGAAAGCTGGCCCTACTAATTCCTACAGGTGTTCCAACTTGTCTTGATTGCTTGTGTCTCAGGCCACATGGCCTTGACCTGTGGGGTGAGAAAAAGTATCTCTTCCCTTTTGATGAAATATATTTTCTTACAATGCAGATATTTCTGTTCTGCTCTCTGAAATAAGCAGGCAGAAATCTAACAAGTTGAAGAGTTCTAACATTATTATCAGGTTTTAAAAAACAGAATATACTGTATGAGTGGCAAATACATTAAAAAATGTCACAGAGCTGTGCATAATGAAACAATCTGATTTTATACTAAATTTACTGTTTATCAAGGCTTGCTGCATCATCACCTGTTTGTCAATCTTCGAACTCTGGTTAGAATGATAATTATTCAGGAACTGAACATTCAGGGCTTGATCTACTAAAGATTTGCGTGTATAAAAACACGTGCATACTTGATAGCGTGCACAAAGCCGATCTACTAACAGGGTGCACAGAGGATTGCGTCTGTCAAATGAACAAAATAGCACAAGCAAACCAGTTAGCGTGTTTGCCTTGATAAATATGCAGAATACATGCAGATTATCAGAACGCGCAAAATACTGGGAGGAGGAGATGCAAATGTAATCATTTAGCACCCGCAATGTGATTTATCAAACCCAAAACTGATTGTGCTTGGTGTTTTTGCATCTATCTTTAGCCCGTTTGAACGGCATGTGAAAACTCGCACAATGTTTTGCACAGAGGGCTGATGATGGAGACAGAGAATCTTCCGTGTGCATGTCAACATGTTTGGACTGTTTGGCTGTCTGTCATTATGATGGGCTCGAAAAAGAGGGACGATCCAGTGTGCCATCATATTCATGCAGACACATGCGTTAAAAAAAAACCTGTTTTGTGCTCTCAATACATCGTGGAGGAAGCCATTTAACCTATGTAAAAAAGATCCCCTTAATAGCCAGAATCATTTTGTTTGTCACTCAGAGCTGACTGCGTCACACTCCTGTGTCTATCTTCACTGAGTGGCTCTTGTTGCAAAGTCTGAAGGTAATCCATCAGATGCTGCAGTTTTTCACCCAGATGTGTTGTGGATCAAGTATGAATTCAGTATTTCTGAAACTTTGGGCAAATGTCGCAACAAACATCAGTCCAGCGGATTTTATCCCTCCAGCTCAGCGCACAATTTGCATTTTCATTCAAAATTCTGAAGGATTTCCACACAAAGCTGGTGCCATACATTGTGTTTTGTGTCTCATTCAGATGGTAAAGACACAAGTTGCTGTTTTTAGCCAAACCATCCGTCAGTCTGCCGTAGCGGTTCTAGTGTCAACACAACAATGTCATCAATTGCGCACGTAATCTTAGTAGATCACCTGCAACACACCCACTAATGGCACGCCCAATTTAAGTTTGCACATGCAATTTTGTGCTTGTTATTTGGGATCTTAGTAGATCTGACCCTCAGAGTTAAATTACACAACATGCACTCTCCAACTATCACACTCTTGGTCCCATAAGCTCCTCACCCAGTGATATACACTAACATACACCCATACATCATGCTGAGAAACTATGCTTCACTCAGCCTTTAGTTGAGTAAACTGCTCATTTTGTCACTGTCGCATCGCTCAGTAACATCACGCCCACTCTAGTTTCACCGGGATCATAGCATATCATATAATAGGATGTATTAGCTGACATTATTCCAACAATATCCCTTTCACTTACCAACCTACCAACCACAAAACACTCCAGCTGATGGCCCTGCAGCAGCATTGTCTGTGAGTTCTCTGCGGTCCCGTCTAGGCGGAACTAATGTCTTCACTAACTAAAGTCAGTGACAAGGACATGGACTGTCACTCTGTGAACCGGAATAAAAACAGTCTGTCACAGGTGTTGTCACACACCTACACAATACTGATTGGCTATCACAGCACAGCCACTGGCAATGTCGCCTGAAGAGTTGAAATTTGTCAACTTTGGTTACCGAGCAACGCGACTCGACCAGGTCGCTCAGATCACATCCATCGCATCGTGGGAGAGTTAACTCCGCCTCATCGCTGCTGTACATTGACTTTACATGGAGAGTGGTCGCCAAGGTCGCCCAAGTTGCGGTAGGTGTGAACGCACCTTAACAGAGCATCTCAAACAGCCTGAGAGAACAGCACTATCAAGGGCTGTCTGTATTTGACAGCTAGACCTTTTTAACATTAGTGATTGGGAACATACCCTGGCAGTCATCAGAAATGAATATATAACCTGATTTAGACCGATTAAAAAAAAAGTACTTTACTATGTGCTATAACACATATACATGATCCTTATTTTTGCATTTACAGAGCAGAATTAAAAAACTATGGACAAAGGTTTTGTATGCCTCTGATTCTGACTGAATGCTGTGAGTAATTAGGGATTTTTGAGTTTTTTTTGTTTGTGTTTGATTTGCTTTTTTTCCAGAAGAAACTGAGGCACTTATAACCCTGAGGGAAATTTGCATCTGGCAATTTGCCACAATGAGGCATACAGGAGGTAAGCACTGCAGTGAGTAATATTATGGGCTTACTGTTTGAACTATAAATGTACTTGTCAAATAACATTGAAGGCAAGTTACATTTCAGGAGGCGCATAAATGAGCATAGATAGATATATAGATATTCAGATAGATAGATCGATAGATAGATAGAGTTTGAAACCACTGAATCAGATTTTTCAAGCTATCAACATTTACCATATTCCCCAAAAGCAGAGAACATCTTTGTCAAATTTTAAAGCAAAGTCTGCAATTACATCTAGAAAATATCTGAAAGTGTTCTCATAATCAGAGAGCAAATACTCTATACTCTATACTCTAAATGCATGTAAGTTCAGAGGTTTTTTAATACGATGGGTAATTTGTCACACTAAACATCAGGTCTCCACATTAGGTTTTCTATAATTTGTGACTTTATTTTTGGCTTAATGTAACAGCACATCCAATCTGATCTGTTCATATCAAAACAGGTTTAAGGTATTTGTGCTCCATAACAAATCAAACATGCAGAAGAGCATGCTTTCTATTCATTTTTACTCATGCTTCCTTTACTATTTAGTGGGACAGCAGAAGTATCTATCATATATTTTTTGCTTTGATGCTTTTTCATGAGTATTTCTGATGTAAATTTTGTCCTAATTTTGAAGTTAACTGAGGCATTTTCTTGATTGAACTTTATCCCCATGTGCATCAGCCTCTTGCAGAAGAACTATGACAAGCTGCTGTTAATGCTCATGACTTGTTTTTTTGCCCAGGAGTGTGGTATTTATTAAACATTGTGCAGAGGCTGGAGAGCATATTTAAAAAGTAGCCTTTCAATAAAATGGGGCAGTATAAATCTAATACTAAATACTCATATATTCATTATTATATCAGGTAACCAGGGGTCAACAATACTGTTCACAGTAAATATCTGCAAAAAAAGCTGTAAGAAAACTACATCATCATTACATCTCAGTATGTTCAAAATAGTTCCACAATGCCACACACACACATATACATACACAATCAAACAAAGCACTGTCCTCCTCATCAAGCTTGTATACTGCTTATGAAGACAGAACAGAAAGGGGAACATCTCCTGATTAGGCCTTTGTAACATCCCTAGTAATTGCAAAATGTCACAAGGCAATAACATTCTGCTGTGAAACAGTACCATTACATTCTTTTGTTTGTTTGTTTTGTTTTTTGTCTGTTTTTTTTTTGTTGTTGTTGTTGTTTTTGTTGTTGTTGTTTTTATCGTCACCCTTCAGCTGCAAACTTAAAACTGATGACCAATTTGTGGGCACAACCATTTTGCAGTAGCTACCATATCTCAGAGTCTGCTGCTGCTTGCTGGATTTAAATGTTAGCACTAGCAACAAAGAAACATTTACTGGAGAATGAACTAATGGGGCAACAGCAAACAGTCAAGTATTGGACAGATGCTCATCAGGGCTTATAAAAAAAACTGTTCAAAAGATTACTGGAGCATTGTACAGGTATATAAATGAACTAACAGGCCACTCAACAAATTATGTAAAGGAAAAATGGGAAAAGGAGTTGGGTATTTGTATTGTACTGGAAGAATGGGTGAAATATAATCAGTATTCAAATCTCAACCACAGCCTTGCAAACATGGAGAGATTTCTCATGGAAAAATTTTGTTCGATTGTTTATTACCCCAAACCTAAAATCTAGACAGCCCAATGCACAATCCCATTGCTGGACAGAATGCAGTCACAATATGGCAGAAAACACCCACATATTCTGGGCCTGTCCTTATATTAAACCCTTTTGGGAAGATGTCCACAATATAGCCAGAAATGTCTTAAGTGGGGTACACACATAAAGATTATCGGGCTGTTTTTGTCCCAACTTTCCCCCAAGGACAGCAAATGCCCGATTATCTTCTGTCTTATAAGATTATCCTATAAGATTATCCTGAGGTGTGAGGTGTGTTAAGAGTGAATTTGTCCCAGTAATCGGCTCCGAAACGGGTTGGGGCCGACAATCATAAGTATTAAACTTGTTCAATATTAACGACCAAAAATCTTTATGTGTGTGGGGAATGCCGATGACTCCTGAGTCATGACTCTGTGAATCATGACGTGGAGTGGAATGTAGCCAATCAAGAAGCGAGCTGACTGAGGAACAAGGAAGCAGGCGTAAATAAAAACAAGCAGAGCCAACCTCAAACATAAACATAAAGTTTGGTGGACCCTCGTATGTCCTCTCCCATGTTTAGTGTTGTGCTTTCTGGTTGTTGCCATAGACAACGTTTATAGTTGTTGCTATGCTTCTTCTTCTTTGTTTTTATTAGATCTTGTTTGATCAGCGAGATTTCTGGCTTGGAGGACGAGATTCTAGATCAGTGGTGGGACAGAATCGTTTTGTGTGTGGTGTGCTGTGTTGACGTTATCGGAGCACATCACACACAGTACGATCCAAACTGTTCAATGATTTTTTATCTTCGTGTGAGGTCTCTAACAGATAAAAAAAAATCACTTCAGATTTTGAAAATCCTTATGTGTGTACCCCACTTCAGGCAATGATTTGGTATTCTCCTGTCCGACTTTTTACTTGGGGAACATAGACTTGAAACTGCCCAAAAAGGTACTGTACCTCTTGAAAATTTTATGGTGGCAAGCAAAAAGGCCATAACAAGGTGATGGCTTTGTAAGGAACCACCAACTGTTAATCAGCGATAGACATTGTGATAAACATCCAACACATGGAACACATGACCTACAATCTAAGACTGCAGAGGGACAGGTACGAGGCTCTCTGGGAGAAATGGGAAACATACTTCACACAAAGAGGTGATAACCTAGTCTAGATCTGAAACACTTTGTCCTATGTATGATGTACAATGTTGATAGTGTTGTAGTTACTGATGATGCCCATGGTCCCCCGAGAATATTGTTATTAATGTTGTTTATGTTGCTCTGTAAATTTCACCTATGTGACATGTAACTGTAGCCAATTTTCCATCTTATTATTTTTATTATCATTATTATTATTATTATTAATAATATCATTGTTATATATTATTATTCCTTTCATTATGCATATAAATAAGAATCTGTATTGGTATGTATTTGTATGAGTACATAGATGTGTATGTCTGTGTGTAAACGTGTGTATAGCGTATGTATGTATGCATGTGCATGTGAATGAGTATATATATAAATATTTATAGAAATATTTATTTACTACTTTTTGTATCTCTTTGTTTCTGATCGCTGTTTGTTTATTTGTTAATTTACTAGTTTGCTTAATTTTGTGTTACCATTCTTTTTCTGCAACGTATAACAATGTCACTTGGCAGAGCTGTTATGTACTTTTATTTGGAAACTGTGAATAAAGTATCAAAAAAAAGTATTGGACAATTTATTTTTAAGGCTCTCAGTCAACCACATGTGTAATCGTCACATGCCTGCTCAAGAAATAAGCATCATTCCACTACGCATAAACTGGGTAGTTAAATGTCTAATTCGAAAAGGATTTGCCTCCAAATTAATACTGACTGATAGGCGATTTGAAAAATACCAACTTAATAACTGATAATTGTGTAATTCTAAAGAAAAAAATCTTGTTCTTTAAGTCAGTATGCCTAGCAAGACATAAACCAGATACTCAGCCTAAATTGTTGAACTCATTAAACTGATTATGTCTCTTTTAATTCACAAGGGTTTGGTGCATTCATCTAAGTGAAAAAGACAGTCCACTGGAGGCAAAAGGCTGAAGCTTTTACCAGCTGAGGAATGTTAAACTACATATACAGGGTAAAAACTACCATACAAGAATATTAATTCTGATTTTGTTTACATAATATATTTCTTGTATTCCTAATCAATTAGAGTTTCATACTTGGTCTAAATGGAGCTGCACTGTCGGTCCGAATGAGAATTTTTCCAGACTGAATTGCATCAAATGGTAGCAAAAAATTGTCAAAGTGAAAGTTTTACTGCAGCAGAGTCATCTCCTCAAATGGCAAACTTATCCTAAAAAATTGCTTAAGTATTATGTTGCTGCATTGAAACTATGTAAGGTGCACTGATACCAGGATACCAAGGCTGTGTTCAGTTATTTATGGCGGTTTGGACTGTGTGTTGATGTGCGCTGGTGTGTCTGTGTGTTTCTGTGTGTGTGTGTATGGTTGTAGACAAGCAGCCAAACAGCTGAACACTGAGGCGTACAGAGCCTACATCCAACCAGAAGAGTATGTGAACTTCAGACTGGGTACTGCTGCAGTAATTACAGTGTTGAACACTCAATGTGCACTGCAACCTTGTTGTCAGCATTTTATACGTTCACAATCAGTTCATAATTGGTAGAGTTAACGAAGAAAACAATAAAACATATAAAAAGTGCCATGGAGTTATGATAAAATATTGCATCTGAAGCTTGAATTTCAGTTCTTTTATTCCTCATTATTAGGAAGAGAAAAAGAGATGAAGCATAAACTGTAACATACAAATGGAGCATTTACAGAGAGTTAATAAATATCATGCAAGGGAAAATTAGAATATCTGTATTTTTAAGGTCACTGATTGGTGACCAAAAACTTGGCATTAAAATAAAACAATGCAATAATTGGTTAAGGCAGGCTTCATTTGGATCATTTAGGCCATGCTCTACATTAGAATATGATTTTATATCATTGCAATGTAATCTACTAAGGCTGTGTCAAAATGAATCCAAAAAAAACAATTAAACACTTAAACCTTGATAGGTCTATACCACTTGGAGTATTGTTTAAGTAAGTCCAAAAGACTCAGCAAAAAAGGTTTACCTCTACAAATTTATTTCTAGTTAAAGGAATGAAGTATGGAGCTGAACTCCATCTATTGAAGACATCGTGTGTTAAAGAACAAGCAACCCTGTGTCTGCCTTTTTCATGTGTTGGAAGGCAGAATTACCAAGAACCTCTTTCCTCTTCAGAGTAATGATAACTTATCTAGAGGTAAAAATATCATGTAAATCGGTCAATGAATCAATCAATCAAGCTTTATTTGTATAGCACCAATTCATAACAAGTGTTATCTGTAGGCACTTTACAAAAGAGCAGGCTGAGGCCATACTCATTTTATATATATATATATATATATACATATATATATATATATATATATAATTTAATAGCAATTGTATTGTTTTCACCATACCAGCATTTGAAATAAACAAAAGTCTGATTTTTAACTTAATTAAAAAATATTATAGGGTTATACCATCAAACATTTTAACTCTGCAAAAGTGCATTCTATCTAATGGATTAAGATTCAAATCAGGCCATGGTTTACAACATTTTATTGCCAGAGGGGGCTCAAGCTAACTAATGCCTGTACCCTATATGATTGATAAGTGATCATTTAAGGCTGAAAAAAAATGCTATTTGAATTCTCGGAGGGATATGTTTCAAACAACGGTACGGTGAGAAGCATGACCTATAGCAGATGTACCAATACTGAGAGGTAAATATGATTGTGTTTATCTATTTATTATACTCCATATTTACAAAAATCAATGTTTTAACTTTTCTTATTAATTCATTTGTATACTTAGGCAAACATGGGGTTGTCCTCTGATAATGAAACTCGCATCAAAATAACGTTCATTTGCAGTATCACAGAGAAAGCAATAAAAAGCAAACCCAAGCCTGGAGGGACTGAAACTGGACTTACTCAATATTTTGATTGGAGTTAAAATCTCAATGGTCTGTTTAAATTACTGGTAATTTGTTGCTTGACTAATTTATTAAGTCAACAACTCTGCCAGTACATGACTCATATCTCTAGCAATTAAATAAAGTCAGTATTAATTCGGCCTATAATTGAAAGGTGGTAAACCAGACAGTCCTTTCTGATCTTAAGTTATCTTGCAGTTTGTGTAAAAATGACCATCAATGAACCTGCAGATCTGTCTGGTGAAGTTTGCAAGTGCAAAATGTGTTGCCTACTCACCAGCAGCGTGGGCAGTCCCGCCACTACGGCGTACAGCAGGATGGGTGGGACGGCGCTGCTGTCCTCCGGTCCCAGGAAGGGTTTGGTGTATGCTGTGTCGTAGCAGAAGAAGCCCTGCACGTGCACGCTGAAGGTGTCGGTATACTCAAAGTAGTAGGCCAGCATGACGGTCCCGGCCATGATCACCAGCTGGAAGTATAGCATGATGGAGACGGAGAGCAAGAGACATTTACTTAGAACAAAGCCTTTTCTCTCGATCTCTCTCTCTCCTACCCAGCCTCCTCCCTATCCTCGGTTGTACCGAGTCCTGCTGACCGGCTCATGATAGCTCTGCTGTATGCAACGGGTTGCTCTTTGTGGAGGTTCCCTGCTCCCTGCTCGCTGCTGCTGCTGCGGCTACAGTCTGTGTGTGCGAGTGAGAGCAAAGGACGGAGGGGAGGGGAGGGGAGAGAGGGAGGGTGAGTAAGGATGTGTGAGCTCATGTATGTGTGAGTGAGAGAGACAGATTAGAGACGTGTAAGTGAAGGCTGACAGCTCTCTCTCTTACTGTCTCTCTTTGCGCATGGGAAACTAAACTTAAAACTGAGGCATGTATTGCCATGTTTAACCAATGCAGGGTAAATCATGAGGAGGAAAAATCAAAGAATGAACAGAGGGATGAGAAGGGGGAGGGTGAGGGCTGTAGACGTCATGTGTGTTTCGACCACTGGCATGAGCTGAAGCTCCTTCCTCCACATTCTGCCCATATTTCATCAGAGGAGGATGAGAAAATGCTGCCAGCAAGTAAGACGTAAAGGCAAATGTTAGTAATTTCATCATACTGACAGTCCTAATTATAGTGTACATGATATTTATTATGTTGTTACGACTGCTTGTGTAGCAGCATATAAACAATTTATTTATTTCTCAATGCTTGATTGCGCACCACTGTTGTCAATCAGCGGTCATCATATTGTGGCGAGCTTGGGTTTGAAAGAGGAGCCGGAGACGAGACTTAGCTTAGCCGTTAGCTTCCGAGCTATACACACCCAGGAGCGGGCTCTTTATTGGGCTCAGTGGACAGAACAGAAAACGGGGGGGGGCTCACCCGATCAGCAGCACAAGCACTCACGGCGATCCACTTATTATCAACACAACGTCTTTTAGGGTCTGAACACTGCACACACATGCCTGAACAGGTAACAGCAGTATCTCTCTCGTGCATATCCCCCTCATTATCACCGGAAATACACAACAACAAAACAAAACACGCCCTCAAAAGCACTCCCACAGTCCACTAAGTCCAACATAACAGTTCAGGTCACAGCGACCCCCTCATGCGGGTTGTCACATAGCCCCCACCTAAGGGGCTTAGTCGTCCCCGACAGCCCCATTACCCAGTACATAATCCTTCAGGTGCTGGGGACACCGCCAGGTGCGAGATGGTCTGGGTGTAGCCACGGGCGGTGTGTTGCAGGGCAGGTTACTGTTAGATGGTTGAGAGGGTCCACCCGATGCGTCGTCGTGGGCAGCAGATGGAGCAAGAGGGCAATATGGTGCCAGTCGGTCCTGATGCAGCACCACCATCCGTCTCTTACCTGGCATACGCACCCGGTATACCACCTCCGAGAGTCTTGCTTTAACCTCACCCGGCCCCTGCCAGTGGCTGCAGAGTTTGGGGGATAGTCCCTTCTTTCTGATGGGGCAGTACACCCACACTTGTTCCCCTGGAGTGAACGCCCTTCCTCGGCAGCGGGTGTCGTACGCCCTCTTCTGCCTCAGCCCAGAGTCTGCCTAAGCCTGTCGTGTATAGTCGTGTACCACCCATAGCCGGTCCTTCAGCCTCTGGAAATAGTCCGCTTCAGTCCCCCCAGCGATTTCAGGCTCGGGTGGGGCCCCGAAGACCAAGTCCACCGGCGTACGGAGCTCCCGGCCGAACATAAGTGCGGCAGGGGTGCATTGGCTGGATTCCTGCACAGCGGTTCGATAGGACCACAGGATCAGAGGAAGATGCCGGTCCCAGTCCCTTTGGTGCTGGCTGGTGAGGATGGCTAGCTGCGTAGCCAGGGTGGTTAAACCGCTCCACCAGTCCATCGCTCTGGGGATGCAGGGGCGTGGTTCTGGTCTTCTCTATAACCAAACGGCGGCAGACCTCCCCGAAGACCTGAGCCTCGAAGTTCCGACCCTGGTCACTGTGGAGCTCTTCTGGAACCCCAAAGCGAGTGAACATCTCTTCAACCAGCTTTTCTGCTGTGGTGCTAGCGCTCTGGTCTGGCACTGCATAGGCTTCAGGCCATTTGGTGAAATAGTCCATGGCCACCAAGATGTAGCGATTGCCGGAATCAGTGACCGGAAAGGGCCCCAGGATGTCCACCCCCACTCGCTCCATGGGGGCACCAACCATGTATTGCCGTAATGGGGCATGAGAGCGTTGAGTGGGACCCTTCTTAGCCATACAGGAGTCACAACAATGGACGTGCAGCTCCACATCACGTAAACACCCGGGCCAGTAGAACCACTGTCTCAGTCGATGTAATGTTTTCGCATTGCCAAAATGCCCTGCCCCCACCAAGCCGTGGACCATCTGGAGGACTTAGGCACGGAGGCGACGGGGGACCAACAACTGTAGGAGGTCACGTCCCTGGTCCGGAGCCTGCCACCTCCGGTAGAGCAAGCCGTTCTGGAGCTCGATGTTACCCCACTGGGAGTGATAGGACTTGGTCTCCTGGCCCCAATGGCGACACCTCCACCCAATCTGGGCACCGCCCTGCCTCCATCCAGCCTCTCACCAGTGCCAGTGTCGGGTCCGCCTCCTGCTCATGCTGCAGTTGTTGTGGGCTGAGAGAGGGCTGTTCATCGCTGTCAGCAGCGGTCTGGGCTGATGCAGCCGATGGTTCCCACTGGCCCTTGTTCTCCTGTCTGCGGCAGTAGCGACAGTCCACTGTGGCACAAGGGCGTCGGGAAAGGGAATTGGCGTTGCCGTGCTGCCGCCCCGACCGGTGTTGGATGTCGAAGTCGTATTCCTGGAGGACCTCCAGCCAGCGAGCCACCTGTCCCTCAGGTTGCTTAAAGTTCATGAGCCAGGTGAGCGAAGCATGGTCAGTGCGAAGGAGGAACTGGCTGCCGAGCAGGTAGGGGCGAAAGTGGCGGATCGCCAGGACCACTGCCAACAGCTCCCGACGGGTGACGCAATAGTTCCTCTCGGCCCGTGACAGGGCACGGCTGAAGAAGGCGACGACGTGCTCCCCATCCTCCCCCTGCTGGGAAAGGACAGCCCCGACTCCCACATTGCTGGCATCGGTGTCCAGGACAAAGGGCCGACG
Source organism: Cetoscarus ocellatus (assembly GCA_037902135.1). NCBI lineage: Eukaryota > Metazoa > Chordata > Actinopteri > Labriformes > Labridae > Cetoscarus > Cetoscarus ocellatus. The sequence goes on from JBAMNC010000769.1 coordinate 495,980, forward strand.
AGGGTCAGGGTAAGCCAGGATGGAGGCAGTGGTCATGGCTGCTTTGAGCTGGTTGAAGGCGGCAGCACAGGCTTCGTCCCAGATGAAGGGCTGACCGTTGTCGGTCAGACGATGGAGGGGGCTGGCGATGGTGGCGAAGCCCCTGACGAACCGCCGGTAGTAGGACGCGAGCCCCAGAAAGCTCCGCAGCTCACCAACATTCGTGGGGGTCGGCCAGTCCCGGACAGCCAACACCTTAGCCAGGTCAGTCGCCACTCCATGCGCGTTAACCACATGACCCAGGAACGTCGTCTCCCTGGTCATCAGCTGGCACTTGGAAGGGTTTAGACGCAGCCGTGCTCTTCGGATAGCATCGAAGACATCGGTCAGGTTGGACATCGCCGCGTCAAAGTCCGCAGCATGCACCAGCAGGTCATCCAGATAGACCACACAGCGACTTCGGGGAATGTCCACCAGCACCCTCTCCATCAGGTGTTCAAAGGTGGCTGGGGCGTTGCAGAGTCCGAATGGCATGACCCTGAACTGCCACAGCCCCTGTCCGATGGTGAAAGCAGTTTTTGGCCTTGCCTCTGTCGCTAACTCCACCTGCCATTAGCTGCTTCGGAGATCCAGGGAGCTAAATCAGCAGGAGCCTGAGATGTAGTCCAAGGCGTCGTCGATCCTCGGGAGGGGGTATGAGTCCTTCCGCGTGACAGCATTAAGACGTCGGAAGTCCACACAGAAGCGTGGTCGGCCAAGACAACAGGGGCTGCCCACGGGCTGTTGGAGGGGTCTATCACCCCCGCCGCGGCCATCTCGCGGATCATCTCCTCCGCAACTTGCCGTTTCGACAGGGCTTGACGATGGGGGCGTAGGCGTATGGGTTGGGCTGTCCCCGTGTCGATGGTGTACTGAACCAGTCCAGTTGGTCTACATTCCTTGTCGGTGGCTGCGAAAAGGTCCAGGTTGTCCTCGAGGAGGCATTTCAGTCTCTGGCTTTGTTCTGAGACCAAGCCCCCACTGCTGCGCTGCCACAGGTGATCCACGGCTATTACTGTTTCCTCCGAGGGGCCGCTGGCTGGTGGGGTCTGTGGTCTGTCTTGAACTGGTAGTGGCTCCGGATGATTTGTGGCTGCAGGCTGAACTCCAAGGCATGGCGGTGACCAGGCGGCTGCATGGTGACTCGCGTCCTGGTCAGCTGCCTCAGCCCTTACTGGTCTACCCGACTGGAGCACCAATGTCTCCGTGCCCAGGGTGATGGCTGGCCCTGACACGTCAACCTTGGCTCCCAGGCGATTCACCAATATCCAGACCAATGATGCACTTGTCTTGGATATTGGCTAGCCAAAACTCGTGTACCAGCTCCATGCCGCCCACCTGGAGTCTTAACGTCTTGCGCCCTTTCATGCCAGCTCGCTCTCCGGTGACAGTCATGAGCTGGGTGTCAGTGCTCGTCCACAAAGGTGAAATCGGGTCGGTGGTGCCGGGGAGGACGCCAGGTCTTACCAGGGTTATGGTTTCTCCAGTATCCACAAGGGCACTGCAGCGCCGGTTCTCTATGGTGCAGTCTAGGTAAAGCCCCCTTGAGTGCCCCAGGCGGCCCACCGCCATACATCCTCCTTGGGAGGGGGGGTCTTATTGGAATGGCGTACCCCTCACTGGGCCACTCCACCAGCGTTTCCCTGCGGGGGTGCAGGCCTGGCCCTGGGGAATGGCGCTGGGCAGTCACGAGCCACGTGGCCTACTTCATCACATCGGTAGCAGCGCTCCTTTCGTCTACGCAGGTATCTGTTGAGTGATGGGGGCTGGACCTGGTGCACGACTTCGTCTATGTCCTCTTCCCCATGGTGGTCTGCCACACGGACACGGGGTTGTTGGTGGTGGATTGATTTTGGGTTCAGTGGCGTGGAAAACACTAACTCGGCGCGTACGGCTTCCCCAAGCACCTCACTGAGTGATTTGGGCGTGGCGAGACGAACATGTCGGCGCAGCTGTTCCGATGACAGCCCTTGGAGAAAAGCATGGAGGGCCAGCTCCTCCCTGGCATCCGGGGGAAAGTCCGGATAGCCGCACTGAGCGTGCAACTGCACGTCTGCTGCAAAGGTACCCAAGCTCTCACCATCCTGACGCTGGCGCTGGGCTAATTGCTCCCGGCTTTGGTCCACAGAGTGCTGCTGTCCAAACCGCCTTCCCAGGGCTGCTGTTAGGGCCTGCAGGTCCTGCTGCTCCAACGGGGCCAGGTCCAGAAGTACCTGCAGGGCACTCCCTTCCAGTGCCAGGGCCAAGTGGGTGGCGGCTTCTCTGCTGTCCCAGCCACTGTGACGTGCGGCTAGCTGAACTTGGGAGAGATAGGGCTCTAACGGGGTGGTGCCATTATATTTGGGCAGTTTTGCAGGCATTCTGGGGGTAGTAGTCACTTCTAATGTTTGTTCAGTGTCCATATTGGGGGGGGATCCCCCATCAACCTCTCTCACTACGGTGGGGCTGTCCACCATATTGGAGGGGTGTTCTTTTTTTTTCTTTTTCCGCCGCCAGGGGGCGTAATTGGCGCTGTACCTGGAAGCTGTCCTCGATCATGTCGGCCACAAGAGGGCGCCGTTTCCTTTGGGTGAAGAGGGCATCGTCCCTCTCCCGCACGTCTCTCGAGCCAGCCCCCGGGGAATACTGGCGCTGGTGGCCGCTGGCGCCATCAGCCGGCGAATCTCTTTGATGTGCCCCCGGCGGACTCAGCGAGGCCCCCGCGAGATCCTCCAGGAGCCAAAAGTTCTCTTCTATTGCCCGCTCCAGGTCTTCTATCTCTTTCTCCAAGTAAGCATCCATATCCAACTTCTGACACCACTGTGGCGAGCTTGGGTTTGAAAGTGGAGCCGGAGACGAGACTTAGCTTAGCCGTTAGCTTCCGAGTTATACACACCCCGGAGCGGGCTCTTTATTGGGCTCAGCAGACAGAACAGAAAACGGGGGGGGGGCTCACCCGATCAGCAGCACGTCTTTTAGGGTCTGAACACTGCACGCAAATGCCTGAACAGGTAACAGCAGTATCTCTCTCGTGCATATCCCCCTCATTATCACCGGAAATACACAACAACAAAACAAAACACGCCCCAAAAAGCACTCCCACAGTCCACTAAGTCCAACATAACAGTTCAGTTCACAGCGACCCCCTCATGTGGGTTGTCACAATATAAAAGGGGCAGTCAGTGTTGCCAAGTCCACTTATTATAAGCGACTTTGTGCTTGTTTTTCTCCAAAGTCGATTGTAAATCTCGTGAGTTGCAGGTTGCGTTTTTTTGGGCTTGTTTTTTTTTTTTTTTTTTTTTTTTTTTTCTATTTACCGTGTAGTTGCTTGTTTGGGCTTGCTTTCTGTCTGTGTGAATTCTCCCCAATTATCCCCCAGCTCCCCACAATAAAGCAAAACACAAGTACAGCAGAGGTACAGTACAAGTACAGTTTCCTGGTCATGGTGTCTGCTTTCACACGGTGCATGCACTACTACACTAGAGCCATAGTTGCCAGGCCTGCTTATTATAAATGACTATGGGCTTCTTTTTTTTAAATTCGCTTGTAAATAGTTGCAGGTTGCGGTTTTTGGCTTGTTCCAGAAGTCCTTAATGGGCCTGTTGTGCCCCCAAACCCAGGAGGGATCTGATGCACGCTCTACTACCAAAATAAACTCAATTTGGAAGTTACACAAACTATTTTGTCCCTCTCTAAACACAAATGTAAATTTTACTGTAAAAGAGGCAAAAGTGATGTTTCCACCAAAAAGAAATCCCAATTGCAGGAAATAAATTTATTCCTAATGTAGCTATAACTGTTTTCACCGTAATAAAGTTGTAGAGCAGGGGTATTCAATTAAAAGTCACCGAGGTCCAGTTTATAAAATTTCTCCTTTATCCTCCATGCATGTCCGCCTCTGTCAGGTATGTATTAACTGCATCTTGTAAATGCATTATATAATTTAATGTGGTGGCACTACCATTAGGTTAGGTGAGGCTGAAATCAGGGCTGCTGTGGTCAGCTGTGGGTGACACTCCATGGCCGTCTAGTCTCTGGTGACATGCTGATGCTGCTTGGTCTCTTCAGAAGTTCCGTTGCTGCTTCTCCTCTGCTGCTTTGTCTCTGCTGCTGCTTCACCTCTGCTGCTGCTTTGTCTCTACTGCTGCTTCACCTCTGCTGCTGCTTCGTCACTGCTGCTGCTTCACCTCTGCTGCAGCTCTGTCTCTGCTGCTGCTTCACCTCTGCTGCTGCTTTGTTTCTGCTACTCCTCTGTCTCCACGGGCGCTCCGCTCCAGCCTTGTCTCCACGCTGCTGTCTGTTGTTGAACACCCTGCACATGGCGAGCAGGGCAACTTTTAACCATGTTGCAAGGGTTGGGTATTAGTGGTTGTGGGTTGCAACAACAATAAACTTGGGTTAATTGTATAAGTTTATTTATATAGTTTTGTGGGTTTGGTTGATTTTGATTATTTTGATTGTTTATTTGATTTGCTTTATTGGTTGATTTAATTTGTGGGACGCTTTACTTGTAATTTAGGTATTTGTTGGGGCGGGGGGGTTTGTTTGGCATTGGGTTTTGCTTTAATCGGGCACTTATTTTCTATATTTTATTTTATTCAGTTTGTTAGCCCATGAAGTATGTCATGGTTAGCTTCTAATTTGTTTTGTTTTGTTTCTTCTTTTGATTTTGTAGTTGCAACTCCACTAATTTGTTTTCTCCCCTTGTTCAGGATTGAAGGCTGGTGGTGGTGGTGGTGGTGGTGTCCCCCACCTGTTTTGTGTGCTGTGCTTCACTTGAACGCGGTTTATTCACTGTAGGTCCCGTGTGCCTGTTGGTGATTTCAGTTGTTCACTTTTGTTTAGTGGATCACTCCCCCCCCGACACTAGCTCTTGTCCACCCTGGGTGAAATTCCCAGGGTGGCGTTGTTGAGCAACAAGTTGCATTCCTACAGACGTATGGTGTTTATCTAGTGCGATTCCTACCCTTTATCTGCCACACTTGATTTTCTCCATAATCTAAAACCATTCTCATATGTGCAGGGGAACAGTGTATCAATGCCATCATAATTGCCTATAATATACAGGCTGTAATGAGGGATCTGCTTGTTAGAGATGGGTGACAGAGGCTCATTTCATGCTCCATGAAATAAATATTCCATATCAACTGGCTTATAAGAAGGCTCTAATGGCACAGTCCATTATTACAAATAGCACAATTAACTAATTAATGACACAAAAAAATAGAAACTTTAGGGAGCTATAAAAAAGAGTTGGGGATAAAACTGAGAGGCTAACAAAAAAAAATATTGGGTTGAATCCATGCAAAAAAAGTGTTGTGTTGCTCGACCTACAATATTTAGACAATTTCTGGGAGATTTGAGGATGTATAAACATGGACAAACCTGCAGGATAGGAAAATACAAGTGAAATTAGTCTCAAGAGAAACTGTAATTTTTTGAGGGAACACTTGGCCGAGTTAAATTCTAAAAAAAAATGTATTGTTGATGGAATATCATACATTAACTATAATTATAGCTGCATTCTGCTTGTACAGTTTTCCATAATGTAAACATCATCTTGCTCAATGAGTTTGGATAAAGAAATTGGCAAAAATTAAAAACTAATGACTAAACAAATGAATCAGTGACTCTGCATTGTGATTTATATGTATATTGACAGACAAGACAGCTTTTATTTTGCTTGAATATACCCCATCATTTGGAGTGTGAATTTCCTCAGCAAAAGAATTTGATTTGATTCCTCATTCAGAAGCTACAAATTGATACATAGGGCAATTTGTGTGAATATAGAAAGATGCAGTCGGAGTCAGGTAGATCCAGTACTGATCTGACTGATCATGATACCCCAGGAATATTTTTTATATTATTAAACTTGGAATGAAATTGAGGAAACCGTGTTTGGCTATTATTTCAAAACAAAAATATATTTTTGAGCTAATACAATAAGAGACCAAATTTTAGGCTTCCTGGGCAACAAACATTCTGCAATTTGACATGAAGGACCCAGATGCGAGACAGTATTGCAGTTCACAAGAAGCAGTTTTATTTAACAGACACAGGAGTAGTGAGTCAGGAGCGGGGATCAAACCCACGATCTCAGGATCAGGAGCCAGTGACGCTGTCCTCTCGGCCAAGCTGCAGCCACACAACCTTTCACTCTCTCTGAATCTTTTATGTGGCGCGTGCTCAGACTCACTTGATCCCTTGAAGCAGGAAGTGACAAGGATTGCCGAAGGTCAGACGACCACCACGGATCAGGACTCACAGACAGGTCCTCGGCGTCACAAACAGAAAACAGGGTCAGATATCGGAGATCAGACGGCCACCACAGATCAGGACTCACTGACAGGTACTCGGCGTCAGGAACAGAAGGCGAGATCGGCAACCAGGGATCAGGCAGGCAGGTAAGTGCAGAGCAGAAACAGGTCAATACCTTGAGGTGTAGCCGAGGATCAGGCGATACAGGCAGAAACAGGAACAGAACAGGTCGGCAATGGGTGATCAGTCCGGCTAGCTGTTCTGGTGTTCTTGTCATGAGAGCGAAGACGATCTGACACCGAGTGAGTGTGGAGCTGGGGTTTAAGTAGGCGTGTTGATTGCAGCAGATGAGGTGCAGGTGTGAGCAGGAGCACAGGTGACAGGAGTTGAGCTGATTGCATGAAGGCTGAAGAGAGGTAGGATGAGACTGAGGCTGTGGCTGTGACAGAACCACCCCCTCAAGGGACGGCTCCCGACGTCCCAACATCATCGACAGGGCAGGGCGGGAGGGAAGAGGAACCTCAGTATTCTTCGGAGGCTGAGTCATCACGGACGTCAGGCGGTGGCACAGGAAGGAGGGACCAGAGTACAGGGCAAGACTGAATTCAGGAGGACGACCGTGTGGGCTGTCCAGGCAGGACACAGAGTTCGGGAGGACAACCGTGAGGCCTTCCAGGCAGGGCACAGAGTTCGGGAGGACGACCGTGAGGCCGTCCATGCAGGGCACAGAGTTTGGGAGGATGACCGTGAGGCCGTCCAGGCAGGGCACAGAGTTCAGGAGGGTGACCCGTAGGCCGTCCAGGCAGGGCACAGAGTTCAGGAGCCTGCAGAACCTTGGGCGTGGAGACAGGGTTCTGTGGAATCTCCAAGACTAAGCACTGGGAAACAGGAGCTTGCAGGGCCGCAGGCAGAGAGCTGGAAGCTTGCGTAGCCTCAGGCGGTGAGCTTGATCTAGACAGGGCCTCAGGCAGTGGGCTGGATCTAGGCGGGGCCTCAGGCAGGGAGCTGGATCTAGGCGGGGCCTCAGGCAAGGAGCTGGATCTAGGCGGGGCCTCAGGCGATGACCTATACCTCTGCGAAGTTTCTGTCAGGGAGCTGAGCGTTAGCTGAGCGCCAGATGTGGAACCAGGAGCAGGCGAGGCGTCAGATGTGGAACCGGGAGCAGGCGGGGCCTCGGACGGAGAGCCGGGAGCAGGTGGGGCCTCAGACGGGGGACCAGGAGCCGGCGAGGCCTCAGACGGGGGACCAGGAGCCGGCGAGGCCTCAGACGGGGGACCAGGAGCCGGCGAGGCCTCAGACGGGGACCAGGAGCCGGCTGGGCCTCAGACGAGTTACCAGAAGCCGGCTGGGCCTCAGACGGGTTACCAGAAGCCGGCTGGGCCTCAGACGAGTTACCAGGAGCCGGCAGGGCCTCAGACGAGTTACCAGGAGCCGGCAGGGCCTCAGACGAGTTACCAGGAGCCGGCAAGGCCTCAGACAGGTTACCAGGAACCGGCTGGGCCTCTGGCGTGGACCTTGAAGACTGCTGGGCCTCCGGCGTGGACCTTGAAGCCAGCAGGGCTTCCGGCGTGGAACTGGGAGCCAGCAGGGCTTCCGGCGTGGAACTGGGAGCCAGCAGGGCCTCCGGCGTGGAACTGAGAGTAGGGCCTCCGGCGTGGAACTGGGAGCCAGCAGGGCCCCTGACGAAGGGCACAGGGAACTTGGATTCTGCAAAGCCGTGGACGGAGATTCTTGAGTCCACCAGACCTCACAATTTGAGCTCAGGAGACTTGGAGTCTGCAGGGCCCCTGACGGAGAGCTTGATGTCAGCAGGTCCTCAGACTTGGAACACAGGAGACTGGGAGTCTGCAGGGCCTCAGACGGAGAGCAACGTGTCTGCAGGACCTCAGACTTGGAACACAGGAGACTGGGAGTCTGCAGGACCTCCGACGGAGAGCAGCGCGACTGCAGGTCCTCAGACATGGAGCACAGGGAACTTGAAGTCTGCAGAGCCTCAGAAGGAGCTGTGATGCTGCTGGGCTGAAGAGCTGGAATCAGACTGCTACGGAGCTGAAGAACTGAACCACTGTGGCGCTGAAGGACTGGAACTGAACCACTGTGGCGCTGAAGGACTGGAACTGAACCACTGTGGCGCTGAAGGACTGGAACTGAACCACTGTGGCGCTGAAGGACAGGAACTGAACCACTGTGGCGCTGAAGGACAGGAACTGAACCACTGTGGCGCTGAAGGACTGGAACTGAACCACTGTGACGCAGAAGGGCTGACCAGCTCTGGGGCTGAGGTGTTAAGAGTTCCTCTGGCCCACACCCAGGGGCCTGAACAAATCTTTTCAGCCAAGCCGGCAAGTCCTCTAACAGCTGGGGATTTTTGCAGGCCTCTTCTTTCGCTACTTTCACAGCAGCCGCTTTCATCAAGGTGTGGCTTTTAGAGTCCCTCCACACCCCGTAAAAGGGAACCAAAAATTCCGTAAGATCTAAAAATTCCTTCGAAAAAATTGCTGGGTCTTTTACTGGTGGGCTCATTCTGTCACCGTCAGGTTTAGAGAGTCTATGGGCTGTTGAAGGTGGCTAAGCAGATGCAATAATCAGTGATAAACTCCCTCAATCCTCTCCAGTCAGTCCAGTGGAGAGGGTTTACTGCTCGCTGGGTCCAATTTCTGGTCAGATCGTACTGACATGAAGACAGGAAGGACCCAGATGCAAGACAGTATTGCAGTTCACAAGAAGCAGTTTTATTTAACAGACACAGGAGTAGTGAGTCAG
>JBAMNC010000769.1:510000-775000 GCA_037902135.1 Cetoscarus ocellatus
GATGGATTGTTGTGTTTGTGCTATTTCCTTTCATGCAAACAGGTGAAACACACTTTTCCTTTGTACTGTGCCGAGAAATTGAGTTTTGGTCATGGGTATGAATACTTTTGCAACCCACTGTATATACACACACACACACACATATATATATATATATATATATATATATATATACACATATATATAGATATAGATATAGATATAGATAGATAGATAGATAAAGATAGAGATATAGATATATAGATAGAGATATAGATATTTAGATAGATAGATTTAAACACATACACACACACTTATAAATAAAGGGTATATAGAAGAGAAGATAAATATAGTCAATTTATTGTAAATAGTATATTGTTGGGGGAATGATTTCTATACATGTGCAGATTTTGATAACTGAAAATCATATATGGACATATTAAGTTAATAAGATGAACAGACTGCACACACTAATTTACCTATTTATTTTACAGAAACAGGTCAAGCTTTTCACATGATGGTCACTCATGCAGGAGGGAAGCTCAAATTCCAGCCAATGAGAGCAAAATGTATGTAAGCAGTTGTGAGTGAGCACAGTTGAGTCCTCTGTAGACCTACAGGCCCATCTGTTTCTGTCCTGTTCAGCCGATGAGGAGGCTCACAGTCACTTCTCTACTGCTGAGGCAAAGAGTAGTGATACAGCACAACACAGGCTCACACAGACACACACACAAACACACTCTACTGTATGGAGGCCAACAACCTTTTGAACATTTTACAGGTAAAACTATTTTTACCTCCGCCAAGGAGGATGTTTTTGCCGGCATTGGTTAGTCTGTTTGTCTGTTTGTCTGTCTGTTTGTGTTCAAGATAACTAGAAAAGTTATGGACGGATTTAGATGAAATTTTCAGGAAATGTGTGGAATGGGATAAGGAACAAATGCTTAGATTTTGGGACTGATCCGAATCACCATCTGGATACAGGAATCTTTTAAAGATTCTTTATCATTGCAAGATAGGACAATTTTCGCCAAAGTGGACTGAAGCTGCTTGGCGGAGGTCTGCGCTCTTTGAGTGCTTTTCTAGTTTGTGATGGACTAATACCCTCTCTGTTTTTACCTCATGTACTCCAGAATTTTTGCTTATACTTTTACAAAGTGACTGTTATGTTATGCTGTATGTTTTATAATGTGTTTAATTAGTGTTGTGTTTGTGAGGGACTTTGTAATTGAGTTTTATACTGTTGGGTCTTGGAAAGGTTACAGACTTAGGGCCCTAATTACCTGGCGCAGGGTGGCAGAGCCTGGCGCACCCTGCGCAGTGGTAATTTTGTCCGGCGCACCGCCTTGCACAGCCAATTTGGCAACTTGGTAGACCGGCTGCGCCGAGATTGGTGTGGCGGCGCACCAGGGGGAGGTGTCGACAGATTCAGCTTGGCGCAGTGACAATTTCAGGCCAAAACTGCACGGAAGGTGAGCTGAAAGCTTGCCAGCTCCAACCTCCTGGATGAGGAGGAGATACTGGGAGAGAATATTTCACCAAAGGTTCTGCTATTTGGCGATGACAGACCAGGAATGCAGGTGGATCACAAGCATGATGAATGGATTAGCCTGCTGCTGTGTTTAAATGTAATTGTCACTTAATTATGTACTCCTATTCATGACACAGGAACAGATTACATCTGTACCGCAAGGTGGTCCACATGGTGACGCCTGGCCCCTGCGCTCTCCCAGTTGCTGTAAAAGTGACAGCGGCTCTGACCTTCTTTGCCACCGAGGTGAAATTGTCACTGCGCCTTGCCTGCCTGTCGCGCATTAAAGGCAAGGAGAGGCGTTCATTTGATTGGTGAAGATTATATGCGGCTGTGTTAAACCCACTCACATATTCTCTCCTCCCTTTCTGCCACTTGCACCGGTGGGTGGGATGGGGGCTTGGGTGCGCCCGGGCTGAGCCGAGCACGAAACTTGCAAAATACCCTGGACACACCCCGTTGGCGCAGCGCAGTGCAGGGCAGGTGCTGCCCTAAACTGCGCTGCGCCTGGTCTACGAAATTAGAGCCCTAACTGTGAGCTAAAAATGTCAGCCTGCTGGAGGGAGTTTCTTTGCAGGTCAAAGTTTCATTAGTGGCAGAGTACAAACAACCTTTATAGAAAAGAAAAGAAAGGAAAATGTATTTAACTTTATAAATCCATAAGATGTTCTTGTTTATCACAGCAACGTGGACTCTTTTTTAGATTTATACAAAGTCAATGTCCAACCGTATTGTTGATGAATCACTTCTAAATAAACAAATAAATACATTAATAAATTACTGTAAGGCTCAAAGATACATCCTTTTACCACAGTCTCTGATGCACACATGTGCAATATTCATGTGACTTCTGTGTTGGATAATGAAGACCTTATGTGCTCCATTTTTATTTTGTGACTCAAGGTGAATAAAAGTCTGTTTGATATCAGCCTCAATATTCAACACTGGGTATGCAAAACTGGTGTCTTTAGCTTAATGACAACTGTTCCAGGTGCAGACACACTGACATAATGCACAAGGCAAACTCTCAATAACATGCAGTGGGACTCCAGTGAGAGTTTCCTGCAATAAACAGCACCTTATGCTGCTGCTTGTCAATGCTCTGACTGAAAATAAAGTTTGTTAACAACATTAAGGAATGTTTCAGTCTTTGCCCTTGTTTATAGACTATGTAGCGATTGTTTTTCTGGATATTGTTGGAAAGAAGTATTATTATGGAAAGAAGTTATGAACCCTCAAGAAACATTTAAGTATATTGAGTGGTTATGGAGGATTAATTTAACGAATTAATCTACCTTAGAAAGGCCAAATCAAGGGTAACTAATGGGGAATGAAAAAAAGACACTCAACCCCATCTGGAGGATTTCAGAACCGTGACGTTGCTTTTGGGTCAGATCTCAAACTGGTCCAGGAGCTACTGGAGAGTCTGAAGGACTGTTCTGGTTTGGATTTGTCCCAAAGGGAGGCTGAGAAGTCCACACTCAATTCAGCGCGAGGGATCCAGTGAGATGGTGTGCCGACATGAGTTGGTCCCGTAGCTTTCACGGAGAGAGGTGCCGTCTTAGATTGGACTAGCAGGTTCTGTTAAAGGTGAAGCTGGAGCTAGGGGTTTAATGATCCATCGATCTGGATCGATACATCGATTGGTTAGGCAATGATCCAATCAAATCGATGGAAACTCAAAACATCGATCAACATTGTCATCTTCAACGCCTTTATTTTGAAAATCTGACAGGATATCCATTTCACCGCTACCGCCCAATAGCGCCTCATTCTGAAGTTTCAACTTTACAGGGCTCTCAAGTCTCAAGTAACACTGCTATATGCTAACATGTAGCAACACGCTCTTAGCATCACGGAGCTAAACGGGAGCTTGAAATGTCAGCCAATCAGAAAATAGCACTGCTGTATCTGGGTAAGATACGGTCGATCTGACAGCAGAAGATGCATACTGCACAGACACGACGGGAGTAATCACACGAGTACAGTAAGTTATCTTATCATTTGATTTTGTAGCGCACTGATTAATAAAATTACTTATTGTTTGAAAGGAAAACAGTGAGAGCTTGTTCTTATTCTTCCTCCACACCTACCATTAAACAGTGAAGCAAAGTCTAAAAACACCTGACTACCAATTAACCCAATTTCAATTTTAAACATGATCAGATCATACAGATGGTTATAGTCCTCTATAACCTATCATACCCAAAGGTCAGCACATCGTTTCACATTTCAGTAATAAAACTGTCAAAAACTTAGAAATTGCTTTGTATTTCTTTCTTGCTTTAGGTGAAATGTAGCTGATTGTGTTAAATGTGCTCATAATAACAACTTAAATCGATCGAAGGCCCCTGAATCGTATTGAATCAAAATCCAATCGTGGCAGACTTTGTGACATCGGCAAATATCGTATCATTGTCCAAAGAATCGATATTGTATCGTCATGAAACTGGTGATTTACACCCCTGGCTGGAGCTGGAGCTTTGAGGTCTCAATTAGATGAAAAAACGATTTGTAATTAATTCAAAAAATTATTCATTGGCTGGATGAAGATTATGGCGAAAATAATAACAAAAGTCCATTTACTATGAAACAAGTCCTTGTAGTCTTCTAGATTACTGGCTTATCAAGAAAACCGGCAGGCGTGTAACGTTACTTAGACAAAACTTAGAAAAAGATATAGGAGAGGATATAGGAGACCTAGGAGAACTGTGTTGACAAAAAGAAAAACGGATCAGACTGTAGAAGAAGACGTAAAACAAAGTGTAGGGATGAAAAGTCGAAGAAGAGTGAGAGAGGAATGTGTCTCTCTGGTTTTGACTTCTAAGGAGGGTCTCACAGGAGGAAGGCCTTAGATGAGTGACAAAGACTTTATCAACTTACGTTTGGCCAAAATATTAAGTTGTACTTTGATAACTATCCATATAAACACTCCAACTGAGTAGAAAATCTTACGATAATCGATTTCATACCAAATAGTCCATATCGGAAACATTACAAAAGAATAAAACAGTTTCAATCTTATTAAAAATACAAACAAACAAAATATATGTGGTTAACACTTAGATATATACGTTTGTATGCCTTTGAGATGCTATGCTATCAAACTTAATGTATAGAAGTCCTGTAATAAACATTTCTTCAATAACAGGAAATAATGCAGAGTACAGAGCACATTTCAGGATAAAGTTTTCTCCTCAGTCTTCCACTGAGGGGCGCTCTTGGTCTATCATAAGGCTAAGCGTCAGAAGAGGCTTTAAAGAAAATTAATTCATTATTTTCATCACTTGGGCATTTTCAGGGTTAGAAAAACAGAAGTCACATGATCAGAATGCATTTTTCATGACAGAATCAAATATCACATTGTTAGATGTGTCCATTGTTTCGTTAAAGAGTTTATAAGGCTGTGGTTTTCCGTTGGCTGAAAAACATCTGTTTTCTACTCAAGGGCAGATGAGAGGTCCAACTACACAGGAGGGGTCAAAAGTCATCTTAGGTGTCACAGAAGAATCTTCTGGGAGTAGAACAGAATTAATTAAGTCTCTGGGAACGTAGTCTGTTCGAACACCTTATCAGGTCTCAGCCAATCAAGGCTTAGGAAAGACGGTCCAGAGCAATAAGTAATATCTTTAGTGTCAACAAAGTTGTCTGTTGGTCGTAGATGGCAGGAAATAAAGAGAGACTTTACGGCTCCACATGTCTCTAGTAAATTACAACCAGGCCTTAGGAGAGAAGAAGGGGGAAGGTGAAGGCATTCTTGTCCTTTGGAGGAGTTTAATCCTGCTACAACTACATGTGATACATAAAACTGAAGGAAGAACATATCGTCCCTGTGTTAAACAAACATATTACTGCTAGATGTTTGTGCAGAGTTCCACTGAAAAGAATAGTTCCTGATTGGTGCATTTGTTTGCCACTGGGATCCCCTACACAAACGAGAAGGCAAGTCCATCTTAAAGAATTTATTTTTAGGAGTATTTTGTGGACTCTAATACAGTGACAGCTGCTGTACACCTACAAATCAAACTCTGTTACAGAGCACTCTGTTTAGTATAAAAAATAAAAACACAGTCAATGACAAAAACATTTCTTGTTTCCTGACACACACACCAAGTGCTGAAACAGTGTAGCCATACAATATATAGAGGTCTGTGTTATGGCTCAAAACCTTTGAAGTTCTGAGAAATTACTTCACATCAAAAAATAGAAATATTTTATGGATTACAGCATCCTTGTTCTTAACAGAAAGAATTTGTGTTTGTAGAGCTGATGTCTCTGATGGAGAATGACACTCCTGATATCAAACAGTTGCAGAATTAAAAAAAAAAATTCTAATATCCTCAGATCTTAAAATAAATAAATCAGCTGAAGTAAATGGGGGTGTCTTTAGAATTCTTGAGGATGGTGTGTGTTTTTTTTTTTTTTTTTTAAGCAAGAGCAATATTTACAGTATCACAAGATAATTGGCTTTAACATTTCCAAATTGCCCTACTGAAACTGTTAATCTGAACAAGAATTTTAGATGTGATATAGTCTATTTTAATGTATTCCAGAGATGGGAAATTAACTGAGTTTCAATTTTTGCCTCCTCTATCATAAAAACAGTATTGAATGCCCAAAAAATTAATAGTGCTGCATCCCTGACAAAGCCTTGCCTAATTCTCGGAAAACAGTGCATTAAGCAGTTTTCCATTGAACAATTAATTAAAATTTTTGTGTCATGAACAAAACATTTGTGTAGTTGACCCTGGAGAAAGAAATCAAGGGCTTGATCTACTAAGATCCAAAATAAGGAGAGCTAAATTGCGTGTGCAAACTAAAAAATTGCATGTACTATTAGTGGGCGTCCTGCGGGTGACCTACTATGACTGCATGCACAATTCATAAGAGGCGCGAAAGTTGTGTGGATCGCCCTCTTTAAATGAGGATTTTGCGTGTGCTACCGGCTGTCACCATGGAGAGTTGGGGAGAGCAGAGTGGCAGTAAATGACAAATGAGGTTTGAAGCCATGGAGTTAGATCTTTTTTTGTTGTCTGTCATTTTAACGGACAAGGTCGTCACTTTTCCCCCATGCCATATTTGTATCCATCATTTTTAATTTTCCTTTTCTGATTACAATTAAACATAATTTAAATGACAGCATTCACATAGTTACACAGCTCTATCATCAAAAACCTCTCAAGTGAAGAGCAGTCTTACAGTTACACACACACGGACAAATATTCGGTTAATGCAACCCCTATTTCTCGCCACAATGATCCCAAGCCCTCTGTGTGTATCAATTGCTTTTTTTGCACCTGCCTTTCAAACATGCTAAATTTAAGAGTAAAAACACCGAGCGCAATCAGTTTCAGGTTCGATAAATCATATTGCGGGTACTAAATGATTACATTTGCATCTCCTTCTCCAAGTATTTTGCGCGTTCTGATAATCTGCATGTATTCTGCACACTCATGAAAGGCAAACATGCTAAATGGATTGCGCATGCTATTTTGCTCATTTGACAGATGCAATCCTCAGTGCACCCTGTTAGTAGATCAGCTTTGAGCGCACTATCAAGTTTGCAAGTGTTTTTATACATGCAAACTTCTAGTAGATCAGGCCCCAAGTGTTTTTACTCAAGAGATACCTAGAGTTTCAGGCTCTGTGTGCCATATCAGCTTTTACTGGAGCTGACAAGTCCTCTTCCTGCCTGTCTTCATTGTTGCTGTATAACTTCCAAGTGGTATTTCAAAACTTAAAGCCTGGTCTGTTTTATCCAGTGGTGATTTGATAGGAACACAAGATAACTGCGCTCTAACAGAAGGAGGGGCACTCAATAAAGAGACCCCTAACCTTGCCTGGGCCCGATGCACCACTGATAAATGGCATTATCTGACACATGACTGTATTGCCAAAGCATTGCCACCTTCAGCAGACCCAAGCTCTGCATACAAGCTCCAGTGACAACACTGGTGCCTTCTACTCTACCACAAGACCTTTCCCTTATTGCAACTTATGAACTTATGAAGCCAGCATATTGCCGGGGTTATCAAGAGGAGACCTCCTGCATCTATATTGTATTGTCCAATTAGCGCTCACACTATCAATCAATCAATCAATCAATCAATCAATCAATCAATCAATCTTTATTTGTATAGCGCCAATTCACAACAAGTGTTATCTCAAGACAATTTTCAAAAGAGCAGGCTGAAGACAAACTCTTCATTTCATGGATTCACATATACGAGGTGTGTCAGAAAAGTTCCAGGACTGGTGTCACAAAAGATCTATTTAGAATCCAAACTCCAAACTACAACTTTCCCCTTCAAAGTAATCTCCCTGGAGTCTAATGCACTTTCCCAACCTTCTCTGTCACGCTTTCATGCACTCCTGGAAGGATTCTTCCTGGATCCTCCGCAGCTCCTTCGTCGCGGCCTTTTTGATGTCGTCCACGTCTTCAAAACGGGTCCCCTTCTTGACTTGACCCCAAGTCGGGTCAATCAATCAATCAATCAATCTTTATTTGTATAGCGCCACTTCATAACAAGTGTTATCTCAAGACACTTTACAATAGAGCACAAAGCTCTTCATATTATGGATACACATATATGCATAGATACATATATACATATATAAAATACACATATATATATATATATATATATATATATATATATATATATATATATATATATATACAAATATCTACATCTAACACCCAGCATGAATCCATATAGCCAATCATGAATCCCTCCATCATGGCGGCAAGAAAAAACCTTCTGTTAAGCAGCAGGAAATCTTGAATGTGGACCCCAGTCTCATGATGAACAGCAAATCCACATGACGCTGTGTTGGGTGTGGGCAAAGGGAGGGAGGTAAGTGGAGACAAGTGGACTAAAGTAAGAACTAAAGCTAGTGACAGATCAATGGACCAATCATAGACCTGTCGTCGTCAAATTTGTTTCTGCTGGAAACAAATTTATTAGAGGTTAGCCTCTTGAGATGCTACAACTTGTTTTCAGGAGGGTCCTCATGTCTGCGTGGTTGTGGTGATCATTTTATAGAAGTATAATCAATGAAAGTCTACTGAAAATAAGAATTCATGGTAGTGACGAACTCATGGGTGCCCAGACCACAAGTGCATCCCTACCATATTTGTCTCTGTTAAGTATAAATGTATTAATGGTAGACCTCTTGAGATGTGACACCTCATTTTCAAGAGGGATCTCATGCCCATGTGGAGCTAGAGATAGCTACTATAGATGTATCAACCATGGATAGAAGATCATGCTAATATCTACATTAACAGCTATAATGATTGTGAACTGGAGTGAGATGGCCAAATATGTGTTATGTCTGTAATTGTAGTTAATGAGGCTTTGTGACTCCACAGCAGCAGACAGTCTCCACCAAGGACCCCAGGCCACCTAAAAGACAAGAGCCAGAGACGAGTACAGGAGCAAACAGAAAGGGGCAGAGGCATATATGGAGAGAGAGTGTGAGAGAGAGAGGGATAGAGCCCAATGTGCCAGATCCCCCCGGCACTCTAAGCCTATTGCATCTTAACTATGTGTCTAAACTATGGACTATGAGCTGGTCCCTAACTGAAAGCTTTATCAAAGAGGAATGTTTTAAGTCTAACTTTAAAGGTAGAGAGGGTGTCTGCCTCCCGAACCGTGGTTGGTAAATGGCTCCAGAGAAGAGGAGCCTGATAACTGAAGGCTCTACCTCCCATACTACTCTAGAGACTGACGGAACCACGAGCAGGCCAGCATTTTGGGAGCGTAATGTTCTAGAGGGGTTGTACGACACTACAAGCTCTTTGAGATAAATTGGTGCCTGTCCACTGAGAGCTTTATAGGTGAGAAGAAGAATCTTGAATTCTATTCTATATTTAATGGGAAGCCAATGCAGAGAGGCTAATACAGGAGTAATGTGGTCTCTTCTCCTAGTTCTAGTCAGTACACGTGCTGCAGCATTTTGAACTAGTTGAAGCGTCTTAAGCGACTTACTGGGACAGACTGAAAGAAGAGAATTACAATAGTCCAGGCTGGAGGTAACAAAAGCATGGACTAGCTTTTCGGCATCGGTCTGGGACAGGATAGGCCTAATTTTAGCGATGTTACGAAGATGAAAAAAGGCTGCTCTTGAAATTTGCTTTATGTGAGAGTTAAAGGATAAATCCTGATCAAATAGATCCCCAAGATTTCTAACAGTTGTGCTTGGCGTCAGGCTAATGCCATCTATGGCAGTTAAATTATTAGAAAAGGTTTCTCTAAGGTGTCGAGGGCCCAGCACAGTGATCTCTGTCTTGTCTGAGTTAAGGAGAAGAAAAATTTTGGCCATCCAGGTCCTAATGTCCTTTAGACACGCGTCTAGTTTAGATAACTGATTTGTCTCACCTGGCTTCATTGATACATACAGCTGAGTATCATCAGCGTAACAATGAAAATTAATGGAGTATTTCCTCATCATATCACCGAGTCAGTAGGGAGGTTGCTCCAGCACGGCGATGTTCTTCTCAGCCAGGAACTGTCGAATGCTCAGAGCATTGTGAGCAGGCGCGTTGTCATGGTGAGGCAGCCACGACTTGTCCTGCCACAACTCTCGCCTCTTCTTGCACACTGAACGAAGCAAACATCGCAGTATCTCTTTGTAGAGATGCTGGTTGATCATCTGGCCCTGTGGCAAGAACTCGCATTGGATGATCATGAATAAATCTTTTGTGACACCAGTCCTGGAACTTTTCTGACACACCTCGTATGCATATGTACATAAAAATACACATATGCATTTATATACAAATACATACTTTCAACGCTCAACATTAATCCATATTGCCAATCATGAGTCCCTCCATCATGGTGGCAAGAAAAAACCTCTGATTAGCAGTAGGAAATCTTTTGTGGATCCCAGTCTCATGATGAACAGCCATCCAAACTATGCTGTGTTGGGTGTGTGGGCAAAGGAAGGGAGGTGGAGGTGTACAAGTGGACTAAAGTAAGAACTAAAACTAGTGACAGATCCATGGGCCAATCATAGACCTGTCTTCATCATATTTGTCTCTGCTGGATATAAATTTCTTAAGGTGCGTTCACACCGAACGCGACTCGGGCGACCTCGGCGGCCACTCTCCATACAGACTCAATGTACAACCATGATCAGCCACGACCACACACGACCAGATCTCACGTGATGCGTTCTGGGCGACTTGCTCGCATCTTTGGAGACATGGGGGCGGCGCCCCTGCTGCTGCAGAAGGGAACTCTGGGGTCGCTTTGGACGTGGAGCAGGTCACAGTGCTCCGTCGCCAAAGTTGAAATATTTGAACTTTTCAGTCGATGTGGCGCCGTGAGAGCCAATCAGCATTGTGTGGGCGTGTGATTGACACCCGTGACAGACTGTTTTTATCCCAGTCCACAGAGTGACAATCTATGTCCGTGTGGGGAACATTAGTTAGTGAGTACATTAGTTCCGCCTAGACGGACCGCATTGAACTCACAGAAGATGCTGCTGCAGGGCCATCAGCTGCAGTGTTTTGTGGTTGGTAGGTGAGTGAAAAGGATACAGTTGGAATAATGTCAGCTAATACGTCCTATTATATGATATATGATATGATCACGGGGTGAAACTCGAGCAGGTCACTGCTCGAGTCACTGAGCAACGGCGACGGCCACAAAATGAGCTATTAACAGGCAACAGGACTTGGGTTTGCGACGCGATCTTGGTCGCCAAAGTCGCGTTCGGTGTGAATGCACCTTTAGAGGTTGGCCCCTTGAGATGCAACATCTCGTTTTCAGGAGGGTCCTCATGTCTATATGATTACAGTGATGGTTTTTATAGACGTATAATCAATAATAATCATGACAAGTGTAATTAATCTGATATTTACATTAACATTGAATAATACAACACCATCAAAATGAGAATTTATAAGTGACGTATTTTCAGCTGATAAGCCTCAGGTGGTAACAATGCTGACACTACCATCTCCAGTCCTAACTGCCCCTACTGCTTCTACTATTATAACCCATTGAAAAATTTGTTTTAAAAAGGAGAACAAGTAGAACAAGTAGTTAAAGAAAGGACTGCACAGATCAAACACTTTAAATGGGATGGCAAGGAAAAGTCTGAAAAGAACTTTAGGAAGATGATGGAGTAGCCAGAGGAAACAAAACTCACCTTTGCCCCAGCTAGGTTTTTGCTTAACCCCCCTACAATGAAGTACAAGGAAAGGGAGTAAAGCAGACGTGAAGGCCAGGAATACAGTGCAGTACAGTGTCAATAATATCTTTACATCTACAACTGTTAAGGTAAAAATAATCTTTTTTTTCTTTCAAGGTTAGTGCTGTGTGTATCAACAAAACTCTAAGAGATAGATTTTACTGCAAATAGAAACAAGTCAGGGAAGTGTAAAACAGAATATACAAAAAATGACTAATATTTCTTCACTAATTGCTGACACACTATCCTGTGTGCTACACAGAAATCAAGTAATTTTATAAATGGCACGTGCATTTTAGAAGATCATTTCCTTGAGAAGTTTAAGAATGTCTAT
Organism: Cetoscarus ocellatus; assembly: GCA_037902135.1. Taxonomy (NCBI): domain Eukaryota; kingdom Metazoa; phylum Chordata; class Actinopteri; order Labriformes; family Labridae; genus Cetoscarus; species Cetoscarus ocellatus. Next base: position 522,051 of record JBAMNC010000769.1, read on the forward strand.
GACCTTTTTTCTGCCAAAAAAATATTCAGTAAAGACAAAAGAATACTAGAATATCACAATAATATCAACACAGCCATGGCAAGGCAAGTCAAGCGTCCTTCAAAAATAAGGCAATTAAAAGTGCTTTCACAACACATCAGAAAACAATGACAAATGAAAAAAAACATGTCAGTATTAACTGCTACAAAAAATCAATGAAAGTACAAAGACAAAAACCATGATTTTTTGCTAAAACAAAGATAAAACAGGAAGAAATGGTGGAATAGAAAAAAAACTGAAATGTACAAGAAATCATTTTTGATAATAACAAACTTAAAAAACACACACACACACACACACACACACACAAACAATCACTTTACAAGCTAGAGAGCATCATTGTTATCAAAATATTAATTCAGATGTACTAGTCATTGAGAAAGTTAAAACTGTGATAGTTGCAGTGCAGTGTTGTAATTAAATTAGTTATTAAACTCTTTGTGCTCCTTTTGTTTTTATCCTAAAATAAAGTTAACCTTTCGCATTCACACCTTTTAGCAGTAATTAAAAGAAAGTAAACACATAAAATTAACAAAATTCTTGTCAATTTTATTTTGCTAGGAGTTATTATTGACTCACTTACATTAACAACTTAATACAACTGTACTGAATCTGTACTGAGTGCCCATCACAGGTATCACCCAGTGTGCACACTTCCACTGCTTTATTGTCCCTGACAATGCATCAAAAGGATACATTTAAGTCTAAGAGAAAGTGCAAGCAAACATTTGCAGTGAAACTGTACTTTAAAAATGCCAGTCCTCGGGTAAAATCTCTCTGTCTTTCTCAAATTTAATGAGCAGGCTGCACCCTCCAGTGGTGAATTATTAAACAGCATTCAATTGTTCTTTTTACAGAAAGAATCATTAGCCTTATGGTTTTCATTTTAAGTTATTCACTTTAAATGGACAAAGCGAAGTCCATTTTAAATCATCATCCCTCACACCCTCCTGGGAAATACAGGTGGTCCAACAGCACAGGTAAGAAAATAGCAGTCTAGAAAGCAATATTAAGTAATTATTAAATGAATTATGATAGGGTGTAACAACTGCGAACACACAAGGTACGCCCGTGTTAAAGATTTGTGTAAATCAATAAGTAAATTAATTCAAAAGTGCGTGAGGTTTCATTTTCAATGATAAATAATGGTATAAAAGCAAAGAACTATCAGCAATTGGTTGGATTGTAGAAGAATAATGCAATTAAACATAAGGTGTTCAAACAGATTTTTTTTTAAATGAATTTGTATTGCTAACCAAATTAACAGCTATCCAGTTTACTGAATAAATTAAAATACTGGTGTGAAACAATTCATGTTTTAGGAGATAAGAACAAAAGATGTACATTGTTATTTTATCTGTAAAATAACTCTCGAAGTGGTCATCCTGTTTTGTATTTTCTCTATTTTTAATCTTGATATATACTTATGTTTTTTTCTATTATCCTGTTAAACTGGAAACGTATTATTATTTTTCATCCTTTCAATTGAACACATGAATACACAAATAAATCATATTCACAATGAAAACATAAAATAAAGCCCCAGGTATAATCGCTTTTATTTTGAAAGGCTTCGAATTAGCGTCCGAAAAATACACACTTGCACATATACACTTTTGATTATTTTATTTATTATTTTCATGTATTATTTCTGTGTTGAACAGCAGCAACACTAAAAAAGAAAATCTCTGATTACGAATGTAATTTTGTACAACCATATGGAGTTGTTTCCTTAGACTATAACTGTACCATCAAAATCATTGACTGTTGTACCCCATTTTTTTCATCAGGTTACAGATAGTAGAGAGGCTGGAGGAGGTAGAGGAGCAGAAGCAGGCTTCTCCCTTGTCCCCCCCCCCACACACACACACACACACACACACCCACCCACACACCCACACACACACACACCCACCCACACACACACACACCAGTACTCAAGCCTGAAATCAAAGTTTTGTCCATGGTTCCACTTGTTTTATTTATTGTTATGTATCCATCTTTATCAAATAGACTGTCACAACAAGAGTATCAGTTAAAGTCTAGAGTTGGAGAGACTTGTTATTTTTTTACTACAACCGATGTGTATAAAACAATACTGGTATCACTGTAAATAGAATTGTAAATATTAGTTTATCAGCATATTTGATGTAGTTATCATTATTAAAGACATGACTTAAAATTAAGACTGAGTGTATAAAAGAATATATATTGTACCCAAAGCTGTATAGCTTGTTTTCCTGTGGAGGATCGCCAAAGACCTCTAATGGGTCATGGAAAAAAGTCTAGAATTTCAAAATCAATCATTTTGACTGCCATCTCTACATCTGATGTTTAAATTGGAGAATCAACTGGCATTATCAACCAACAAACAACTCCTTCAAAATGGTTCTAACTGGAACTGTAGATTATGTTCCCTGTTAATTTTTAGAATACTCATTACGTGCTCTAATGTCTTTTTCCCTTTTTCTATTTTTACGGAAGAAAACAAGATAAATAGGTTTCAGGGACTCAAAGCATTTCCCTTAAAACCCCCTTTTCACAAAAAGGTGCCACAAGTACAAATGTTTCACAGAACCAGGCTCTACAAACACACTTTGAATATTAATTTCTATAATGAACACTGCCGGTTCAATATTTCACAAAAAAAAATATCCAGACATATTGATAAATAGACTTATACTAAAAATAACTTCAAGCTGACCAGTTCATAATGCTCTGACATCAGTCCACAATTTTCATTATGTAAAGTGATTAAAATATGATAAAGTTAATCACAGGGCAAGGTTGTCACATAATCAATTAGAGAATGTGGTCAATACTTATAAGTTAGAGAATTACAAAAACATTATCTTTATGACATTGAAAATTGCAATAACATTAAAATATGTAAGTATATAAAGATCATTTGTGTGATGAAAATTCATGAAAACTTATTGATGCTGCCAGGACATGAGAGAATGACTTAGTTCTTACTGAATCTCTGATCTTCTTTGATGCTGTTTCTTTCACCTGAACTTCTCTGTGACTCAGTGCGCTGTCAAACTGTTGCTGACTTTCTTTTGACAAAAAGAAGCTCATGGCTTAGGCAATATGCGTTAATGATGAGGTTTGCTCAAAAGTAGAAACCTACGCAGATGGCTTAAGATTTGCCCTTCCTATTTCTATTGGAAATTTCTGAACTACACAAGCCTTCAAAAAAGGTGAAGTACACATACGTACGTCTATCTTCTTCACAGTCAGGTCAACCCTCTGGCCATTATGCTTGATTTGGCCACTAGATGGTGACAAGCTACTACACTTTAGAGTTTTGTGAGTCATTGCAGCAAAGGCTATATTCACAAAACATCCCAATGCACACAATGCTGTCTCTGACTGAGCAGATTTTAGAAATTTTGGGTTTTCAGCCATTTGGTTTGAGAGTAACATGGCTGCAAATACAGTTCAGATGACATAACAGACATCAGTCCCTGAGTCCGGCAGCAGATAATACCCATGAGCAACATGAAAAAAATAATGCAATTATGTGTGATATGCCCAGAAATAGTGCAACATTTTTGAGTTTATTTAGTTCAGACAGCTGGAAGAAAATTTCTTTTTCAAAGTTTAGTGATAGTAATATCATTTTATATTTCATGTATTTCGTGAAGAAACATGATAAACGTAAGCAGTATCCAGGTGGAACTTTTGTCACGGGAGCAGTGGCACCCTGGGTTGGTTCAGGTGGGAGCTTTAGCCCACCTTTTTCGTGTCTTCACTGCTGCTGAACTTCATCTTACAGGTTAGTAATTGGCAAAAAATAACCAATCGCAACCTGTTAAAGCCTTACTGCATGTGGGCAAATGTTATGAATGTGTTTTAATGTCGGTTTGAGCATTCCTGTGAACTTTAAAAACTTTTAAATATGGCTAGTCTCTTAGGCGGCAGGAGCACATGCCACATCGGGGGTGTGTGGGTTATTTTTCCCTCTGTCAGGTCTCGCAGGCGGGTCGCTAATGTTAATATACTTTATACAGATAATTAGTTGGACTTTCATACATGTAATATCTTACAGCAAACAGGTTGTTGGTTAAGTGTGTTATATATACAAAATGATAAGGAGTTTAACTTGTTTTTGAGAAATAATAATGTGAAATATGAAGTCAAATGATAGTGTTTTTTTCTTTGAGATTCAGGTACAACTGAATGGTTTCACATTTTAAAAAAATTGTATTTCTCTGTCAGTGTATGTTTTATTTTAAGTGTGTATGTCCAGAATCATCGCAGTTAAGATGTTGCTGCTCTAAACACAGTTGTGATTTGCTGTAATTTGCACTATGTCATTATAGGAGCCCTGATTCACTTATATTAAAGGAGATAACATGCAGAACAAGGTTGCTTTAAAAAGAAGATTGTAAACAAGTCGAGCAGAAATGTGAAATAGTTCCAAATGTGAATACATTTTGTAAAATGAGATGGACTATAGGATTCATGGACATTTATTGCACTTATGTTACAGTTGATAAGGACTGAAACAGAGACCGACACTAAAAGCCATGTTTTGTATTGCATATTTTGTGATTTTGAATAGAGACGCAATCTGGACGAAGAACTGAATGCTCCGTGTCTTCACTGCTGCTGAACTTTATTCGTATTTTACAAATCCGTACTTTGTTGCTGTGGTACCAATCTGGGGCCCGTAACAAATGCAATAACTCCTATTTATATATGAACAGGCAAGATTGTATCTGTCAATGGATTGCAAGGATTGAACAGTTTGGGCACTTAATAAAGGTTTATAATCATAGAGGGGAGAAACTTCATGTGTTTGTTTTGTTTCAAAGTTCATTACTGCCTCTCTTACCTCCCCTGCCAGTGAGTAGTACAATTTCCTTTGCTGTTTTCTGCTCAGCTGTTTTGGAGGCATGTTGACTGGTTCTTGTTAAAGTCAACGTCTGCAAAGAAAAAGGACAAACTAATTAAGATACATGATTTGGATGACTGTAATAGACATCAGTAAACACATTAACACCATGGGCCTGATCTACTAAGATCAAAAACAACGAGTGCTAAATTGCGTGTGCAAACTAAAAAATTGCACTCGCAATTAGTGGGCGTGTTGCCCACTACTATGATTGCGTGTGCAATTGATAACAGGCGCAAAAGTGGTGTGGACTGCCCCCTTTAAATGAGAATTTTGCATGTGCTACCGGCTGTCACCATGGAGAGTTTGAGAGAGCAGAGTGGCCGTAAATGACAAATGAAGTTTGAAGCCATGGAGTTGGGGACAAATAAACACACTTGCAGTAACCTTTTTTGTTTGTCTGTCATTTTGACGGACAAGGTTGTCACTTTTTTCCTCATACCATATTTCATCCGTCATTTTTAATTTTCCTTTTCTGATTCCAATAAAACTTAATCTAAATGACAGCATTCACAAAGTTACACACCTTCATCATCAATAACCTCTCGTGAAGAGCAGTCTTACAGTAACGCACATACAGACCATGCAGGTACTCTTGCCTTTTTACGCACTGACAGCATCACACTCCCCACACACTGACAGCTCCTAAACCCGCTGTCAGTGCGTGGAGAGTGTAATGCAGTCAGCTCTGAGTGACAAACAGAGTGATTATGGCTATGAAAGGGTTTATCACATATGTAGGTTAAATGACCTCCTCCACGATGTAGAGCGCAAACAGAGAGGGTTTACTTTATGCGTGTGTCTGCATGAGTATGACGGCACACAGAATCTTCCCTCTTTCTCCAGTCCATCATAATGACAGACAGCCTCCAAATCTTTCTGTCATTCATCAAAAACTTTGGTCAATGACAGAAAATATTTGGTAAATGCGACCCCTGTTTCTCGCTACAATGACCACAGCCCCCTGTGTGTAACTCTGTGCCTGTTCTGTGCCTGCCTTTCAAACGTGCTAAATTTAGACGCAAAAACACATAAATAAAAATAAAAAAATAAATCACATTGCAGGTGTTAAATGATTACATTTACATTTGTGTTAAATGATTACATTTGCATCTCCTCCTCCCAGTATTTTGCGCATTCTGATCATCTGCATGCATTCTGCATATTCATCAAGGCAAACACACTGAATGGATTGCGCATGCTGTTCTGCCCATTTGACAGATGCAATCAGCTTTGCGTGCACTTGCTATCAAGTTTGCGCATCTTTTTATACATGCAAACCTTTAATAGATCAGGCCCCACGGCTCAAGGCTCATTTTGTAGTTGTGATGTTATAGTCAAAATATATTCCAAATCTTGTATTTTGATGCATTATGCCAGGGAAAGCTTTTAGCATTTTACAAATGCAGTCCCTTCACTTGTAAACATTAAAAAAAATGTTAATGGTGTCTCAAATGTTTGACTTATCTTGAATTTATCTTAGACTTTCACACAAAACATTCTCCTCCAACGGTACGCAGTTGTTTATTCTGTTTGAGATCACTGAAAAATTGTATATATTGGCTGAATACCAAAAGAAGAAATTATCGTGTAGGTATGACTTTTTTGTTTTTTTTAACATTTTTATTTATTTATATTTTTACGGTAATGTTTTAGTCTCCAGTGCAAAGAATACAGTGGCTGCCCCATTCTCCTCCTTCTTTAGATTTTCAAGCTCCTAACCCTAAGGCTGAACTCTGCCACCTTTGGAAGGAAGTTTGTGTCCAAAAACTCAGTGCTTCAGTCACTATAGAGTGCATCCCCATAGGTGCGGGCTGGAGAACAGACTGACTGTGAAACCAAGAGCTGTCCCTTCCAGCTCAGCTCCCTCTTCACCACCTCAGAACAGTTCAAGGCCCACTGTGGTGCAGATGCTGCAACAACTGGCCTATCAATCTCAGGGCCCATACCCTCACTCAAATACACGAACAGTTCAATTGAGCTTTTAACAAAAAACTGCCCTGCCCTGCCCTGCGCCTGCGCCTGCGCTGCGCTGCGCCAACGGGGTGTGTCCAGGGCATTTTGCATGTTTCCTGCACGGCGCAGTCTGGCGCAGGGAGGTGCACCCACGCTTCCGTTCCTCCTACCGACGCAAGTAGCAGAGAGGGAGGAGAGGAGGGGTGAGTGGGTTTAACACAGCCAAGTTTGATCTTCACCAATCAAATGAACGCCTCTCCTCGCCTTTAAATGCGCCGCGGGCAAGGCGCAGTGACGATTTCACCTCAGTGGCGAAGATGGTCAGAGAAGCTGTCACTTTTACAGCAATTGGGAGAGTGCAGGGGCCACCGGGCTGCGCATCGGAGGACACGAGGCGCGTCACCGTGTGGACCACCTCGCGGGACAGATATAATCTGTTCCTGTGTCATAATAGGAGTACAAAATTAAGTGATAATTACATTTAAACACAGCAGCAGGCTAATCCATTCATCATGCTTGTGATCCACCCGCATTTCTGGTCTGTCATCGCCAAATAGCAGCGCCTTAGGTGAAAATATATCTCCTCCCATCCTCCTTGCAATAATGTAGGCTACTCCATCTTTTTAGATCACGTTACGAATAAAGATTAAAAGAGAAAAATATGGGTAATCACAGGTAAATCCTTAAGACACAGAGTGACTTGCATTTATTCAGCGAGCGTCTCTCTCTTTTTTCTTTTCTATTTAATTTCATGAGATGACAGAAGCCGGATACTCCGTATCGGATGATGTGGCTGTTTGTGGTTTGCTTGAGAGATATGAACTCATTAGTTATGACAAACGCCTCTGATCTGACATCAGATGTGACGGGACAATTAATATAGATAGAAATGTATATGCTGGTTCAGACGGTTACATTAAATAGTGGTTGCTGTGATTGTTTATCGCATTGAAATGTGTCTGACACTGTGGACACCTGCCTGTGAGGTTTTGGTGACGTGTGCGCACTGTGCGCCTGTCAGCCAAATTACCACTGCCCTGGGTGCGCCTCTCCTGCGCCAAGAATAGACCAGGTTGGAGCTGGCGGGCTTTCAGCGCACCTTCCGCGCGTTTTTTTGGCACGAAATTGTCACTGCGCCAAGCTGGATCTTTGGACACCTCCCCCTGGTGCGCCGTCACACCCATCTCGGCGCAGCCGGTCTACCAAATTGCCAAAATGGCTGCGCACTGCGGTGCACCGGAAAAAATTACCACTGCGCGGGGCGCGCCAGGCTGCGCCACCCTGAGTTGCGCCAGGAAATTAGAGCCCTGAGTATTTTCTTTTCATAACATGTTGCATTAGATACAAAATGAAATACAGTGGAATCAAATAGCTTGTACCATATTGTTTTGCGTTTTGTACATTCTGCTAGGGTTGTTTGGGGGCTTAGTCTGCTAGTACACACTATCAGTTTGAAGGCTGAGGGTTTGAGCCCATTTCACACATTTTTATATCAGATTCAAAGTATGTGGCATCATAATAACTCTCTGAGCACACGCTCCTCACAGTGAAGGCTAAGCCCACCCCCCTCTGGCTGTGTTGATATCAGCTCGATGTAAACATTGTCCGGACCGGACTGGGGAGGGGCCCTCTCTCTCCCTCTCTCCACCCCCTCTCCCTCTGCGTATAAAGCCCAGGCCGCCTCCTGCTCCAACTGACCAATCACAGAGGAGGAGGCGGCGCCAGGACACGCGCAGCCTTCTCGTTATACAGACTTGCTAGCGGCTAGCTTCTGCTGCACCGGGGACAAATCCATATAAGTGAAAGTATCAAACAAACATGTAATAACTAAAAGAAAGTAAAGACTAAACAGAGTTTATCACAATGGAGAGCCCTGCGTGAGGAGAAGGCTCAAACACGGCCGGAGCTGGACCTGCATCTGGATCAGTGAGTATGTCTGTATGTTTCTGTGTTACATGAACCATGTTAGTAACATGTCACAGACAGGAGCATGGATAACAAACTGGGCTTTGTGCTGAGTAGTTAATGTTCACGTTTTACTTTTGTGATTTCTCAGAGTCATTTAGGCCGATATGAAAGCTAACGTGTGCTAACGTTAGCCTGCAGTTAAACGAAGCAGCTGCAGGCTAACACAGCTAAAACATAAACACACGTTCACCCTGTCGGTTGTTCTATATTAATGTGATCCTCACTGGAGTTCATTTATGTTACCGGGGCACTGTTTAAAGTTTAGATGTCCGTCAGATGAAGTGTGTCTGAGTCCACCACCTCTGTTAAGAGAAGGCTTCTCCAGTCTGGTGAAGATGGCTTCTTTAACTCCTCTTTCAAACCATCTATCTTCTCTCGCCAACACCTGTACATTGCTGTCCTCAAAAGAGTGTCCCGTGTCCTTTAAGTGAAGGTGGACTGCTGAGTCCTGACCTGAGGACGTGGCTCTCCTGTGTTGAGCCATACGCTTGTGAAGTGGTTGTTTAGTTTCCCCAATGTACAGGTCTGAGCAATCCTCACTGCACTGGACTGCATACACCACATTGCTCTGTTTATGTCTTGGTGTTTTGTCCTTGGGATGGACCAACTTCTGCCTTAATGTGTTTCCAGGCTTGAAGTGAACAGGAATGTGGTGTTTGCCAAAGATTCTCTTGAGTTTTTCAGATAAACCTGCAACATAACGGATCACAATGTTCTTGCGTCTCTCTTCCCTTTCATGCTCCGTCTCCTTTCTTTTCTTGTTCTTCAAAAAGGCCCACTTTGGGTATCCACAGGTTTTCAGGGCTTCTCTAATGTGTTTCTGTTCCTTTTCCTTTCCTTCCTTCCTTGTAGGAACACTCTCAGCCCGGTGGTTGAGGGTTCTGATGACACCCAGCTTGTGCTGAAGCGGATGGTGCGAATCAAAGAGTAAATATTGATCCGTGTGTGTGGGTTTCCGGTACACTTCAACGTTGAGACCCCCATCTGTCTCCAAGTGTACTGCACAATCCAAAAAGGCCAAAACGTTGTCCTTAACATCTTCACGCGTGAACTTAATGTTGTTGTCCACTGTGTTGATGTGGTCTGTGAAAGCCTCTACTTCATGTGCCTGGATTTTGACCCAGGTGTCATCCACATACCTAAACCAGTGGCTTGGTGTTGCTCCATGGAATGAGGCTAGGGCCTTTCTCTCCACCTCTTCCATGTACAGGTTAGCTACTATGGGAGATACAGGAGAGCCCATGGCGCATCCATGTTTCTGCCTGTAGTAGTGGTCCCTGAACTGGAAGTAGGTGGTACTCAGGCAGAGGTCCAGTAAGGAGCAGATGTGGTCAGGGGTGAGGTTGGTTCTGACCTCCAGTGTACTGTCCTGTAAGAGATGTTTTCTTACTGCTTGGACTGCCTCTGTGGTCGGAATGCTGGTGAAAAGTGATGTGACATCAAAGGAAACCATGGTTTCCTCTGGGTCCAGTGTGATGTCTTTTATTTTCTGTGCGAAGTCCTGTGAGTTTCTGATGTGGTGAGTAGTGTGGCCAACAAGGGGAGCTAAGATTGTGGCCAAATGTTTTGCTATGTTGTAGGTGACCGAGTTGATGCTGATGATGATGGGTCTAAGGGGTGCACCTTCCTTGTGTATTTTTGGAAGTCCATAAATGCATGGGACTGCTTCCCCTGGGTAGAGCCTGTAGTAGAGTGGCCTGTCGATCACTCCATCCTTTTCCAGCTGTTGGAGTAAGTTTATTACCTTCTTCTTGTAGATGTTAGTGGTAAGAAGGTATGAAGTATTTGAGATCTCCATAAGGAGAAGATTTCTGTCTTAATCAGTGTGATTTATAAAGCAACTTTACAACTGTAATGTCTCGTTAAACTGTGATGACTTTATTTACTAAAATACATGAGTAATTCAGCTATCAACTATAATATCTAAATATCTGATTGACAAATGAATCAAGTAATGATAACAGATATGAAACCTGCAAACTCTTTCAACGTGTAATGGTTTTAGTGTTATTTTCCCTTCTTCAGATATGAAAATGGTTCTGGTAAATCCACACCTAAGAAGAATGAGTGGCACTGATGTCCACACACTGGTTCTGGCAAAACCTCATCTTCCTCCGTTTAGTTAGGAGCCTTGAGGGTTTATTTTTGTCCAACTGTATACAAAAATTCTCACCTTTTTAGTGTCAAACCTCCAGCTACTCATGTGTGTTCTTGCTATTTTAAATATGTGTATTATTTGTTTAGTGTTATTATGCAGACATGGCATTTTTTTTAAATTTGTTCTCAAGTTTTTAAACCAAATGCTTTCTCCTCACAGAGTGGAAGCAAAGGGCACAAATAGGCCTAACATCCAGGAGTCACCATAAAGCTTCAACCACTGGCACCCACCAAACTCACTCCTGCTGCAGAAATGGCTGAGAATTAAGTCTTGGTATGTTTTTTTTCCTAAAATGTATGATTGTACCGTAATCTTCTTTTGTTGCAAGTACTATGAAACCAAAAGCAGAACATTTTCTGTCCATGTTTGCAGGTCCAACACTGCCAGAATTACAACAGTGGAAGAGCTGATGTCCAAGCCCTCTGTCCTCTTTATTAGACACTACTGCTCAGTTTCTACCTGGAAGTTCAGCGACTGTAAATAGGAAGGCCAGAGGAGACGGCTACGCTGTGCTGACAGTGACTCCTAAAAACCTAAACACCAAACAGATGTTTGTTATACTGACAAAGCTGAATCAGCCATCTGTAAAGCACAACACGTTTACAGTAATCACATCATAAATTAATCTCAGAAAATGTTTCTTTGCATTTACAGTGCTGTTCAGCATCACCCATTGCTATCATTCAGTCATATTTAGTTGCATGTCTCAGGGCAGATAAAAAAACAATCATTATCAAAATAAAAATAAGGGGTGAAAAGTACATTTCTGTGAATGTTGTATTTTATAATACATCCAAGTATCACTTTGAAATACTGTGGTTTATATACATATATATAAAATCTGTATACACTGCAGATAGTTTTATTTGGCTGGATTCCCATTTGTTTTGCCTTTAATCTAGTGACACACTCCGTTATAACTTCAGTGATTTACTCAACATGATTTTGAGAAACCGCTTCAGTTAGCTTTTTTCTCCAAATGACTCTAACTTTTCACATTAGTTGAATATTCCTTATTAATATCCTGCACACAAAGTGCCTAACTGTCATGGCTTTGTGGCACACAATAAATACAATATCTGTAATTCTACTTTCTAGTGTTTCAAAATGCCAAAAGCTTAAAAATTGTAACACCTATACTCCAAACATCATGTTGTGTACTAAAATAAGAAAACTGAAGTCAAAAGTAGTTATAATTAAAGTATCTATGTGCATTAAATACAGCTGTAACTTACATTTCTTGACAGTGTAAAATTTTCTGCTCTTTGTCAGCAAAAAACATCCTTGCACCAACAAAACACAAGGTGTGGAGAGACAGAAGAGGCAAAATAGTTTCTTACTGGAATAGGAGCCAGTGGCTTAACAAAACATGGAAATCATTTGTCAACAATTAAAAAGGAGTATATTTCTTCCCCAAATAAGATTTATATCTTCTTTTTAAAGATACAAAGCCTATGTGATGATAAACAGATAACATTCTCAGATGTTTCATCCACAGAGGATGCAATTATTTGTCATGAGAAAGGACAATAAAAATACATTCCCTAATAAAACACTTTCTGTGTAATGAAGTAATAGGTACTTTTAGCCAGTAGTCACATAAACTGAGAAATAACTTTTAAAAAAATGCTCAGTACTTGTCTTGTAATTCCTAAAGACATATTCTACTGAGCAGCCCTCTGTTTCTGGTGGTGTTTACACGACTCCGTTTTCGGCCAAATCCGAAGAGTTTTCATTGCGTTTAAGCCTCCCGTTTACATGAGAACGGTGCCTGGAGCGCCTGAATCCACAAACTTTTGGGCCAAAACCAGGGTCCAAGGTGGAGAGTTTTCAAAACGCTCCGCCACCCGGTCTCATGTAAACACGATTCAGCGTTTCAGGGGGGAAACGCTGACGTCACCACATGCGCAGTACTCTTTCACATGAAGGCTGCGTGCGCATACCAGGAACAACAACAGCTTCGGCCGTCTCCCGAGTAACGTGTGTGCTGCTTCCCGTGCTTGGTTTGTTATCCAGACAAAACTATGCAGACAGATTTGTTGTCCCGACAGATTTGTTGTCCAGATAAGAGACTCCTGCGTCTTCGTGCGTCCACTCACCATTGTTGTTTTTGAAAATTTTTCTTCTTCATAAGTGTGTTGTAACTGCACTGTTTCTCTGCAAGCCTATATCGCCATCTACTGGACTGGCATGCACGCTACAGCGTTTTCAGTCGTTCTCCAGTCTCCGTCTGAACGCAGATCGTTTTTGAAGACGCAAAGGAAAATCCTTTGCGTTTCTGGTGGAAACAGAGTCGTGTAAACAGCCTCTCTGTTTCTCTGCTGCTGCATCATCAGGGCATCAGACTCCAGGCCTGGCTGCTGGTTCAAAGCAGCTGTTGATAGCTCTCACTTCTTTGGTCATCTTATGTAGCAGCACCTGAAAAACATGAACACAGCAAAGGTCTGATGGTTAGGTAAAGTATATTTATGGATATGAAATAATAAATGACTACATTAACTCAGATTCCAGTGATTGAGTAGCTCCTTTGTGTGTGTGTGCTTTATTCAGTCACACCAGAGTCAGCGGTTATATAATTATATGTAAATACAGCTTGGCAACAAAAAATGTTTACTCAGTTTTTATTTCATATTGCTGTGTTATTTAAGTTTAAGTTACTTTTTTTAGGGAGTTAAATAGAGGTTGCTTATTAAAAATAAAAAATCGTGGTTTAAAAAAAATCAATGACATTTTTCTGATCTAATTTCAAAGGCATAAGGAAAAATCCCTAACTGTGTTACATCATATGTTGTTTTTATCTACTTAAGCGTTATGTAATAAATAACTAATTCTTCAAAGTCCGTCTTATATTCTGTTTACACCACACAGAAAATTCATTCAGAATACTAAATACTCGGAGTACATTTTTTATCCAGTTCTTTTTACTTTTACTTGAGTAGATTCATAAATAAAAGATAATTAAAGTGCTTCTTTTACCTGCAATTGTGGATTTGAAAAATGTTTGAGTACTTTTACTAGAGTACAATGTTTTATTCATTCTACATCAGCCTACAAAAATTAAATAATAAGAATTTACGTCTATAACTACAATTTTATCGTGTTTTCACCGTATGAAGTGTGATGTCCTCAGAGCACTGAGTGATTACCTGTCTGTGCAGAGGGTCTCCTCCTCGGCCGCTCCGTCCCTGCCCCTTCTCCAGCCTCGTCAGCAGATCAGAGCTGCTCTGTGAAGGCCTGTCGTGAACCGGGAAAGAGATGAAAGCTGGCGGATTAATGAAGTTACAAGACTGCCAAGATCACTAACTTTACACCAATATAGACCTCAGACATGCTTTTATTGTTGTTTACTTTGGCAACTGACTTTAGTATAAGAGCCAACAAGGAAGTGGATATAGACTTGCTGACTCAGCGGGTCACATACAAACATATTTACTCTAAACAAACATTACTGAGACAACTCTTCACAGCCATATCACATAGAAAACAACACTGACAGCAGCTATTAGCTAGTAGCTGCTAGTTAGCTCGTCCGTCGGTGTGTATCGCCGTTTAGCGGCCTTTGCAGCCTTCAGCTAGGCTTCGTCGCCGTTAATTCAGGCAGATTACGGTAAACACTTCAGCTCTGTGTCTACTCTCTGCTCTGTATCACACCACCCAGGGTATATCTTACTGGAAGTGTTGGCTAACTAGCTGTAGCTGTTCTAGCAGAGTTATAAATCATGAACAAAGACCACAAATGCCGTTGCGACAAAAAGTTACACTTTTATCAGAGACACAACCGTCACAGGATTAATCAGTACGTGCTCTGTAGACTTACCTCTCTGTTAGACATGTTGATGAACAGCATCATCCTGTGGGCAGTCATGTCTGTTTCTTCTTTACCTTGTTGTTAAGCTGGAGGATGGGGGGACGGGGGGCAGTGAAGTGGAGGAGGTGTGGCTAACAGCCTCTCATTATACACGGAACAGTCCCTTTGTTTTGATTTTGCTCAGGTGCTCTAGCGCGACACCTACCGACAAAAAAATCGCATAGTCTACCTTTAACACAACAAAAGAAACTGTGGTGGGGGATGCACTAGGCAAAGTCAGAGTGAAGTTACTGGTGTGTAAATGTCTTTTGAAGCTAGCTGACATCAGTCCCAGTTCAAAACACTAGTAAACTAACTCCACTCAAACTGATGAGGTGCCCTGTCGTACACCACTGATGTGCAGTGCAGATGTCTTTCCCATCTAACTCCTGTGCATTTGTCAATTCCATGCTCAGCACTCACATTGTTTAAATAGCAAATGGTAAATGGTAAATGGACTGGGGTTTATAAAGTGCATTACTAGTATCTTTGACCAGTCAAAGCTGCTTTACCGTCACATCTACCCATCCGCTCTTACAACCACTAACTGATGGTTGGCGTTTCTAATCCAGTTGTCCATCAGTATCAACAAACACATTTATGGTCTTTCATGGCCATTTACACACCACTGACGCAGCAACCTTCCGCTTACCCACCAGGCACACTATCAGACTGTGCCACCGATGCCCCTGAATGAACATGAGTTTCTGTTGGTGCCCAGTTTCTTTTTTTTAAATCATAAAATAATTGATAATAATTTACTTGCTTATGCATGATATATATGAAAAATGATTTTTTGCACAAGAGAGTAGATGCAATTTTTTTGATGCACTTAAGCAATAGTGCATTTCTGGTGATATTGAGGAGCTGTAGTAATGTAATGTAACCTGTAGTAGGATTCAGTAACCCATTAGTGTAATTCATTACTTTTGTCAACAATAGCAACTTTTTATGTGCAATGCATTTCTTTTTCTTTCTTTTTTTTGTAACAACTACAACTTTGTCACGGGAGTTTTAAATGATACTGCTATGTCCTACACAATAACCCAATGCATAGGTTATTATAGCTATTATAGCTATAATAGCATATTTAAAAGAAGTAGCATTCACTAAATCAAATACAACATGCCTACTCACAGCCGGTCAATGTCAAACCAAATTCATGGAGAAAATTTAGCTTCTGCAGATTTGTAAGCATACATGTGCCATTTGTGTCTGGGTGAACTCCTCGGCTAATAACAAGTAGCAGTCTGTTGAAAAATAAGGATTTTTTTAATGAATCATGTTAACGTTCGTCAAGAGGGTGAAATTGTAAAGCCCTTGTTGCTGTTGAGTACACTGATGACGCAGGAGAAAGTTATCTCATCTCTGCACTTCCTGTTTCAACGTGCCAGTGGTGTCAATGTATGTTACCTATAACAACAGATGGTGTTCTTCATAGCGTTCACCTTCACCGTGCAGAGTAATGGCGAGGCTGGGCAGGTTTTGTTAAGGGAAACATTTATCCATCAGAGAATAGACTTCGTCACATCTGTCTACCGAGAGAGCCATCGGGAAGAGAGGCTCCTACCTTGGACAGTTCCAGGAGTTGACCGAGCTCTCTGGAGTCTCGATCGGCTGAAAAACAGCACAAACACGAGCCAGTTGCTGAGTGAGACTGTCCTCTTACTGCAGCTGTCCATTCATTCAGTTCGGCTGATCCCGGGGGCTTCCATTTCGATGTTTTCTCCTTCGCCGCGTCTTCGTTGTTTGAATTACCGGATCCTTCGTGATGCATTCACGAGGATTCCATCGGTGGGGCGCATGCGCAGAGTAAGTAGGTCTATGATGGGCTGCAACAACATTGTTACTTGGTTTTAGATTGTGTTTAAAATACTTTCTTTGGACATGAATCATGCAAATTAACCCTCAGATTCCCCGTGTCTACTTTTTGGACACTTCAGTACTTTGTATGATGGTAGTTGTGCCTTGATTTTTTACACAGGCGTGTGTTTTTACTTAGTTTTCTGAATTTTAATGCTCTGTCAAATAAAAAAAAAGACTTTTCGTTACCCTGTGTCCACTTTTGGACAGTTAAAACCCATTACAACCACGATATTTGAATGTAGGGCCAATGAACCATTCAAAACATCCAGTGTACAATTTTAAGCATTCAGTCCCTTTGCCAGGCTTCAAATTTTGACCGTATTCCAGTTTTATAATATTGCACCATTTCCCTTGTAGCCCACAAGCGCAAATACATGCCTTTTTTAGTGACCACTAGGGCCAGTGTGGAGGCTACTGCAGCCCATAATGTTGGATGACTGCTACTAAAATGATCTCTGTCTGTAGACATTGTTTTTGGAGTAATTTATGTGTGTGTGGATAAATTATTGTGTACTTCTGTGTGTTCGTCACAGGTTTGGATGGTATGCTCTCATTTACTGCTCACGTTAAGCTCTGGGCCATTCGGCACATTGGCTCTGGGATTATCACATTCAGTGGCAGCTGTGTGATAATTTATTTTAGAAATAGTAGCAATGAGTTAGACTTAAGTAAATGAAGGTATTTAATTTATTTTAATGGGAAAAAAATGTTACTATTGTATAATCATTTCAGTCTGTTATTCTTGCATGTCACTTTTTGGGCACTTGGTCCCATGTTTTGCATTTGAATTAAAATCTGACCCTGCTCGCACAAAAAAAGCATTCAAACCAATAACATGTCCTAGACGGTAAAAAAAAAATCCTTTGGGCTCATTTATTGTAGGAAATGACTCCCTCACTCTCAATTTTTGATGTAATATTAAATGAGCATTGTTAGATGTGTTTCAATGATACTAATGGATTGAAATATGAATAATTTATGAATTATTTAATATTTTTTTAAAAGAACTTAGGTTAATAAAAAGATTATTTAAAAAAATAGGTTTTTTTTTATTTAAATTGATTATTCACTCATTTTGGCTTATAACCCTAGCATTTCCACTTTTTGGACACAGGGTTTATGAGTTGCATATTAGTCACAATCTGACCTGCACAAAAAAATAATGTATTCAAGTAAATATTGGTTATTGATGTCTAAGACCATTACATTCGGGAAAGAATTTTCCACTGCATCTTTCTTTTTAGGGAATAATTCTTTTTCTTTTATTGTCCATCTGAAACATGGTGGGCTGTGTGAATTGAAAGTGGCACTGAAAGAATAAAAAATATAGGAATTTGTCAATACATTATTTTTTGGAAAGAGCTGAAGGTAATTAACATATTTGAACTATTTGATTGAAACTTTAGTGACTATGTAATAACTTTGGGTTGTTACACTAACGTCCACTTTTGGACATGTGGATCTTATGAAAAAATAAAAAAATAATAAAAACTAGAAAAGCACCTAGCGAGCGCAGACCTACGCCAAGCAGCTTTAGTCCACTTTGGCAAAAACGGTCCTTTCTGGCAATGTTAAAGAATCCTTTAAAAAAATTCCTGTATCCGGATCACGATCATCAGTCCCAAAATCTAATCATTTCTTCCTTATCCCATTCCATACATTTCCTGAAAACATCATCTAAATCCGTCCATAACTTTTCAAGTTATCTTAAACACAAACAAACAAACAAACAAACAGACAAACAAACCAACGCCGGCGGAGGTAAAAATGTATTCAAATCAATATTATTGGTAATCCATTATATGTCCAAAACTTTTTTTTTTTATAATTCAAATTTTTATAATTTTTTAACATTTGTCAAACAACAAAATAACAATTCAATAACAAAAATTAATAAATAAAACTAAATAAATAAAAGAAACAGCAGGTGGCAGGTTGTGAACAAGCAGTGTCAGTCATAAATTGTCCAGAAAGAAAAATAGAGGTCCCAGTATGGGCAAAGCAGGCAGAGGGTGTGGTACGTTTCATCACCTTTCACATGTTTCTGTTGTTTCTTCCACACACATATTCTCTAAAACTCTCCCATCGTTTATTAGTCATTGTATTGCCCCCATTCAATGTCATCAGCAATTTTTCTTATGCTGCCGCTTCCATCATTTGAACCTTGCAAGTAGCCAGTGTAGGAGTTTGTGGTTCTTTTCAACATCTTAGAATCAGGTGTGCACAGGTTAATAGACCAGCTTTCAGTATTTGAAAATTATATTTATTTAGGTGTGGAACTATTGTTCTGTCTCTAAGGAGGCACAATCTTGGTGATCTTGGGAGTTTATACCCCAACCAGTTCCCCAAATACTCCAAGATGATCTCCCATAAAGAAAACAACCTTGGGACATTCCCACATGGCATACATATATGTGTCACATTCTATCCTACATTTCCAGCATAAACAATCTCCCATTAACTTTATTTTATTAAGTCTTGTTGGAGTACAATAATATTTGTGTATTATTTTATACTGAATAAATTTACTTCTGGCTTCTCTGATGTACTCCTCGGTGTTGGAAAGAATCCCTCTCGATATTTCATCATCCAATGTGTAACACAGGTCTTTTTCCAATGTCCTCCTTAAATAATCACAGCCCTTATTAATCTTCCAAGGCTAAATCCTGTACCACTTGAAAGCTTTTTGAGATGTTGTTGGCAATTGTAAGTAATGCATGATTATATTAGTATCTTGACTCACATAGGCCTTGGGCTCTAATTTCCTGGCGCAACTCAGGGTGGCGCAGCCTGGCGCACCCCGCACAGTGGTAATTTTGTCCGGCGCACCGACGTGCGCAGCCAATTTGATAGTGATGTTATGAGGTGTGCCGAGGCTTCGAAGCGTGTGCCGAGTAATGGAGTGGGTGTTTCTTCAAAGCGCGTATTGAGGCTTGCTTCATTTAGGGGAGGAGCCAAAAATGATGACGTCCGAAGCCTCGCTGCCCGGCTGTACCACGTGACTGCTTCGGGACGTGGTTCAGATTTTGATGCGAGGTTTGACAGCCATATAAACCCCTCAGGCTCCATTCAGAATGTGAGTTTTTGAAAGAGAGTTACAGTCAGCTGAGAGTTTGAATGGTTTGGATATGAGAGTTTGGATAGCGTTATTATAGTTTTGAGATAGTTTGGAGAGTTTAGAGAGAGAGTTAGAGAGATAGATTGAAGATTTAGGAGAGTGAGGAGAGGATAGGTAAGAGGATGGAGCCAGGTAGGAAAAGGAGCATTTCCCCTGTGTGGGAACATTTGGATTTGATTACTCCTAATAAGGCAAGTGAAATCGAACAATATTTCAGACACATTAGGTTTGCTTATCAAGAAATGTATTTTTCACTGTTTCTTATTTTTATTCAAAGGTGAGGTGTTTTGTGTGTGTCCAAGTTACACAAGCGTATTAAAGTGCCCTCTTCCTAGTTCCACAAGCACTTTCACTGTCCTCTGCTTGCTTAAGCCCTTGATACTTTCCTGAAGTGACAGAAAAACATGACACAACCTGCCACATCATATGCTGGGCTACTATCATTTTACGAAAACACACAGTACATTCAAAAAATATTTTATTACACACATATGTGATAAATTATGTAGAGAAATTACTCGGTCATAGACTTTTTTTTTTTTTTTTTTTTAATTTTTAATTCCCAAGAGCCATAACAGACAATGCATCACACATTATGTGGTTAAGATAAAGCGGCCTGTGATTATACACCTGGCCAGTAGGTGGTTTCGTGTGCACATGAAGCTTCAAGAGATGAACCCTTTCTCGAACCAATTGGCTTAAGTGGTTCAATGCCTCATGAGGCTTCATCTCACCATCACTACGATTTGGCAATTTGGTAGAACCGCTGCGCTGAGATGGGTTTGACGGCGCACCAGGGGAGGTGTCGAAAGTGACAATTTCGTGCCAAAAAAACGCAAAGAAGGTGCGCTGAAAGCTCGCCAGCTCCAACCTGGTCTATTCTCGGCACAGGCGAGGCGCACCCCGTGCAGTGGCAATTTGGCTGACAGGGGCACAGTGCGCACACGTCACCAAAACCTCACAGGCAGGTGTCCACAGTGTCAGGCACATTTCAATGCAATAAACAATCACAACAACCACTATTTAATGTAACCATCTGAACCAGCACATACATTTGTGTCTATATTAATTGTCCCTGATGACAGATCAGAGATGTTTGTCATAATGAAAACTCAACCTGACGGCAGCTGGAAGTGTGACGCAAAATAATGAGTTCACATCTCTCAAGCCAGCCACAAACAGCCACATCATCCGATACGGAGTATCTGGCTTCTCTCATCTCATGAAATTCAAAAGAAAAGAAAAGGAGAGACACGCTCGCTGAATGTAAGTCACTCTGCGTCTTAAGGATTTACCTGTGATTGCCCATATTTCTCTGTTTTCATCTTTATTCTTAACGTGATCTAAAAAGATGGAGTACATTATTGCAACGAGGATGAGGAGGAGTTATGGGGGGGGGGGGGGGGGGGAGGGGGGTATTTCACTAAAGGTTCTGCTATTTGGCGATGACAGACCAGGAATGCAGGTGGAATGGATTAGCCTGCTGCTGTGTTTAAATGTTATTGTTGAAGGTTTTGTTCTGTTTGGAAGAAGGCACAAGTCCAGATTAGATCAGTTAGCCAACCATTTATTAACAATATGTGAAACAATACAAAAGTTAATAAAAATCACTCAGCTGAGCGCTCTGCTCTGCACCTCCAGACAAAGTGCGCAGCTTCCTCTCCAAAAACAAAAAAAAACTATTCTGCATGGTGTAACATAACATTTTATACACATCAAATGGGTGGGACAGTTCTAGTTTGCCTCACAACAGAATATTTTGACAGTTGAAGTGTGATGAATCTCGCGGTTATTTTCCTTACCCAGGTCGGTTCGACCTGAACTGAATATTTGCCTTTAATGTTAACTGCTGGTGTGAGTATGCAGTCATTACGGAGTCAAAGCTTGGCAAGGTTGTTTTCCTTTCAACACATTCTCAAACATCCAAATAAAAGAACCAAAGTAAAACACAAGATCTTATACACTTCAGGCTTAGGAGGTGACATCATAGGTAATGTTGAAATCAAACCTCGTGACTGATTTCATAAGATATGTCTGCCATGAAAAGGTCAATCACAGTACAGGGGGTTAACAGTAGGTACTTTCACTTCAGCTAAGTCAGCATAATAGCAGGAACTGAAAAAATCTGACAGGAAACAAGAGCACAGTTCATTTTGTATAATGCAACTTTCTTAGTTGAAGCAGTAAAAACATGAAATCATTAAATCAGTGTTAGCATAAATTGATATTTATGGATAAATGTTAGCATTAGCTCGTAAATAATCTAGCATTATTATCACTTAATTTTGTTCTCCTATTTATGACAAAGGAACAGATTACATCTGTCCCACGAGGTGGTCCACCAAGGTGACGCGCATCGTGGCCTCCGATGTGCGGCCCGGTGGCTCCTGCGCTCTCCCAGTTGCTGCAAAAGTGACAGCAGCTCTGACCTTCTTCGCCACAGAGGTGAAATTGTCACTGCGCTTTGCCCGCAGCACATTTGGCGAGGAGAGGTGTTCATTTGATTGGTGAAGATTACACTCGGCTGTGTTAAACCCACTCACGCCTTCTCTCCTCCCTCTCTGCTACTTGCGCTGGTGGGAGGGATGGAGGCGTGGGTGCGCCTCCCTGCGCCTCCCTGCGCCTCCCTGCGCCGTGCACGAAACTTGCAAAATTGCATGGACACACCCCGTTGGTGTGGCGCAGGGCAGGTGCACCGCGCCTGTGCCTGGTCTACGAAATTAGAGCCCCAAGTAATAATTGGAGACTCACTAACACACAGGAAAAGGAGTACACTTTTTACTCTCATTCTCATAAAACCTATTTTCAAATAGACTCCTTTCTCATCTCTCACTCACTTGTTGACATGGTTACAGACTGCAATATAGGGGCCATAGTAATAACAGACCATGCACTGGTGGAATTACATCTAGATCTACATGTTGACAAGAACAGAGTTGGAAGTTGGAAAATGAACACAAATCTGTTGCAGGATGACCAATTTGCCTTAAAACTTAGGGAAGATATAAGTATATTTGTTGGATTTGAATACAGGAACAACAGAGAGATTAACCACGGTTTGGGATGCTCTTAAAGCCTTTATCAGAGGAAAGTTTATAGCCTATAGTTCAAGGAAAAAGGAAAGTAAGGAGAAAATACAATCACTAGAAAAAGAAATAATTACCCTAGAAAAAAAAATTTGCAGAAAGGTATGATGAGGAGCAGTTCCAGAGAATTTGTCAGTTAAAATTTGAATTGCATGGAATATATAAAAGAAAGATAGAATTCTCATTGTTTAGGCTTAGAACATTTTTTTATGAAAATGGAGAGAAGACAGAACAGTTGCTAGCAAGACAGCTGAAATCTCAGGATGCATACAACAATATTACGACAGTGAGAGAAAATAATGAGCTAATTACATTATCTACAGGCATCAATATGGTTTTCAGGAATTTTTACAAGAATCTGTATAAATACAACTAATAGTGAAGATCTATCTTTCTTTTTTCAAAAAATAATGTTACCACAGATCTCACTAATGGAAAAAGATAGCTTGGATATTCCCATAACAGATGCTGAAGTGAGAACTGCTATTATGTCTATGAAAACTGGGAAATCACTGGGTGTAGATGGCTTCCCATTCGAATTTTATAAGAAATACGTAGATATCCTCTGTCCTGTTCTTACAAAGGTTTTTCATTAAGCATTTCAATATGGCTCCCTTCCGGACAGTTTTAAGGAAGCTATCATATCCCTAATACTGAAAAAAGAAAAAGATTTAACAGACCCTGCTAATTATAGACCCATAAGCCTAATTAATGTTGATTGTAAAATTCTATCGAAGACATTAGCTCTGAGGTTGGCTAAAGTTTTACCAACAATTATACATAGAGATCAAGTGGGATTCATAAAGAACAGATCATCAAGTGATAACATGAGGAGATTATTACATCTAATATGGATGAATAAAAAAACCCCAGAATCTGTAGTAGCTATATCCCTAGATGCCCAAAAAGCCTTTGATAGGGGGGAGTGGGCTTTTTTATTTGCAACTTGGTCAAAATTTGGATTTGGCACTAATTTTTGCAGATGGATAAGGGTCCTGTATTCAAACCCAAAAGCTGCAGTTTTTACTAATGGGATATTGTCTCAATTCTTTAACATGTCTAGATCAACACGTCAAGGATGCAGTCTTAGCCCCCTCTTGTTTACAATATTTCTTGAACCTTTAGCTATAATGATAAGAGAAGAGTCAAATGTTAGAGGAGTATTTGGAGGAGGTAGGGAGCATAAATTGTGCCTCTGTGCTGATGACATTTTGGTACTGTGTCGGGATCCAGCCAACTCCATAGCAATGTTGTTGGAAATTATTAAAACATATTCAAAAGTCCCAGGGTATTGTATTAACTGGCATAAATCAGAAGCCATGCCAGTATCCCAGACCTGCTCCAGTGGTTTCCGAATGGTCTGTAATATCTATGAATAGAATTAAAGCCAGATATAGGAGAAATTATTGTTATCAACATGGAAAAATATGAAAAAAGATGAAATAAAGGTTAATTTGGATAATTGGAGCAGGTTGAATTTAACACTTTGGGGGAAAATCAACACAATTAAAATGGTTGTTGCCCCACAAATTAATTATCTAACTGGAATGATACCTTTATGCATACCTCAACAACTAGTGTTGAGATATAAAAAGATGATAAATTGCTTTCTTTGGGGTGGCAGGAAACCCAGAATTCATATAGATAAATTATACCAACCGAAGAAGGAAGGAGGCTTGTCTTTGCCAAATGTATCTTACTATAGTATTTCCTTTGAAATGGCTAAGCTTGCAAAACATTGGGTTGGAACAAATACAGATTTGGACTGGATCCTGATAGAGCAGGAGTTTACTTCTCCTTTTAAACCTGCTGAAACTCCTGTTCAAATGATAAAACAGAAGAATAAGAATATGATGAATCCAATTCTAATACATTCCAGGAGAGTTTGGCAGGAAGTACATAAAAAATGTAAAATTCCTAACAATACTCAAACATATGCATCTATTTGGTACAATCCTAACATAAAGATAGGTAAACAGATGGTCTACTGGGTTCAGTGGCTGGTATTAGAATATTTGATAACCTATTTCAGGGGGGTAATTTCCTCTCTTATGAGAGATTAAAGGAAAAGTTAAATCTGGATGAAAGAGGTCACTTTTGGAAATACTTACAGCTCAGACATTGGGCTCTAATTTCAGAGTAATATGGGCAATCACAGGTAAATCCTCAAGACACCGAGTGACTTACATTTATTCAGCAAGCGTCTCTCTCTTTTTTCTTTTCTTTTGAATTTCATGAGACGAGAGAAGCTGGATACTCCGTATCGGATGATGTGGCTGGTTGAGAGATGTGAACTTGTTAGTTTGCGTCACACTTCCAGCTGCCGTCAGGTTGAGTTTCCATTATGACAAACGTCTCTGATCTGACATCAGATGTGACGGGACAATTAATATAGATAGAAATGGCTATGCTGGTTCAGACGGTTACATTAAATAGTGGTTGCTGTGATTTATTGCATTGAAATGTGTCTGACACTGTGGACACCTGCCTGTGAGGTTTTGGTGACGTTTGCACACTGTGCGCCTGTCAGCCAAATTACCACTGCACGGGGTGCGCCGAGAATAGACCAGGTTGGAGCTGGCAAGCTTTCAGCACACCTTCCGCGCGGTTTCTTGGCACGAAATTGTCACTGCGCCAAGCTGAATCTTTCGACACCACCCCCTGGTGCGGCGTCACACCCATCTCGGCACAGCCGGTCTTCCAAATTGCCAAATTGGCTGCGCATGGCGGTGCGCCGGACAAAATTACCATTGCGCGTGCCATGCCAGGCTGCATCAGGCTGCGCCACCCTGAGTTGCGCCAGGAAATTAGGGCCCATAAACCCAATTCCTTCTGTAAACTATGTAAGGCAGTTCTAGCTCTAGAAATTATATCATGTCTTGTATTACTACGATCCAGCCGATCATCTAGTACTTGGTTAAAATATCCTCCCAAGATAATTTGGCCATCCATACATCCCAGCATTTTGTTGACTTCATGGAAGAAGGATGTGTTTTTTTGTTTGGTGCATATATGTTACACAATACAACTTTGATCCCATTAATTTGAGCTTCTACACCCAGAATTCGTCCCTCAGAGTCCTTAAATTTCTTCATAAGGATAAAGTTAAGCCTTCTGTTAACTAGAATAATGACCCCACATCTCTTACTGGACACAGAATTATGAAACACCTTTCCTACCCAGTCAGGTTTCATTCTCAGGGCTTCATTTTCATTACTGAAACGCGTTTCTTGGATGAACGCAACATCTGTACCTTTAGCTTTTACTAAGTACCTCCTTCCTTTTAGCTGGGGTACTATAACTATTTCTGTTCCATGAAACTATATTAATATACCCACTATCCATTGGTGTTATTAAAGTCCCATTTGCCCATTCCTGGGTGTAAAACCATACCGTTCCTTAGCTTAATGTAACAGATCAGTGCCATACCTCTGCCATAATAAACATAGAAATAAAACATAACCTCGTATCCTGCATCATAATCAACAAATACATATAAAAACAAAAATAAAATTAACCCTAACTTGATTAGCACTGTCCTTAAAAGGAACATGACAGTGTGTTCTGTTATCCCGTGCGGGTCCTATAGGAGGTTACCTCCACTCACTTCCCCACCGCCTGGTTCAGGCTGCTCCTGAAAGTCCCCATCCCCGTCGTAACCTTCAAAACAAAGTTCCGCTCTCCATAACCTGTGCATTAATCAGTCATCTCCATCCATGGTTGTTAAATTTTCCTGAACAAAGCATTCAGCCTTTCTCGGGTCAGTGAAGCTTCATCTTTTCCCCTTCCACATGAATCTCAGGTTAGCAGGATGTGCTAATGTGTGTTTCACCTGGTGCTGCCACAGCGTCTTTATAATCGGGGAGAACTGCCCACGCTGGTCGGATTGTTCCTTGGTCATATCCTCGTATATCGAAAGAGTGCAGCCTTCCCATCGTAACCCCTTTCCTTAATTGCCACCTCGAGAACTTTCTGCCGAGCTGTGTAGCATAAAAACTTCACCAGTATTATACGTGGTGGTTTATTGTCCTCAGGTCCACTGCTTCTGTGGCTCCTCTCAATCTCATACTCATCTCCCTCCAGTTTTAAGCCATCCTGCAGTATTTTTCTGACATATTCATCCAGGGTATTCCCCGTTTCTTTGCCTTCTTTCAGTCCAATTTACCTTAAGTTCTTCCATCTGCTTCGATTCTCCTGGTCCTCAACCTGGTTCCAGAGTTGCTCCAGTCGTTGTAAATGTCCAAAACTTTAAATCCAAAAGTAAAACTAGAAAAGCACTCAGAGAGCACAGACCTACGCCAAGCAGCTTCAGTCCACTTTGGCGAAAATGGTCCTATCTGGCAATGTTAAAGAATCTTTTAAAAATTCCTGTATCCGGATGGTGATCTGATCAGTTCCAAAATCTAATCATTTCTTCCTTACCCCATTCCACACATTTCCTGAAAATTTCATCCAAATCTGTCCATAACTTTTCTAGTTATCTTGAACACAAACAGACAGACAGACAGACTAACCAACGCCGGCAACAACATAACCTCCTTGGCGGAGGTAAAAAATCACCTCGTGTTCTTTAGTTTTAGGGAATAATTCATTTTTTCTTCATTTTCTATCCAAAAACATTTAGTAGGCTCTGGATATTCAAAGTGGCACTAAAGGGTTTAAAATAGAAGAACTTGCAGAATTTATACTATATTTTTGGAAAGAACTGGAGGTAACTAATATTTAAACTTTTTGATTGAAAATATATATTATAAAAGGAAGATTTTGGCTTGGAACTCTGAGGTGTCCACTTTTTGGACACATGGGTCTATTGAGTCGCATTATTCAAAATCTCACCCAGTACAAAAAATAAAGCTGCATTCAAATCAATATTATTTGTAATCAAATACAAGTACAAGACTGTAAAAAACTGAATTAAAATTTCCACACTGCATCTTTTGATTTAGGAAATAATTTAGCCTGAGTAGTCTGAGTTTTGTTTAGTGTGAGCAGGATGCAGGCTGGAGGAGTTTATGGTTCTTCACATCCTTTCTTTTCAAAGAGTACATTGCTGACAAAAACATACATCTTTTACAGAATAATACTAAAGCATCACTGTGTTTCAAATGTTTTTTTTTTTTTTCTGAAAACCTATTCATTAGGGAAAAATGTGTGCCTTGCGGCCAATAAGCTCTAGGAAATGACTTTTAAATAGTTTTCTGTCAAACCTAAGACACAATACTTAGCAGGTGATATCAGTAGTATTTGATCAAATAAATAATTTGTTTTTTCTACACAGAAATTAAAACAATTTTCTAACTAATTGTCCTACTCCTACAACTGCAGAGGCAAAAACTGTACCCTTACCTTGAAAATATTAAACCCCTTTAGATATATGATCAGCACTGGAATTATCAAAATGAAAAGTAAACTTTCTTTAAGCAAAAACTGTCCCACCAAAAGTTGCCTGCCTAAATTTTATACCTGCCTATCCAAATGGGACAGGCAAGAGCCAGCACTGACCTAACCAGTACATTGTGCTGTATGTTTTGATACATTTGAATTGCCTACATCTACTGTACATCCCATAAATACCTTGACAAAACAAGTGTAGTTGTTCTCTGAAACAGATGAAAACGAAAGAAATAATACAGTGTCAATGAACTTAATTAGAGGTTTCTTGAGATAACACATTCATGAGAATAAAGCTGAGTTGTTGGGCTTCCTAACTGATAGAAAATTAAACAGGGGTGCCCACCTGATGCCATTGAGCTAAAGCATGTTACCCTTGCTAATTAAGGCTTATCATGTTCTTGGGTTACACAATACTAAAGATATAGAGCAAAGCGTCCACCTTGTTTTTTTTATTATTATTATATTTTGTGAATGCATTAAAAACACAACATATTGCCATTGTGAAAATGAACATATCCATCCCAAACAAATACAATTTGCTGCATTTTTCACTTAAAGATATCAGATTAGACCATAACAGCAACCTTAGCCTTTCCACTGCCTTTTCCAGCAGCAGTAACAAGAGTACTATTCACACAGACACTGACTTAATGTCCATGTGGTGTCCATTTACTTGGCCAGCATTCATAAAGAAGTGGGAGGAAACATTGGCAAGCAGCTAGTGTGTCAGATCTGGGATGTTCATGCACAGCCCCTGCGATGACATCATCCCTCCTCACATCCCAAGATTGTGAAATGTTGACAGTAAAAATGTTAATAAGCCACCTAAAATGTTTTCTTACACACAGATACTGCTTCTTTTATGCTGACATAAAATATGCTGAAAATATGTCTGGGATCACAATCTATTCAGGTCAGGGCCTTCCTCTTGACATTCTCGATTCATTTTTTAATTCAATGAACCATAACACCACATGTAGCTTGCAAACCTTATTGGTACTATTATTTGAAAATATAATATTTGTTATATGGATGAAATGTGTCAGTGTGTCAATTTTAAAGATTGTTGTTTTGTTTTCTCTTTGCTGAATGGTTAATTGGCATGACTCAGGTTGTCAGGCTACTCAAAGTGCAGCTATCATGTCACACCAACCCATTGACACCACATTCACACATTAACACGCCAGCTGATACAACAATTGAAGAATACTGGTGTTAAGTGCTTTGCCCTTGACTGCAAGAGCCATCACATGATGCCAGTGGCAGAGTCTGCTGTCTCTCAAAATTGGGAAAGAACCCCAGTTTTGAAAGACAGCATACTCTACCACTGCTCCAGAGTCTCTTACCTACGAGTTCTGGCTGGCACACATCAAGTGGCAAATTTAGCCAGCAGGTGAGATTAGTAGCCTAAATAAGCCCAAACTGGGTTCCCACCTCAGCTGTGCATTTGATTAATCATACTAACTTTTTCTCTTTTTTTTAAATATGTGCAAATAAATAAATCAATAAACTATATGAATGTACACACACACAAACGTATATATATATATATATATATATATATATATATATATATATATATATATATATATATATATATATATGTATATATGTATATATATATGGTGTATATATATGTGTGTGCATGTGTGTGTACACATATATATATATATTTATGTATATATATATATATATATATATATATATATATATATATATATATATATATATATATATATATATATATATATATATGTATATATATATATATATATATATATATATATATATATATATATTTATATATATATATATATATATATATGCCTGCTGCTGCGGAGTCACGAAGCTTCAATAACTACAATTACAGACATAACACATATTTGGCCATCTCATTCCAGTTCATAATCATTATAGCTGTTAATGAAGACATTAGCATGATCTTTCTATCCTATCCATGGTTGATACATCTATAGTAACTATCTCTAGCTCCACATGGGCATGAGATCCCTCTTGAAAATGAGGTGTCACATCTCAAGAGGCCTACCATTAATACATTTATACTTAACGGAGACAAATATGGTAGGGATGTACTTGTGGTCTGGGCACCCATGAGTTCGTCACTAAACCACAACCATACAGACATGAGGACCCTCCTGAAAACAAGATGTAGCATCTCAAAAGGCTAACCTCTAATATATTTGTTTCCAGCAGAAACAAATTTGATGACGACAGGTCTATGATTGGTCCATTGATCTGTCACTAGCTTTAGTTCTTACTTTAGTCCACTTGTCTCCACTTACCTCCTTCCCTTTGCCCACACACCCAACACAGAATCGTGTGGATTTGCTGTTCATCATGAGACTGGGGTCCACATTCAAGATTTCCTGCTGCTTAACAGAAGGTTTTTTTCTTGCTGCCATGATGGAGGGATTCATGATTGGCTATATGGATTCATGTTGGGTGTTGGATGTATATATTCGTATATATATGTATATGTGTATTTTATATATGTATATATGTATCTATGCATATATGTGTATCCATAATATGTAGAGCTTTGTACTCTATTGTAAAGTGTCTTGAGATAACACATGTTATGAATTGGCGCTATACAAATAAAGATTGATTGATTGATTGATTGATTGAGAAGGTGACAGGAAAAGTCAAATAACATGATGCAGCAAACATTTCATGTATTAAATTACCTCAGAGATTTATGTGGAGTGAAAGTTGTAGGATCCTCTAACTCTTGATCTTGCTTTTTTGTTTTTCACATATAACAACAAAACTGGTCAAATTCTAAGGACTTGAGACCTAGTTTGTAATGATTGTAAGTGAAAGAAAATTTCATACCTTTACCCTGCTCAGGGTGGCAGCCAAAGAGAAACACATCAGGCTACTTTTGTGTCAAACATGATCCTCACTTCAAGTGACAGCAGGAATTACTGACGAAAGGCAGCATAATTAGCTCCAATGAACAAGTTCTCCTAACTGTAGTAAAAAACAAAACCAGGTTTAGGTTGCTGGGTTAACTATTTACAATTGTTATAATAATGATAATACAATGACAATAATAATAATAATAATAATAATATTTTTTTTTTTTTATAAATCTGACATCTCTGCTTGCAGCGTCAGACACATTCATCTGTTGTGTGTGAAGTCAAAGCCGTGTGCTGTTTACTGTCTCATAGTGTCCTACTGCGCCTGCGCTCACATCCCAGCTCCCTCCCTCCATCGGTGTGTCTCGGTTCTCTACCTGACAGCTCATCGGCAGACATGCACGAAACCAAGCCCAGAGCTTCTGACCAGCAGTGATAAAAGGCCCCGGTGTCTTAGGTCTAGGGTGGACACTGACCGGCCGTTGTCCTGCGCATCTTGCACCACAAAGCGCCATGGAGCGCTCCTGATCCCGGCCGGACGCCTGGAGAGCTCAAGCGATTCCTCCCTCGTCTCATCTTGGATCTGTTTGGATATTTGGAGGCCATGTCTGCAAGAGACAAGGGAATCCTGACCAAAGACAGTGTCAGCTTGCTGCCCTGTTTCTACTTTGTAGAGGTGGGTTGATGCTGCGTTTGTGATTCAGAGCTGCGCGGTATTTTCCATCAAACAATGCCGCATAGTAAGGTTGTATTCTGATGTGGCCAAATAGCCGTTCTATTCGATAATAACGATCATTCTTTTTAAAATAGCAAGAACTATTTAAAATGTGGGTCAGTGAATGTAAACATTAAAAATGGTACCAGTTTTCTGTAGACGATATGTGTCATAAGAAGCATGTCCCCCTCTTCTCCGAACCAAGGCAGCTACAGCATATTATTGGTATATAATAATTGAATAACGAAGTCACCTATTGTTATTATGTGCAAGAAATTGTTTCAAATGTAATGTTTGTATCCATGTGCATAATAGTGTATAAAAAGGAGATAATATATCTCGTAAGTGTGTGTGAAAGTGTGTTGGAACACTGATTTAAAACTAGAAATGAAAATAATGCTTATCTGCGAAATCTATGGCATGTTGCTAACACGATAAGTATTAACACAAGGAGAAGGCAGAAATTTTACTATTGAAAAGCTTTCAAGATGGATCTTTGGGGACAGTAAGTCTGCCACCTTGAACTTGGTTGATGGTAATAATTTATAGCAAAAGGTAATTTTGGTATGGAGCCAGTCAACCAGACTCCTTGTTATTTCTTTGGGTTATTTGTTGATGTATAATTTTGAGAATTGCCAGATGATTTCAGAGATTTGAATACAGATTGCATGCAGCTTGTGGTGACTGTCACTCTTTCCCCTGCTGTGCACTTTATGCATGCTCTAATTCACCACTGGCCTGTGGCTCTGCAATCAAACTGGCATCATATATTATAGAGAAGCCTGTATACTGTAGGACCAATGCTATTGGGATTACAGCACCATGCTCATGGACTATGACAGGGAATTCTGTCAGGGGACATGGAATTTTGTTTTGTTTTGCTTTTAATCCTTTCATTTACATTCCAATGCACACTCACTACAATTAACATGTCTGAAAAAGAAATTCAGCCTTGCGCTTCTGAAATCGTTAAAGATACTGTTCACCAAAGGTTTTGTTACCCTCTATTTTTCAAATAGCATCAAGCATTTAAAGTAGGTCAGTGCTGAAAGTTAATTCTACTCAGTGAACTACAACACTTGTGAATATAATTAGTCTGACTCAGGCTCATTCCCAGATTATTTGTGCGTGTGTGTGTTTGTGCATGCATGTGTATTGTAGCGGCTGGTTTGCAAGAAGACAAGGTGATGGCCTGATCAGCTCAGTCACATCCGGCACTTTTGTCAACCATGACTGTCATGTTCAACAGTGGATGTTATTAGGACATTCAGACCTGTCAGTCATGATGTATGCATTCTCCTCTGGGAGTTTCACCTCAGCATAATTCAAGGCTTCTCACCAGCTATATGAATTCTTTATGCCAGCCTAAGAGTCAGAAAAAGCTGATCTAACACCAGGCCTAAAAATAACAGCCTGCGATAATGAGGGAGTCCCAATTGCTCTGTATGCAACAAATTCAGAGCTGAACACTGATAGTTTCATTAAGTTATTTCTCTTTCTGATTACTAATCACTATGTAAGTGTTGGCATAAAGCTCACATCTGAAATGATGTTTGGAAAAATACATTTTTGATGCTATTGTTACATTTGACATAAATATCCATTTGGATATTGAAATTAGAAAAACTTTTAGATGGGCCTAAAATTCATATCACACAAAAACCAAATGGGGTATACTGTAGAGAGGTGGTTGACTAAGATTTTATAAGATGATCATGTCAAGAAATCTTTTATATGTTTTTCCTTCGTCTCATGCTATAAACTTAGCCAACACTTTGCAGCAGTTCTCTAACTTTTCCTATAAAACCTAAACCACTGGCTGCTGCAGGACATCCTGCCCAGGCTAAACTGCATGGTTTAGACACAATCATTACCCAGCCCCACACTCGTAGGGTTTGGGAAAACATAGGCCACAAAAATGGTTTGTTTCAGTGTAGTGTGCCATGGTAAATGGCAACAAGAAACAAGGATTGCCTCAAGATTTCCCAGCAAAAAATCGAGCATGTTTGATTTTTCTCTTGCCTCCTATGATTTCTTCTGTTCTGTCAGAGACTTTGGCCTTTTGAGCACAGAGCACTCTAAGCATGCAGAGATGATGAGTGTAAACAAACAAGATGGCAAACTTAAAAGAGGAATGACAAAGCTGTTATTTCAAGGTGGAACTTAAAGAGATGTTTGTCAAGCTCTGGCAACAGTATCCCTGTCTGTGTGATAAGTTGTCCAATGACTACCACGACCGACTGAAAAGAGAAATGTTGGACAGAAATTCAACAAACTGGTGAGCAACAGTAGCAATCAGCTTGTATACCATTCATAAAGATTAAAGATTGATTGATTGATTGATTGATTGATTGATTGAATTTCTATTCAGCAGAGACAAATGTGATGAGGACAGATTTATGATCTGGGCATCCATGGGTTTGTCACTATCATAAATTTTTATTTTTAGTGCCTTTGTCTCTGCCTGGACAGATACATCTCTGTATGTGTGTGTATACACATTTTTTAAAATATTTGTATATATGCATATATGCTTACCTATAAAATGAAAAATATGGCTTCAGCCTGCTCTGATGTGAAGTGCGTTAAGATAACACTTGTTATGAACTGGCACTATACAAATAAAGATTGATTGATTAATTGATAATGGTCAGATAAACAGACAAATGCAATGTAAAAACTCAATTGGCTGTTTATTAGGCATATCGGGCTTAAAGAAAGTTTGTTTAAGAAATCAGTTGGATTACCCCCTTTGATGTTCTGTTTATGTTAAAATAGAGAGGAAATGGTGATTCAGTGAATGAATGACTGAATCAATCAATCGACGTTTGAATAATACCATATCCTGACAACTGTTATTGGAAGATGCTTTGCAAAAGAGTAGGTTAATGCCTTTTAAAAAATATATGTTACTTTATTTTTTTATCAATATATGTGTTTATTTATTTTAAGAGAGATGTAAAAAATCTGAAAATTTAGGATAGCAAATTTTATGGATACCTTGACCATAAATTTGTCCCTATCATATTTCTCTGTCAAACAAAAGTATTTTGGAGGATAGTCCCTGGAAATGAGGCCTCTTGTATTCAAGAAGGTCCCTCTCTCTATATGGTTGTTAAGAATGTTATGATGGCGGTAATAAAAATAATAAATGTGGCTAAAAAATTGTTCTAGTAAAAACATCAACAGCTATAATGAGTATCAGTGGAGAGGACTGATGTTGGAAGTCATAGCTACAGTAATATATGCATGATTTTTGCAGGAACTACTTTGTATTTAAATTTATAGATCACTACGAATAAACATTAAGGACTGTAATGATAATGGAAGGTAGCTAAAGGAAAGGCCAAATGTTTGCAATTGTCATAGTTGAAGCTAAGCAGGTCCTCTGGGAGGACCTAAGGGTGAATCCCAATTGTACCCCTTAGTCCTTCCCCTAGGGGAAGGGGTGAAAACATGCCCCTAAGAAACGAGACGCCACTTGATTATGCGCAAAACCAAGGGCTAAGGGGTAAGACAAGGGCTAAGGCTAAGTACAATTGGGATTTACCCTAAGTCTACCGCAGCTTAACTAAGGGCTTGTCCAAGCATGAGCCAACCCTAACTATAAGCTATATCAAAAAGGAAATGAACCATGATTGGTAAATGGTTCCAAAGAAGAGGTGCCTGATAACTGAAGGCTCTACCTCCCATACTACTTTCAGAGGTCAGTGGTACATGAGCAGGCCAGCATTTTGGCCGCATTACGTTCTAGAGGTTATACAGCACTACAAGCTCTTTAACCTGTTCAGCCCCACCCCATTTTTTTTTAGACTTCACTCGAAACCCACAAGTTCTATTTGAATAATTTTGGTGTCATAATAAAAGTAACACTTGAGAGATTTGTCCAGATGTTTAATTATCAGTATATGTGATAGAAGTCAGAATAATTTGAAAATTTCATTCTCGCCTAAAACAAAAACAATATTTTATTGTAAAAATCTCTTAGAAATGATGCTGGCGTGGCTGTAAAACTCTAAAAATGAGTAATAAAATATTTTTATATCATCTCTGCAAAAGATTATTGTTATAAAGTGATGCAGAGCAAAATTAAAGAGGTTTTATAACAATATGGTCAGGCAAGGATTTTGAAACAGTGCATATTGAGCCAAAGGTCAAAAATATATGTATTTTGTCAAATAAAAGCCAACATGACTATAGTCTCAAAGGCACAGTTTACTGCTTTGTGCTGTCATGTCAAGGAGCTCTTCTCCTGAGCCCCAGCAACCCCAAATTTGGGTCCTATGGGGCTAAAGAGGTTAAGAAATGTTGGTGCCTGACCATTGACATCTTTGTAGGTAAGAACAGTAATCTTGAATTCTGGTCTAGATTTTATGGGAAGCCAATGCAAACAAGCCAATACTGGAGTAATGTGATCTCCTAGTTCTAGTAAATACACATGCTGTGGCATTTTGAACCAGCTCAAGAGTCTTAATAAACTTGCTGGAACACACTGATCAAAGAGAACTACAATAATCCAATTTGGAATTAACAAAATCTGATTTTTTGCAATGTTATGAAGATGAAAAACGCTCTCATTGAAATTTATTTATGTGGGAGTTGAAGGACACGTACGGATCAAATACAGCCCTAAGATTTCTATCTGTGGTTCTGGTTGCCAGGCTGATGCAATTTAGAGCAGTTATATCATCACAAAAAAAGTTAACATAAGATGTTGGGACCCAGCACAATAACCCCAGTCTTGTCTGAATTAAGAAGAACATTTCTGGCCATCCAGATCCTAATTTTCCTAAAGACACGCTTCTGGTTTACATAACAGGTTATTTCACCTTGCATCATTTTATGTGTACTTCTGAGTATCATCAGTCTTAAAAAATGAAATTGATGGGGTCTTTTCTCATGATGTTACCTAGAATTGAACCTAGCACAGAACCTCGAGAAACTCCGTAGCCAACTTTGATGTGCAGGTGAATTTTGGTTACATGTGCAAACTGATATTGATCTGATAAAAAGGGTATGAACCAATTCATATCAGTCCCTGTAATCCCAAGTAGTTCCTCTGATCTCGATAGATGTATGTGGTGATCACTGGTGTCAAAAGCTGCACTGAGATCAAGCAAGACATGCACAGAGAGAAATCCACTGTCTGAAGCTAACAGTCTGTTAAAATTTTGACTGATAGTCCTCAAACAAACTGCTTTGAAGGAAATCACATTGTTGCTTAGCCACTACTTTCTGGAGGGTCTGTACAGCAAAAGGAAGATTCGATATAGGCCTGTACTTAGCCAATGTGCCAGAATCAAGGTTAGGATTTTTTAAGGGGTTTAATTACAGCTACTTTAAAAGACTGTAGCACGTAGCATGTCGATAAAGATACATTGACTGTCTCAGATAAAGATGAGCATATAAGAGAAAGACCTCATTGAACAGCTTAGTGGGGATTGGGTCTAAAAGGTAGGTTGATGATTTGGACAAGGAGAAAAGAGAATTTAGTTCCAAGTCCAAGTATACATTGTCAGACTGACCAAACTACACAACAGTTGGTCACTAATTTGATCTCTAAATCTAAGAATTTTATGCTGATTGACTGCCAGCTGGGATAGGTTCCAGCCTCCCGCAACCATAAAAAGGGATACATGGTATTTATAATGAATGGATGGTGAGGAGTAGTAGGTAGCTTAAGCATGCATTAAGGCTGTAATGCATTTATTAAGACTGTCTTGCCAACTATTTCCTTGTATTGGAGCGCCACATTATTTGTAATTTAAGGGAGCTTGTTTAAGTGCACAAGTTTCAGGGTTAAACCAAGGGGCTATACGCTGACATTTAATAGTTTTTATTGTCTCAGTGGTACAATTGAATCCAAAGTAGATCTAAGCAAATCAGTAGAACTGTGAACAAGCTGATCCAGCCAAGAGGGCTATAAGAGTTTTCAGTTGGCCAAGACACTGAATTTAGTGTAGTAGGACTGGCCTCATAAAATTGCCACTGGACACATTTCTACTCCTTACTGTTTTATAATGAAATGCAAAATCCTTCTAAAAGATGTTAGCATTTTTGAGCATTTGAATTGTGGTGTAGTTAAACTGAAAACATACTGAATGGAGCACGAAGTATTGAGTTCAAACAAAGTGATTGGAATTGGAATAGGAAGTGTGTTTGAAAACAAGGCTTATGATTTGAAATCAATATTTATATCTCTTGGCTTGCAGGATTTAATCAAATCCTAGAATTATTAGATCACTACCACAAAAATACATTAATGTTTTTATGTTTGTTTTTTGTCACAGGTTAGCACAGTGGGCTTTGTGAAAAGTATCAATACCATATCAATAATATCTAAAAGGCTAGATACATAAAACTGTCACTGCTGTTACTGCCTGAAGTTTTTTTTCTTTCTCAAGGATTTACTGTTAACACTATCCTTCTCTCATGCATCCACAAATGTCTTTTCTTCCTTGTTTTAGGCCTTCCTAATCAGCATGAGTATCATACACACAGTTTTGAAATTGCTTTTTTTTTGTTTAGTCTTTCTTCTAGGTGTTGTCTAGGTGTGTCTTCTTCCTTGAATGTCATAATGTTGGTTGTTGATTTGTCAGGTCGGACACAGTGACCAGACAAAATGAAGGAGCCAAGATTGCTCAGAGGAGGTGGTCTTGGCTCACTTTCCTTTCTGTAAAATCTTCAGGTCTGGTTCATTTGCAGCAAAGTTTCTCATCATCTCTATGAACCTGTACTTATGGCAAGCTGGTCTAGAAATTAAATATATTCCTGTCTGAGTTATCTGCTTACTCTGCTCGCAGGTGTTATGGCTTAAGTAGCAACCATGTTTGCTGGTAACCCTCAGCCAAAGATGTCCATTTCTAGTAACGACAGATAAACACCAAGGATACTGATGAATCCCTGTTTTTGTATTTTTAATCATAATGTCGAATGACCTGTTTTTATATGTCTGTAATAAAAACACAACCAAGAAACATTTGCATAACGTTTTTCCTTTTTAATAAGGACTGACTGAAAAAAATCTCAGAGATATTTGACTTAAGATTGCCAGTCAACATGAGTACACCTTAAACTGTACAACCTGAAGAGTGTCAATCAGTGACAAATATACTCTTCTGCCCAAATATAAAGGTTTGACCCCTCTGTTTTACTGAATTTACCCATGGCTAATTTGAGTTGGTCAACCTGTCTATACTTATACTGTCTTGGACCTGTCCAACAATATCAAGTTTAACAAGTAATGCATGGCACTGATCCATCTGTGGGGGGTTGCTGGCCTAGTCTGGTAGTATGGCCTACCATCAATCAGAAGGTTGAGGGTTTGTGCCCAGCTCTGGCTGCCACATGACTATTTCCTTGGGCAAGACGCATAACCCCAAGTTGCACCCACTGCTGTGTCAGTTGCATGTAAATGGTTATGAAAGGGCATGAAAGTGGGATAACTTGCATAGAAACTTCAATTATCAGTGAGTGAATGTGAGTGTGAATGGGTGTGAATGAGTAGATGTGACCTGTGGTGTAAAAGCGTTTTCAGTTGTAGGAAAGACTAAAAAGCATTGCATAAGCTCAAGTCTCTTTACGATTCCTCTGTTTAGAGGCAAAAGCAGGTTGTGATGTAATTGTGTAAGGACAGCTCTTTATTGATGTGTGTTTTGGCCCACTTTTCAGTGTTGCAGTGTGAACACACAATGAACCAAACAATTAATCAGTTTATGATTTTAGCATCTGAATCATAATAAAGCAATAAAGAATCATGCAGGAAAAATAAATAAAAATGCATCTGGGGTTTAGTGATAAAGTCAGTCATCCATCAGTCAGAGGAATGGAAGCTTGACCTGCAGCCCCCAGTGCTCCACACAGAGGTGTCCTTTTTCTAAAACCTCACAGAAATGACCAATAGCTGACTTTATTAGCATGATTATCAAGAGGTTATAAGAATTCACTCTCAAGTTAGAGTGATGTTGCTTTGCATTTTCTTAACTCATAAAGAAGGGTTTGTTCACCATTCAACTTCATTTTGTAAATAAATGATAATTTGTGTTTGAAGACCATTTCTCCTGTCCCGAAACATGTGCAGTCATATTCAATCAGCAAAATAATGAGGACTAATTTAAGGAGAGATATAATAGTGTGTTTGGCTGTGTATTGGAAAGAAAATGGTGATATGATATGTATCACAATGTTATGCTCACAATATAATTATTTATCATGATATGTCATGATATGATAAATCATTATTATAGTAGATGGAATCGAGGATTAAGTATTTTTTCTGTGGTGCAACAGGAATCATCAACATCACTGGAAAAGCTGAGGGAGGAGTTTAAATCATTGCTCTATGATCAATGTCCTTTCGTGATCATACAGTAATCATTATCAGTGTGAGGACTCCAACACAAGTATAATATGAGAGCAATCACTCACCACAACATACAAAGGCAAATCTAAAAAAGCATTTTCTGCTTTGTTTAATTTGCTAAATAAAAGGTTGGCAATTACCCCAGTGTATTATCTTGTTCCAGAGATATTTGGATGTATTTACTTATTTTATGTCAGCTTTTAGCTCTAAGGCTAATTGCTGAAGCTACATTGGTGTCTGGTTATTTAAGCTTATGGATCTCATTGTGTCAGGGAAATGGCTTCTTTGCCTTCTTTCTCTTTAATGCCACAGGTAAGTCCTCACATCAACTTTTTATGCCGCAGGAGCCTGCCTGTTCTGCTGGGATTTGGCCATTTCCATAGGTATCATATGAGTATGTCTTCTCTGGTAAGAAGAATGGTTGAAGGGGAAGAGTCAAAAGGCCAAATGTCCACTGCCAACAAGCAGCTGAACTACAACACACATTAGTTTAAGATAGAATTTTAATAATTAAATAT
Organism: Cetoscarus ocellatus; assembly: GCA_037902135.1. NCBI lineage: Eukaryota > Metazoa > Chordata > Actinopteri > Labriformes > Labridae > Cetoscarus > Cetoscarus ocellatus. The sequence continues at coordinate 562,866 of JBAMNC010000769.1, forward strand.
CAATATTGGGGCTACACAATGTTGATGGTGTATTGCGCCATGGGATATAGCCAAACTTTAGTATTAGTGCATTGATATTTTCTCACATCCAAATATGATGGTGGATTTGGTGATTCCACTCAGTTTAATTAATAGAAAGAAGAAAAGTGAGTTAATGTCAGAATGCAATGGTAATACCATCAATAATAGTCAATTATGTCTGTTTGTGTGAGAAAACTGCTAACTTGCGCTCTCCAACTTGAACCTTGACCTGACGAACCAATCCATCAGGCCCTGCTGTAGTTTCCAGCACTCGTCCCAAGTGCCACTGATTTCTTGGAAGAGCGTCCTCCTTGATAATGACAATGTCATTCACCTTCAAATTTCGCCGAGAAACATGCCATTTTTGCCTTAGGGTAAGGTTCAGGAGATATTCCTTTTTCCATCTGCTCCAAAACTGCTCCGCTAAAAACTGTACTCGATGCCATCTTTTTCTAGCGTACAAATCCCCCTTTACAAAGTTTCCGGGAGGTGGCAAAGCGACTTTGGACTTCATCAAGATGAGATGGTTGGGGGTCAAAGGCTCGAGTGACCTTGGGTCATTGATTCTATCAACATTGAGAAGTCGACTGTTTACAATAGACATTGCCTCATAAAACAAGGTTCTGAGTGATGCATCATCAAGTCTTCCTGGACACTGAGCAAGAGTAACATTGAAAACACTGTGAATGGTACGTATTTGCCACTCCCAGGTGCCGCCTGCATGACTAGCTGAAGGAGCATTAAACTTAAACTCACACTGTTTGTTTGCCAGGAAGGCCTCAAGTGCTCCAGTGTCACAACATTTGAGAGCCTCTCTCATCTCATTGCTGGCCCCAACAAAGTTTGTGCCTTGATCACAGCAAAGCTGAGAAACTGCCCCTCTCAGACTGATAAAGCACCTCAAGGCATTGATGAGGGCATCTGTGGACAAGTCATCGAGCATTTCAATATGGACAGCTCGAGAAGACATACATGTGATGATTAGCCCGTACCTCTTGATCTCTTTACGACCATTCTTAATAACAAAAGGACCAAAACAATCCATTCCACAGAATAAGATAAGATAAGATAAGATAAGATAAGATATCCTTTATTAGTCCCACAGGGGGAAATTCCAAAATATACAGCAGCTGCAGGATACAAGAGAAGTACTGAAAGATAAGGTAATTACAAGTCAAATACAGTAATGAAAAAATAGAATACATTTTTTTAAAAAGTGTAAGAAAGTATATACTATAAAGTCAGTGGCATATTTACAGTCTTGATGTACATGTTTGTTGTTTAACAGATGGTTATGTACATGTTGATATTTTACAGGATAAGATTTGAGATATTATAAATAAATATGGTGGCTATGCACATGTTTGGTATTTTGCAGTGTAACATTTTAAGTATCACATATAAATATAAATGTGGTTTATTGCACACTGGAGAGGTTTTTGTTATAAAGTCTGACAGCTTCAGGAAGGAAGGACCTGCGATACCTCTCTGTCACACGCCTCGGGTGGAGCATCCTGTCACTCACAGAGCTCCTTAGTGCAGTGAGTGTGTGTTGGAGGGGGTGGGAGTCTTTGTCCATCATGGAGGACAGCTTGGTTGTAGTCCTCCTCTCCACCACCTCCTCCACCGGTTCCAGAGGGCATCCCAGGACCGAGCTGGCCTTCTTTATCAGTTTATCCAGTCTCTTCCTGTCAGCTGCTGTGATGGTGCTCCCCCAGCAGACCACTCCATAGAAGACTGCCGAGGCCACAACAGAGTCATAGAAGGTCTTCAGGAGTGCCCCCTGCACCCCAAAAGACCTCAGTCTCCTCAGCAGATAGAGTCTGCTCTGTCCTCTTTTGTAAAGTGCGGTAGTATTATGAGTCCAGTCCAGTTTATTGTTTAGATGAACACCCAGGTACTTATAAGATGTCACCATCTCAATGTCCCTTCCCTGAATGTTCACTGGTGATGGGGGGGAGTGGGGGCGCCTGCAGAAGTCCACAACCAACTCCTTGGTCTTATCAGAGTTGATGTGCAGGTGGTTCTGCTGGCACCAGTCCACAAAGTCCTGGATGAGTTCTCTATACGACTGGTCGTCCCCGTCTGTGATGAGGCCGACGATGGCAGAGTCGTCAGAGAATTTCTGGAGGTGGCAGGTGGGTGACAGGTGGGAAAAGTCTGCAGTATAGAGGGTGAAGAGGAACGGCGCCAGCACCGTTCCCTGGGGGGCCCCTATACTACAGAGGGCAGTCTCTGACACACAGTCCCGGGTCCTCACATACTGTGGGCGGTTGGTGAGGTAGTCCACAATCCAGCATGTGAGGTGTTGGTCCACACCAGAGAGCTCCAGCTTGTCCCTCAGGATGGCCGGCCTGATGGTGTTGAAAGCACTGCTGAGGTCCAGGAAAAGGACCCGAACAGAGCTCCCAGGCGACTCCAGGTGTTACAGAGCTTGATGGAGGAGGAAAATGATGGCGTCGTCCACTCCGATTCCAGTCTGGTACGCAAACTGCAGTGGGTCCATGGACGAGCTCACCAGGGGGCGCAGGTTGGCAAGGACCAGCTGCTCCAGGGCGTTCATGAGGTGGGATGTGAGGGCCACCGGTCTGTAGCAGCTAGGGTCCTTGGGATGGGGGGTCTTTGGCACTGGTACCACGCAGGATGTCTTCCAGAGGCGTGGTACCCTTCCCAGTTTCAGGCTCAGGTTGAACAGATGTCCAACAGTCCCACTCAGCTGGTCTGAGCAGGACCTGAGCAGTCTGGGACTGAGGCCGTCTGGTCCTGCAGCCTTCCTGGTCTTCATCCTCCTGAGCTGATTCCTCACCTGGTGTGAATGTGAACGGTGCTGAGATTTCACAGCGTTCTTCAGGCAGATTGGACATTTTTTGTTCTTCAGTTGGCCTCCTTTGCTTACAGCACTGCACACATTTATATATCAACTTTGCAACTGTTTTGCTCCCAGCTATGACCCAAAACCCATTGGCTCGAAGCTCCATCAAGGTTTGGTTTCGGCCTTGGTGGCAAATTTGACTGTGAAAGTGGGACAAGATCAGCTTAGTGACATGGCCATCCTTAGGAAGAATAATGGTGGCATGGCCATCCTTTTGCTCTTCACTGAGGGTTGATCCTTTAAGTCTTCCACCTACATGAAGAAGCCCCTCATCCAGGATGGCATCAAGATGAAAGAGTGGGCTTGATTTTGGAAGACTAGCTCCCTGGGGCTTCCTCTGAGGAACTTTTAGCTCCAAAGGAAAGGCTTGCTGCTGCAGTAGCTTAAAAACTTCCTCAGCAGCTCTTTTACGTTCGGCTACATTCACATGGTCGACATAATGAAGCTTTGACCCAAGTCTCTTTATTCCTGCGACCACCTTGATGAGTGTGGTCCAGGAAGAGAACCTCTCCAGTTGATTTGAAATGTCTGCCTGTTCAGTCACTCTAGTTGCAGACACATGAACTGATTTGACCTCAGGGTCACCAACAAGCAGCTCAGTAGAAGGTTTGGGCACTGGGAGCACCTCTTGTTCCCATAGAACTTAGGACCTGATAACCAGCCAGATGACAAAACGTCTGCTCTACGAAAACCCCTAGAGGCAGGGTTTTGAGTTGTGTCGACATAGTGCCAGTTATTTGGATCAGTTTTTTCTCTGATAAGCTGAACTCTTTTTGCAACGAACACGTAGAACCTTCGTGCCTCATTATTTATGTAGGCCAAAACAACTTGAGAATCAGTCCAGAAGCATTCTTTGTCTATTTTCATCTGGAGCTCTTCCTTTCACCTTGCACTCATCCTGGCTGATGTTACTGCAGCTGAGAGTTCCAACCTTGGGATGCTTGTTACCCTTGAGGGTGCGACCCTTGCCTTGGCCATGACCAGACTACAATGAATCTCCTGCCTGTCATTTTTGTATCTCAGGTAGGAGCATGAACCGTATCCTGTACTACTGGCATCTGAAAAATGGTGTAATTCCATGCTTACAATGTTACCAAAGTTTGGCGGATGGTAACATCTGGGTATGGTGATGTCCTTTAGTGTCTTAAAGCCATTTTTCCACTCCTCCCACCGTGAATTCAAGGACTCAGGAATCGGATCATCCCATCCGATGCCTTTGTGACACAGTTCCTGCAGGATGAACTTTCCACTCAGGGTAAAGGGAGCCATAAACCCAAGTGGATCATACAAGGAGGCTACGACGGACAGGATACCACGGCGAGTTGGAGGATGGGCTTTTATACTGATGTTAAAGCCAAAAGAGTCACTCACCATTGACCACTGAATGCCAAGTACGTGTTCTTCTGATATAATCTCTGGGTTCAATTTGAGAGGATCGGTTGATTCTGCTCTTTCTGAGGGAACAACACAGGAGAGAACATCCTTGTGATTCGAGTTGAACTTGTGTAGTCTAAGGCCCCCATGATTACATAGATCTTGTGCCTCAACAATCAGTTTTTTGGCTTCTTGGACAGTTGGAACGCTGATTAACCCATCATCAACATAGAAGTTCTTTTCCACAAAGGCTGATGCTGCAGGATAGATTGCTTTATATTGCTGTGCCAGATACTTCAGGCCAAAATTAGCACATCCAGGTGAGGAGGCAGCACCAAAGAGGTGCACTGTCATTCAACATTCTCGTGGTTCATTTTCTAGCTTACCGCCCTCCCACCAAATGAACCTCAGGTAGTTGTGAGCTTCTGGAGAAACACGGAATTGATGGAACATCTTTTCCATGTCGCAGATCACAGAAACCTCCTCCCTTCTGAAACAACACAGAACTCCCACCAGTGAATTAGTCAAATCGGGACCGGTAAGCAGGGTGTCATTTAGTGAGATGCCATGAAACTTTGCTGAGCAATTGAACACAACTCTTAGCTTACTTGGCTTCCTTGGGTGGTAAACCCCATGATGAGGGATATACCAGACAGTTTCTCCCTCAGAAGCTGCAGGAGCTGGCTCTGCATCACCTTTGCTGATTATTTCTTCCATGAAGGCAGTATATTGGTCATAATATTGTTTGTTGGCAGATAATTTCCTTTTCAGGTGTTGCAGCCAAACAATAGCTAGCCTTTTGTTGTTCGGCAGTGATGGTGGGCTGTCATTTTTAAAGGGGAGGGGCATCTGATAGTGTCCATCTTCTTCTTGCCTGATGTTATCACTTAGAAAATGTATAAAGCGTACATTGTCCTGAGACACATACTTGTCTTCATAGCTCCTTTCGTTGAAGTCAGACTCCAAAGCTTTCAGCACGTCTGTAACAGCAGGCACAGGTTATTCTTTAACCGCAACACGATGCACGAAACTATGGCTTCCCTGTCTATCCATATGAGGGTTAGCTGACCCTATAATGCTCCAGCCGAGTACAGTTTGTTGAGCAAAAGGTTTCGTTTTCGCCACCCAGGATGACCTCTAGGGGTGCTAAAGCTAAAGGGCAGTCAAAGCCAATGAGGAGTCCCACCTCACAGTCTTGAAGTGGTGGTAACTTGCTGGCTAGATGGCTAAGGTGAGGCCAATGAAGTGCTGTAGTTTTTGTTGGAATGTGGGACTGATCAACTGGTATGAAGTCACGTGTGTAAGCCTGCTGTATTTTAATGTGTGTTTCAGAGTTAAAACCCCGAATTTGAAGACCACTGGCAGTTTTACTGGCTAGAACTGTATTCATAGCTGTCATTGTGCTTAATTTAAGCTGCACCGGCTTAGTAACCACACAATATTTTAAAACCAAGTCTTCCAGAATAAAGGTGGAATCACTCTGAGTGTCAAGGAGAGGAGAGGTGAGTACTTCTCTCTGGGGCTCTGTTATTGAAGACACAAAGACTGGAACAATGCTGGATGTGGCAGAAGCACGTTGAGTCAAGGCATGGGACATAATTTTATGGACTTCATTGTTTACATTATCCACTGTGGCAACTAGGTCATTGTTAGTCACATGTGCAGGTCTTATATTTTCTTGATGCAGGCAGGTGGGATGATGTCCACCGCAAGAGCTGCAGGTGTGTCACCTTTTACAGTATTTGGTGACGTGCCCCTTTTGTAAGCATCCAAAGCATAAACGATGTTCATGGATGAAAGCTCTTTTTTCATCCATAGTTTTTGTTACAAAAACTGGGCATTTAGCAACACCATGTGCATCATTTCTGCAGACTAAACATGGTGGTCTTGGCTTTGAGCTTTCTGATGTTTTGGAATTGAAGCCTTTTATTTGAGTGCTTGTATTAAGTGTTATAGCTCTCTTTGGTGACCTCTGATCTGATGTTTTCATATTTATCATTAAAGGGGAGGCGATGGGATTGCAAGTGACTCTGGCTTCCTTTTGCATGAACTCAGTTAAATGTAAAAGACTTGGATAATCATCGAGAACACGATTCCATCTGTGCACCATCCATCCAGGCAATTTCTTAAGAATGTTGTGATTTTCTTCGCAGTCATTGAGGATGGACAGGCCTTTAACATGGGGCATAGCTTCAGCACAACCCAGGAGAAAATCTGCAAACTGTCTTAATGCTCTTGGGTCGTTAGCAGCTATTTTGGGCCATTTAAGAAGTCTCTCTCTAAAAGCTCTCTGGACAATAAAGGGACTACCATACCTATCCTCTAAAACAGCCCAGGCACCTCTATATGCATCCTCTGAGTTACGGTAAAAGAAACCTTCCACGGCCTTGCGTGCCTCTCCTGCTAAATAACTCTTCAAGTAAAGCATTTTCTCACTTACTGGGAGGGGCTTCTGATCAATCAGGGCCATAAAGAATACCTTCCAATCTATGAATTTTAAGGGATCACCTGTAAAGGTTGTTAGCCCTTGGACAGGTAAGCGACTTAAAGTGAATGAACTTGTTAGAGCTTGAGTTAAAGTTGTTTCCTGAGCCACATTAGTATCCTCATGAGTTGACTTTTGAGGTGCTGAGAGCTGAGGCTCAAAGGGGGCAGCTTGAGGATTTAAGCAAGGTTTGTACTCTGTGCTTGGGCTGTCCAAAGGAACCTTGTCAGTTTCTTCATCACAGCTTCCAAATACATCAAAATTGTTGTAGGCTCTCACATGAGCCCCTGCAACCTTCACTTCACTGTCTGCCTGCAGCTGTTGCAACTTTGATTTTCCCTCCTCCAGCTTCAGTTTCATTTCCGCTTCCCTTTGTTTGATTTCTGCCAGCGTTTGAGCTTCCTTTAGCTTCCATTCAATTTCCATTTTGTCCAACTTTCCTTGTTGAGCATGTAACATTTAAATAGCCTTGGCTTGCTCCACTTTGGCCGCAAGTTCTGCTTTGGCGTCTGCTTGTTTACTGGAGAACCCAGAGATGGCGCTTACTTGGTCATCAGATCCCTGAAGAGGCTGTGAAACCACTTTTTCTGTGTTGGTTCTCCCAAAGACAGACCCATATTCCCTTTTATCTAACTGCAACCTTACCCTCTCTTTTTCAAGGCGACTATTAAAGGTTTTATCAATATTCTCCATTCGCTTATCAACAAGATTGCAAATCTCAGATGATAAGATGCTGCATGCATCCATTTTCTTTACAACCTCTGGAGAGCTTGTATGGTTGCGTCGGATTGTCTCATAGTTTTGGCACACTTTATCAGGTTTGGATTTAATATTTCTTTGAATTTCCTCAAGCTCCTCAGGTGAGCATGAAGTCTTTAGTTTGGCTTCTATTTCTTTAGCCGCCAATCTCCAAGCCTCATATGCCTTGTTGAATGCCTTCTCCTTTTTCATTACTTCCTGGTTTTTTCAGCTCTTGGCCCTTTTCCGTTAAGGTTCGCTCGCGAGAGCTGGACCTTACTGGTTGAACTTCAGTGGGATTCTTTATTTCTTCAGCAGCAAGCATGTTCCTTTGTGACTGTAGCAAAATAATAGCCTTAAAGTGTTTTGTCTAAACTTAAATAAAATAAGGTGTGGCTTTAACTTTGTTTAATGCTTTAACCCAACGCTCATATCAGACATTTACACCTTATAGACACATCAAAGTTAATAAACCTTGCCACAGAAAAATAGAACCATGTAGAGCTCAATATCAGGAAGATTTCCTTATTAAATACTTTCAATCCTGATATTAAAAAGGATTATTGCATTAACGTACGGTGCCCCTTTACCTTTTAACCAGCAATTTCAGTACAGACATTTATACAAACAGTTACCACATGTTCACAAACATTTAAAATTGTTAGGTTATAACAACATTTAAAGTCTTTAAATGTCCATTGTCTTGTATGATAGAGAGGAGAGCAAGTAGCTTTAAATGTTCTATATTCATTTAAAGAGTTCAATGTCTTTATAGGTGACTTTACCCCTCGGGTACCAAAGGTCTCTCACTGCCGCTGTAGCCTGCTGAAGCCACTGGTAGATGATGGCACCCGACAAAGATGACTCCTATGCAGCACGAGTTTCACTGTTGCAGCCCTTGGCATCATTAATGGAGCGTAGAGTTTGACTGGTGCAAAAATCTTAATTCATCTCATGCGAGCACCGTGAAACTAAAACCAATATACAAAACACATGAATATCACAAATATCACAAATATCACAAATATCACAGTTCTCAAAGTTCTCAAAGTTACACAATATTAATTAAAAACTCATATTTAATCAACATTAACATTACGATCAATTAATACCACAAATACGCCACCAGATGCCACATACCTCGCTTCGCCTACCAAGGGTGCAAAATCCTCACGCGTGTAGCCTTTAATATGCAGCTGGACCCGACGTTGACCCAAAACTGCACTCGGGGACAAGCCAACATATTTCAATGTAAGTAACGTTTTTATGTGAACTACCAACAACATACAAACAATTAAAAACTTACTTTAAGCTTATCTTTTGCCGAACATTTCCTCCTCACTACCTGGCGACCCTGTGGCGGAGCTGGCGTGTGGCAAACTGGTGTCTGACGTCACTTTACTTGGTTAAACAGTTTCCGGCGCGCGGCCAACCCCAGAACATGAATAAAACATAAAATGCTCTCCGGTGGCCACTTACACTTTCATTTCCTCCTCATCAGCCTCAACCAGACTGAGGCACTGACTAAGGCAGCAGTAGTTTAGTCCAGTAGTTTGCTCCACCATTGGTTGGGTGGTCGAGGGTTCTGAGCCCAGCTCTGCAACAGTCACTCCCACTGATGCATCAGCACTTTTAGTTCATACCTCACCTCAGAAGTTGGAAATGACAGGTCTAGGCATGAGGCTTCGGAGAAGTCAAATAACATAGTGGCGTCGGTGGCGCAGCTGGATAGTGCACCTGGTCAGTGATTGGGAGGTCGCAGGCACATTGACACACTGATGGATAACTAACATAGAAATTCAGAACCATCAGTGAGTGAATGTGAGAGCGAATGGGTGTGAATGGGTAGATGTGACCTGCGGTGTAAAGCAGCTTTAAGCAGTCAAAGACTAGAAAAGTGCTATATGAGCTCAAGTCCATTTACCATAGTATATATTCACAGCAAAATTTGCATAGACATTGGACAGTGGATGATATTAGAAGCAAGAGGGATAACTTCCGTGCTTTGTGCTGAAAGTGAATGTAAAACAGAACAATGAAATTGTTCATATTTGGGCTGTTTATCTTACAACCAACTAACTGGTAACTGCTTGCTATAGTAACTCGATTGCAAGATCATCAGGAATTAAAGCTGCAAGCAGCGTTGGATGGGTCCTCGCTCTATCCCTCATGCACGTTTGACCTCCGTTTTGAGGGTTTCATCCCTTTTTGACCCTTTGACCTGTTTAAAGATAGACTGATGTGAGTTTCTGCAGCTCTGTCAGGAGCCTCAGTCTTTATAATGGGTGTGTATTACACACCTATTTTCCCGCCTTCAGTGAGTCACATGACCAGCTCCACTCAACTGTCAATCAGTGAGTGACATAATTGTAACAGCTCCTGAGTTCACTCAATTTCAGCCTCACTCACAGCCTCACAGTTGCACAATGTTCAGCAAATCTGTCTTAAAATGCGCAATTTAATAGAAAAAGTTGTCAGGAATCCATCTGTTAGACTTTTCTTTTTTTGTGTAGAGGCCTAACTTCCACAGGTTGTCCAGAGCTGTAATTCCATTCCCCATTCATTTGAATGGGAGAAGCTGGGAGAGCTTCTTTGAGGTTCACCAACTTTAAGAGCTTGTCATTTGAAAACCGTTTGAGAAACAACAAATTCCTTCAGAACTTTTGATCAGCTTGGCCTCCTTTGCCATCTGTCCTGTTTTCAAGCTGATACCATTTATGGCCTCAGAGGAGATTTTCTGGAGAGCTGTAATTTTATTTTGAAAGGCAAATTGCCGGCTTCCTGTTTGAGAGGAAGGTCAGGGGTGTCAGCGCGTGATTTTTGGGTCTTGATGAGACAAATGTTTTGACATTGGTTTGATCTCTCTACAAAATTTCTAGTTGCAGTGACGACCGTTTTTGTGTGCCGTAGTGTACTTAGGTGGTGCTAGAGAGCACATTTTGGCATTTTTTGGGTTAATTTATATGTTTTTTGAAATTTTGTCCCCCATGTGGCATGTGTGTCAGTTTTGGCATGGCTGTGACATAGTTCACGAAACCACTTCCCTGATTCAGTTTTACTCTAAATTTTCCATTTTTTTTAAAATTAAGACTTTGAATGAATAGTTTTTGGGAGGAAGAGACCTTTGAGTTTTTTATTGACGAAGAAATCATACCCCTTGGTGTCAAATCATGGTGCGAAGTGGGTATGATCCGGTGAGCTCTTTTTTTGAAATCCAAATTGCTGGCTACCTGTTTGCGATAGGTCAGGGGTGTCAGCGCGTGATTTGTGGGTCTCGATGAGACGATCGTTTAGCCGTTAGTTTGATCTCTCTATGACATTCCTACTGGCCATGAGGGCCATTTTAGTGTGCCTAGGGGGCGCTAGAGAATACATTTTGGCATGTTGGGGGTTAATTTTTCATGTTATCAAATTTTTCACCGAGTCTGAGGTGCCTGCCAATTTTGGTGAGTTTTTGAGCGTGTTTAGGGGGTTAAATTGAGGTTTATTTGCCCCCCCCCCCCAGTAAATAACAATAAGAAGAACAAGAAAGAAAAGTTACAAAAACAATAGAGGGCCTTTCCCTTTGGGCGAGGACCCTAATTAAAGCTGCAAGCAGCATTGGACGGCTCTTCGCTCTGTCGCACATCCCTAATGCCTGTTTGACCTCCATTTTGAGGGTTCTCCCCTTTTTACCCCTTTGAACTGCTCTAAGATAGACTGATGTGTGTAGCTGCAGCTCTGTCAGGAGCCTCAGACTTTATAATGGGTGTGTATTACACACTCCATTTTCCCGCCTTTAGTGAGTCACATGACCAGCTGCACTGAACTGTCAATTAGTGAGTGACATCATCTGCAAGTTTTTTTAGTTTTTTTTTTTTTTTTTTTTTTTTTTTTTTTACTCCTCAAGGTTGGTCCTCCCTTTGGGAGGACATTGACATACTAATTTGAGTTTTACATGTTTGGTATCTGTTGGTGTTTTAGAGATATTACAGTTGAAGTGATGGATTTCTTGCTCCTCCTCAGCCTTTATAATGGGTGTGTATTACACACTCCATTTTCCCAGCTTCAGTGAGTCACATGACCAGCTGCACTAAGCTGCCAATCAGAGAGTGAATGACATCATCTGCTGCCCTCATCCAGATTCAAATTGGGCAACTGAGCAGCAGAGCAACCAAATCTCTAGAAACGTGTCCTCACCAATGCCACAATTTTAACCAAATCTCTCAAGTTATGTATGTGAACTGGGAATTTTGTCAGGAATCCATCCATGTAATTTTCAGAGCTGTCGGACTTTTTGTTTTTTCTGTAGAGGCTTATCTTCTCTACAGGTTGTCCAGAGCTGTATTTTCATTCCCCATTCATTTGAATGGCAGGAGCTGGGAGGGCTTATTTGGGGTTCATTTGAATGGGAGGAGCTGGGAGGGCTTATATGGAGTTCACAAAATTTGAGGGCTTGTCATTCAGAAACTGTTTGAGAAACAACAAATTCCTTCAGAACTTTTGATCAGCATGGCCTTCTCTGTAATCTGTCCGGGTTTCAAGCTGATACCATTTATGGCCTAGGAGGAGATAAAATTTTTCTGGAGAGTTGTAATTTTATTTTGAAATGCAAATTGCTGGCTTGCTGTTGCAGATAGGCTTTCGGAACCCACCGATATTTTTGCGGCCCGATGAGACGAAGGTTTTGGTGTTGGTTTGATTTCTCTACAACATTCCTACAGGAAGTTACGGCCGTTTTTGTGGGGGTTTTTTGGTGCATAGGTGGCGCTAGACAGCTCATTTTGGCATGTTGGGGGTTAATTTTTTTCGTTCTTTCAAATTTTATACCCCATCTAGTAGAGTTGTTCTGATCCCAATACCAGTATCGGAAACTGCCCAGATACTGCCGAAAATGCTGGCATCGGTATCGGCGAGTACTGGAGTCCAGGCACCATCCGATACCACGGAGCTCCAAATGTCCGTGGTAAAGCTTACTGCATGCTCGTCTTCTGCTACCAATGTTAGCCGTAAGGGTGTATTAGCCGTATGGGTGTAAGGCTGGCTGGTTGGAGCTCTCAGTGTGTTTGTAATCTGTGATTGGGGGAAAAGCGGTGATTTGGTTCATAATCCATTGCATAGAGTTGCATTGTACTTTGTGTTGTATTATATACTTCCTCTTTTTACACAACTACGGTGGACAGTGGAGAGCTGCTTTGCACATGCTCGTCTTCTGCTACCGATGTTAGTCGTAAGGGTGTATTAGCCATAAGGGTGTGACGCTGGCTGGTTGGAGCTCTCAGCGTGTTTGCAATCTGTGACTGGGGGTAAGCGGTGATTTGTTTCATAATCCATTGCATAGCGTTGCATTGTACTTTGTGTTGTATTATATACTTCCTCTTTTTACACAACTACGGTGGACGATAGAGAGCCGCTTTGCGCATACTCCTTTTTATCGATAAACGTTCTGGGTACTGTAGTCAATATAATTATTCTGAGCCGGCCTTGATACGATAATAAATGATGGTACAGGCTTCTGGTTTTTTTTTAAATAAATGGCTTAAATTTGCTGTATTTATACTTGTTTTATGAAGGGTTCAACCTGAGTCAGGCCTTACCACAATGATAATAATATCACAGTCATGCAGGCGTAGTATGTTTTATTTTATAACATTCTGAGGTCTGTGCAAATTTTGGTGAGTTTTGGGCATGTTTAGGGGGTCAAATTAAGGTTTAAAGACCGGAGGGAATAACAATAAGAAGAAAGAAACGCTACAGGAACAATAGGGTCACGAGAACCGATACTTCGGTACCAAGTCGGTACTAAGATTCTGAAAATGTGACGGTACTGACTTTTCTAGAATACCCAAAGTACCGTTGGTACCGAGGAACCAGATCTGGCCACTTCTTTAGCGTTGTTTTTTGGCTGTAAATGAGCGATTATCTGGCAGCCCTCACACGGTGCTGATCATGTGACTGACTACCCTGCTAAGAACAACAACACGCGACATGGCGGAGGCACACGCACCTGGCCCGTCAACAACAGCTGCCCCTCAATTAATTGAAAAAAAAAAAAAACGCCAGGAGTCGTGTCTGGAAGTATTTTGGATTCGAGGCTGACAAGGACGGATTGGTCATTGATCCTGAAAAACCCGTCTGCAAAAAATGCCGTCACCACAGCACGGCAAAGGGGAGCAACACGTCCAACTTGGCGAAACATTTAAAAGACAGGCATCCAGACTTGTACAGAGAATTCAAGGTGAGTGCATTTGAATTCACGTGTTATCATTTTTGATCATATCTAATTACGTACAATGATGAGATGAGCCCAGCCCATAGTAAATGAGCTGCCCGGCAAAGTAACATTAGCGTTATGTCCAGCCTCGTCTGTCCCGCATAATAGTTACGTGACATTTAGGGCTGAAAAGATTCCTCGGCTAATCCGAATAATTCAATTACAAAATATCCTCGGCGCAAATTGTGTGCCTCGAAGCCTCGTTTAATATATCAATATATATATATATATATATATATATATATATATATATATATATATATATATATATATATATAAAATATATATCAGGACTACTATACAGCGCACGGTGTTTGACACGGACGGTCATTTCTGTGGCGCAACGCGCCTGCTGCCTCCACTGCTGCGTGGCTTGTAAAATCATGAAGGAAGAGAAAAGAGAGGGATGGAAAGGAGAGAGTCCGCAGAAGAAACAGCAGAGAGTGTCCCAAGTGTGTGGACATGTACAGTTTTAGTTTACATGTTTCATTTAAGCATAATATTGTTTGTTGTTCACTTTGTTCAAATAAAGGAGTGTATGTTGAACTACAGGGGATTTTTTTATTTTTACTGTGGTATCAAGTGGTATCGAGTATCGTAGAATTTAAGTGGTATTGGTATTGACTACTAAATTTCTGGTATCGTGACAAGCCTAATAGGGTCCTTGCCCTTCAGCTAGAGGGGTCCTTTCCCTTTGGGCGAGGACCCTAATTACTGAAAATTAATTAATGAAAATCAGACATTGATTTTGCATTGTTGTTCAACAGAATCATTTAAAAAAAAACAAAATAATGAAACTGGCCTGGACAAAAATGATGGTACCCCTAGAAAAGACTGAAAATGATTTGACCATAGGGACATGTTTTACTAAGGTGTGTCCTGTAATTAGCATCACATGTGCCTTCAAGCTTGTAATCAGACAGTCTGCCTATTTAAAGGGTGAAAAGTAGTCACTGTGCTGTTTGGTATTGTGGTGTGTACCACACTGAACATGGACCACAGAAAACTAAGGAGAGAGTTGTCTCAGGAGATCGGAAAAAAATTATAGACAAGCATGTTAAAGGCAAAGGCTATAAGACCATCTGCAAGCAGCTTGATGTTCCTGTGACTACAGTTGCACATATTATTCAGAAGTTTAAGGTCCACAGGACTGTAGCCAACCTCCCTTCACGTGATCGCAAGAGGAAAATTGATGACAAATTGAAGAGACAGATAATATGAATGGTAACCAAATAGCCCAGAACAACTTCCGAGAGATTAGAGGTGAACTCCAAGGTCAAGGTGCATCAGTATCAGATCACAGCATGTTACGGTTCGAGCCAAAGTGGACTTTATGGAAGATGACCGGGGAGGACATCACTGTTGAAAGCAAATCATAAAAAAGCAAGACTGGAATTTGCCAAAATTTATATTGACAAGCCACAAAGCTTCTGGGAGAATGTCCTTTGAACAGATGGACAAAACTGGAGGTTTTTGGTGAGTCACATCAGCTCTATGTTCACAGAGGCAAAAATGAAGCATTCAAAGAAAAGAACACTGTACCTACTGTGAAACATGGAGGAGGCTCAGTTATGTTCTGGGGCTGCTTTACTGCATCTGGCATGTGGTGTCTTGAATCTGTGCAGGGTACAATGAAATCATTAAGACTATCAAGGCATTCAGGAGCGAAATGTGCTGCCCAGTGTCAGAAAGCTTGGTCTCAGCCACAGGTCATGGGTCCTCCAACAGGATAATGACCCACAAAACACAGCTAAAACACCCAAGAATGGCTCAGAACAAAACATTGGGCTATTCTGAAGTGGCCTTCTTTGAGCCCTGATCTAAATCCTATTGAATATTTGTTGAAGGAGCTGAAACATGCAGTCTGGAGAAGACAACCTTTAAACCTGAGACAGCTGGAGCAGTTTGCTCAGGAGGAGTGGGCCAAAATACCTGTCAACAGGTCCAGAAGTCTGATTGAGAGTTACAGAAATCACCTGATTGCAATGATTGCCTCAAAAGGCTGTACAACAAAATATTAAGTTAAGGGTACCATCATATTTGTCCATGCCAGTTTCATTATTTTGTTTTTTTTTTTAATGATTATGTTGAACCACATTTCAAAAGCAATGTCTGATTTTCATCAGTTAATTTTTCAGTAAATTTTTATTTATTAGTACTTTTGTCAGTTTCAAGTTATTTCAGTGACCATTGTGAGTTTTTCTTCCTTTGACCGAAGTGTACCAACAATTTTTTCCCCGGCTGTAATAAAAAATTTTTATAATGATAATAATAATAATAATAATAATAATAGTAATACTAATAATAGTAATAATAATCATAATAATAACTTTATTTGAAAAACATTTTTTTACAAAAAAGGAACAATCCAACAATAAGCAGAATTTAAATAAAAGAGCCCTCATGCTACACACAACTGCTTTTCTGCATTTTAGTTTGACTGTTCTGTTTGTTTAACCTCTATATCTGCTATATTATTTCTGTTGCAAGTCTTTAATTTGCTTTTCAATGAACATACATATATATATATATATATATATACATATATATCTCAGGGGTGTCCTGATACAACTTTTTCACCTCCAATACGATACTGATATTGCAGCCTTGATTATTGGCCGATACTGTTATCGATCCAATACGATATCAGCATGAGTCATACATACTTTTATTACTTATTTTGTAGTACTGACTGTGAGAAAAGGCTTGATCAAGTGAGATTACTCAAACAGAGAACAGTAGTCAACAATAGTAGGTATGAGAAAAACTAACTCATTTGTTATTAACCAATGGGTTAAATAAATTTTAACCTTTAACATAAGAATATACTACAATTTAATAAAATAAATTTGAATAAATTAGAAGTTTCTGAAAAGTAACCTCAGTAAATCCAAAAAAAAAAAAAACAGTTATTTTCAAATTGCGAAATAACCACTGTGTTTAACTTAAACATAAGCATATTATACATCTGAATTAAATAAATAAAAAATAATTTAGAATGGACTGCTTGTATCGGAGATTTTAGATGCAGACCGATATAATCCGATATCAGTTTTTTTGCTGATATCGGACCAATATCCAATATCGATATCGGATCGGGACACCCCTAAGGTATATATATATATATATATATATATATATATATATATATATATGTGTGTGTGTATGTGTGTGTGTATATATTTATGTGTGTGTGTGTGTGTGTATATATATGTCATATATTTATGTTACTTCATGAATCTTTTCATTTATTTAATAGCTTACATCCATTTTGTAAAAAAAAAAAATTAGATACAAAAATTAACCTAAATCATATGGATTATAATATTTAATAGTAGGCACTGAAATAATTGTCTGATAGCCTAAATCACGTTTTGTGGGTTAACAGTCTGATAAACAGTCCGTCCACTGCTAAATAATCACAAAGAAGCCAAAAAAAGTGCTCGATAATAACATGAGGCCTCTTATCTTATCTCATTGGAGTCCTAAAAAGCCTTACTTAATAGAATACTTTTTATTATTGTTATTATTGTCATTATTAATGTAATTATTATTATTATTTTTATTATTATTGTGCAAAATAAAAAAACATTACAAAGGCAGTGGATGACAGGTAACCTAGGGATGTGAGTAGAGGAGAGCTACTAACAAAAGTTAATTTAACAATAAAGACAAATAAACAAATTGAAAACAAAGTAATGTTATGGAAAAAGTAGATCCAAATTAGATTGAAAAAACATCAATGTACCCATGCTATGATAAGCTAAATTGTTATCATTTTCTCTTTACCTTATTTCAGTCCAGTTTTCCTGTAGGGATACATTAAAAAGAATAAACTTAAAAAAACCATGGAGAAGGACCCAAATGCAAAGTAACAAAAAAGGCTTTATTATAAACTAAAAAGGGTTACAAAAAAAACAAAAGGAAAGAAAAAAAAATCCTTTCCCAAAAGTCAAAGTTCAAAACAAAATCTCCCACAAAGTATCACATAAAAACTGGTCAATTAAAGAAAGAAAACATAAGAAACTAAATATAAGGGGCCAATCAAAGTCAATGAGAAAAGTTTAACAAAAAACAGACAACTACATACTGGGGGTGTAATGATCCATCGATCTGGATCGATACATTGTTTGGTTAAGTAGTGATCCAATCAAATCGATGGAAACTCAAAACATTGATCAACATCGTCATCTTTGATATACGCCTTTATTTTGAAATTCTTACCGGATATCTGTTTCACAGTTTCCGTCCAATCGCGCCTCATTCTGAAGTTTCCAGGGCTCTCAAGTCTCACGCATTTGGCATATGAGACACGCATTTGAACCTTTCCACTCTCTCACACGCCACACCTGGTATTTCTCCCGCTTTAAAATGTATTATGTAGCACCCACCGAATAAACACTGCTATATATGGGCTTTGGAACATGTAGCAACATGCTCTGAGCATCATAGAGCTTGACATATCAGCCAATCAGAAAATAGCACTGCTGTATACGGGTAAGATACGGTTGATCTGACCACAGAGGATGCATACTGCACTCACACGACAGGAGTGCCTAATCACACCAGTACAGTAAGTTATCTCCTCATTTGATTTTGTAGCCCACTGATTAATGAAATGACTTATTGTACAAAAGGGAAAACAATGAGAGCTTATTCTTATTCTTCCTCCACACCTACCATTAAACAGTGAAGCAAAGTCTAATCACACTGACATACAAACTGTGGTCACCAGGCATCACATTAAAACAAAATCATCAATGTTGAGTTAGTTAAGTTAATAGTTCTACTTAGAACATGAGAAATGTTTGGCTTTGATTAAAATCAAAATTGCATATTGTTAGTTTAAAAGAGCATGGTCAAATGTTGGAGGTCAATAATAATAAAAATAAAATAATAATTCAGTAATTTGTATTATTGTTTTGCATCATTACTTGATATAATATACTAACATCACAATGTAACAATTAACCATTAGGTAATTGTGAGAGCAAAAAAAGCACCGGACTACTAATTAACCCAATTTTATTTAAAAAAAAACGATTAGATCATACAGATGGTTATAATCATCTACAAACTATCATACCCAAAGGTCAGCACATCGTTTCACATTTCAGTAATTAAATTGCCAACATCAAAGTTGCTTTGTATTTCTTTCTTGCTTTAGGTGAACTGTAGCTGATTGTGTTAAATGTGTGCACAATATCTTCTTAAATCGATCGAAGGCCCCTGAATCGTATCAAATTGAAATAGAATCGTGGCAGACTTTGTGACATCAGCAAATATCGTATCTTTGTCCAAAGAATTGATATTGTATCACATTGTAATGAAACTGGTGATTTACACCCCTACTACCTACATACACTGTAGAAACACTGGAGAGACCAAAGACATGGTGAAACATGGAAGATGAATGACCCGACGAGGACAAAGGACAAACACAGAGACTAAATACACTGGGGAATTTTCAATCACAGGTGAGACAATCACACAGGTCACCATCAGTGGCACACAGAAGGGAGGGCAGGAAAACACTACATGGAACATAGGGATTTCAAAATAAAATAGGAAACTCGAGAGACAAGGGAAACACGGTCACAAAGACGAAGAACACACGTGAAAAAACATACTAAATAAACCAGGATTAGCTGTTTCATGACATTTCCCTTTTTAATGAGCCGAGGCATTGGTCTCTCCAACAACTGAGGGGGCGTGATTGATGCTACTTTATGGTGGTTGGTTTGAAGGACTGAGTTGTGCAAAGGGAGCCCAATGACCATCAAATTGGTTTACCTGGTTGTTGATTCTTGCTTTGAGTTTTTCCATTTCTATGTGCTGTGACATTAAACTGAGCCTGATAGTTATTGAAAGGTTTATGTTGTTTTAGTTATTATTTGGAATCTGATGTCATTATAAATGTGTTACTGCAAATTTGTTTTCAGTGATATCGTTATCAGTGGTAACAGCTTTGTCTTTCCCCCATTGCTCGGACGGGATGACAGGATTTACATCTATTTTCAGTAAGATTTTGAGAGGATTTGTTTTTCTGGAAGGTTAGCTGTTTGAATTGGTCTATTACTGGAGGTGGGTCCAGGATGTTGTTGACAAGAGAGACTTTATCTTTAACAGAGGAGGATGTCTCCCAGGATTGGTTTGCAGCAGAGTGTGAAGCGGCTGGGATGAGAATCAGCAACTCCAAATCTGAGTCCATGGTCCTCAACTGGAAAAGGGGGGAGTGCCCTCTCCGGGTCAGGGATGAGATTCTGCCTCAAGTGGAGGACTTCAAGTACCTTGGCGTCTTGTTCACAAGTGAGGGAATGATGGAGTGAGAGATCAACAGGCAGATCGGTGAGGCAGTGAGGTATAGGTCCGTCACGGTGAAGAGGGAGCTGAGACAAAAGGCCGAGCTCTATCTTCAATCCTACTCTCCCTTATAATCACGAGTTGTGAGTAGCGACCTATAGAACAAGATCGTGAGTACAAGCGGCCGAAATGAGTTTCCTTCTTAGGGTGTCTGGGCTCTCCCTTAGAGATAGTGTCATGATACAAGGATCAGAAGGTTGGACACAATTGCACGACACCAAGATCAAGGGTTCAAATAAAAATAATTTATTTTAACAAGAAGGGTTTGGTACACAGGCAGCAGTATCAAAAGGTGTCAGGCGAGAATTGTGAACAGGCAACAGGCAGAAGTCGGTACACAATGGTCAGATCGGCCAACAATGTCCATGAAGCATGAGGCAGAGTCAGGAACAGGCAGGAGTCAGTACACCAAGGTCAGGTCAAGAATCATGAGGCAAAGATAAGGTCAGAAAAAACAAGCAAGGTGATACAAGGCAAGACAAGACTAATGACTGCTGGAATGAAGACTGAGTGTTTCAACAATCTGGCGACAAAACAGTGAAAGACATGAGGTTAAATACAAGAGGTGATTAAGGGTGATTAGACACAGCTGGGGAGGACCAATCAGGACGTAGGTCTGACGAGACCAGACAGGAAGCAAAGCCTTCGGACAGAGACAATGGTTAGTGATTTCAAAATAATACAGGAAGAAAGAGACAGAACATGAAATGGGGAATCAGAAAAGGAAACTTAACTAACAGAACAGTGATAGGGTCCACAGGGTAAGAAGCTTGGTCATCCAGAAGGGTCTCAGAGTAGAACCTCTGCTCCTCCGCCCTGAAAGGACCAGATGAGGTGGCTCGGGCATCTAATCAGGATGCCTTCCAGACGCATTCCTCGTGAGGTGTTCAGGGCATGTCTTACTGGTAGGAAAACCCTTGGGGTAGACCCAGGTCTTGCTGGAGGGACTATGGGCTCTAATTTCCTAGCGCAGTGCAGGGTGGTGCACCCCGTCCAGTGGTAATTTCGTCCCGCGCACCACCGTGCGCAGCCAATTTGGCACATTTGGTAGACCGGCTGTGCCAAGATGGGTGTGGCAGCGCACCAGGGGGAGGTGTCGACAGATTCAACTTGTTGTAGTGACAATGTCGTGCCAAAACACTGCGTGGCTGAAAGCTCGCCAGCTTTCAGCACACCTTCTGCGCTGAAAGCTGGTCTATTCTCGGCACAGGCGAAGCCCACCCTTGCAGTGGTAATTTGGCTGACAGCCGCGTAGTGCACACATGTCACCAAAACCTCACAGGCAGGTATCCAGAGTGTCAGTGCATTCCTTGTCGCATGTTACTTACTACACAACGTAGCCTTACGCCATGGATGCCACTTTGACGTCACGGAGGAGACATTACAGGACTTAAGATGGAGAGAGGCCGAACTGCATGTGCCGTATCAACAGGGAGAGCAGCAGAGCGCACGAGAGAGGAGACACCACCTGGCTGCACAGCTCTGTCCTTAAATGCGAGTATATGCCTACAGTTTATGCAAAATCATTCATGAGAAAAATTAATTTTATTTAAACGCGTCTCCTTCCTCTTCCTCCTTGTGCGCTTGGACTTCTGGTTGGAAAAGGAAGGACGGAGCCTGAGGAGAGCCGTCCTCCCCTGGTCCGGGGTCTCAATGGCCTCGGTCGGCTGCATCCGCCAGCCTACCGAGGCTGGAGTCAATGGAGGAGAGATTGATATTGGCACTGCACCTTGCCCGCAGCGCATTTAAAGGCAAGGGGAGGCGTTCATTTGATTGGTGAAGATAGCACAAGGCTGGGTTAAACCCACTCGTTCCTTCTCTCCTCCTTCTCTGTCACTTGAGCCAGTGAGAGGGACGGAGGCTTGGGTGCGCCGCGCCTGCGCCTGGTCTACGATATTAGAGCCCTATGAGGTCAATTATCTAGTAATCATCATCAGTCAATCTTTATTTGTACAGCACTAAAACAAAACAAAGTGGTGGCACTTTTATATATACATATATACATACATAAATATATATATACATATATATATATATATGTATATATATATATATATATATATGTCTTTCCTGGTTGCACCATTCTTGAGCTCTGACATTTGGCTGACCTCTCTCCGTGTCGCCTTGATTTTAGCCTCTAACCTTCTCCTCCAAGGTGGGCACTGCCCTTTGTTCTCGAGCGAGACATCGACTCACTGATCCACACCACCAGGATCTACAGCAGTGACATCGGAATGTCGTTCGGACTGGAGAAGTGTGGCCGAATGGTGACAAAAAGAGGGAAGGTAGTCCATACAGAAGGCATTACACTCCCAGAAGGCAGAATAGCAGATGTGGAAGAGAGCTACAAATACCTTGGCATACCACAGGCAAATGGCAACCACGAAGAGGCCACTAGGAAAGCAGCAACGACCAAGTACCTGAAGTGAGTAAGGCAAGTCCTAAAGAGTCAGCTCAATGGCAGAAACAAGGTTCGGGCAATTAACAGCTATGCCCTGCCAGTGATCAGATACCCAGCTGGAATAATAAGCTGGCCAAAGGAGGAAATTCAGGCCACAGACGTTAGAACTCGGAAATTGCTCACCATGCACGGGGGGTTTCATCCCAAGTCCAGTATCCAGAGGCTATACACTAAGCGCAAAGGAGGAGGCAGAGGGTTAGTGAGCATCAGAGCTACTATCCAAGATGAAACATCCAAGCTCCATGACTACATCAGGAAGATGGCCCCAAGAGATCAAGCGCTTAGTGAGTGTCTCAGACAGTGGAAACTGACAGGGAAGGAGGAACTAGAGGAACCATCATGGGAGGAGAAACCCCTGCATGGGATGTACCACCGACAGATAGCTGAAGTGGCTGATATGAACAAATCCTACCAATGGCTAGAGAGGGCTGGACTGAAGGACAGCACAGAGGCACTAATCATGGCTGCACAGGAACAGGCCTTGAGCACCAGAGCAATAGAGGCCCGGATCTACCACACCAGGCAAGATCCCAGGTGCAGGCTGTGCAAAGAGAGCCCTGAAACAGTCCAGCACCTAACAGCAGGGTGTAAGATGCTGGCAGGAAAAGCATACATGAAACGCCATAACCAAGTAGCCGGTATAGTGTACAGGAACATCTGTGCAGAATATGGACTGGAGCCCCCAAGGTCAAAATGGGAAGCACCTCCCAAGGTGATTGAGAATGGCCGAGCAAAGATCCTGTGGGACTTCCAGATACATACCGACAAAATGGTAATGGCCAACTAACCGGACATTGTAATCATGGATAAACAGCAGAGTAAAGCCGTTGTGATTGATGTAGCCATCCCAAGTGATAGCAACATCAGGAAAAAGGAACACGAGAAACTAGAGAAATACCAAGGGCTCAAAGAAGAGCTAGAGAAAGCCTGGAAGGTGAAGGCAACAGTAGTGCCTGTGGTCATCGGGGCACTCGGGGCAGTGACCCCCACACTGGAGAAGTGGCTCCAACAGATCCCTGGAGAAACATCAGACATCTCACTCCAGAAGAGTGCAGTCCTAGGAACAGCTAAGATACTGCGCAGAACCCTCAAGCTCCCAGGCCTCTGGTAGAGGACCCGAGCTGAAGAGGATGAACAGCCACCCACCCCACTGGGGAGAGGGGGGTGGGTGAGAGCAGAGTTTTTTTTTTTTTTTTTTTAATATATATATATGTATATATATATATATATATATATATATATATATATATATATATGTGTGTGTGTGTGTGTGTGTGTGTGTGTGTGTGTGTGTATATATATATGCATATATGTATGTATATATATATATATATATATACACACACACACACACACATATATATAAATATATATACACACATATTTATATACATATATACATATACATATATATATGTATATATGTGTATATATACACATACAGTAGATAGATACGATAGTTAGATGAGATTTTTTATACTTCACAAGACAGGTTCCTACATGTTTCAATTTAATAAAGCTAAGTTACAGCATAGGCAATGTCCTTGAAACATCTGAACATGTTTTCCTACTCAGGAGGATCACACAGGCTTCTTTCTTTTTCGTCTGAAATGTTACTACAAAATATTCTTTGTCTGAGTCTCCTGATGATGTCTCATTATGGGACATGAGATGTTTGTTTATGAAATGAGAAGTAATGATGTTTGTTTGTATGTTTGTTTATGTTTGTCTGTCTGTCCAAACTCAAATTTATAAAAGCGTTGCCTCTTACCAAAAATCCTTAACTATAATGCACATGATAATGTGAGAATTTATCCCAGGATGTAACATATAAAACACTCTCACATTTCATGATCAGTGTAAACTCAACCTGAAATTAAGGTGAAATGAGTAAACTCAAGATGCACGAGAATTTTTTTTTATTATTATTTATTTATTTATTTATTTTTATATCTGAGCACTGGAGCATGCTGGAGAAAACCCACCCTGAAATAAGGGGACATGAAAGAAAGAAAGAAAGGAAAAGGGTTTAGATTAAAGGAGGAAGAGGGGAGGAGATGTCAAGGGCTGGAGTTTACTCCCTGAGCTGGTCGTCAGCTGAAGAGGGAGCTCAAGTCTTTCCTCTGAAGACCCTCCGGACCCACTTCGTGAAACGGTTGGCTTTCTTCCCCTGAGCTTCTGCCGGCTGACCCTCAACGTTGCTGAGCTTCTCAATGAGTCTGTCAGAGGACTCAGCACTCTGTTTCTCCATCTCCTCCAGAGTCTGCCTGGAGGTGTTGATGGCCTCAGAGATGACGGTCCTCTCCTGCTCCTGCTTGGCCTGCTTCAGGGTGACCCTCATGTTAGAGCTTTCCTCAAGGAGTGCAGTTTTCTCCTCCTCCCACTGGCTTTTCTGACTGACCAGTAGAGCTGAACGATTTCAGGAAAAGATCTAATTGCAATCTTTCTTGCAGATATTGCGATTTCAATTAGATTCACGATTTTCTTCAAATCAAGCTCAGTGCAATATTCACTATGTTTACAGTATAGACAACAGTAAGGAAATCAATGATCAAAAGCACACAACACACTATTCATCATCTAATATTAATAATGAATCATCTGTTATCATTATGTAAGGGATACTCATCTGTTCAAACTCTCCCACTTCCTCTGATCTTTTGCACTGTCTTTGTATTATATTATTTGTCTTTATACCTGTTTTATGCACTTTTTGAAAGGTGACCTTGAGTGTCATGAAAGGCGCCCTTAAATAAAATGTATTATTATTATTATTATTATACTATCACTTGTACTCCTAAACAGAGTCTTGTATTGTTGACCTGCTTACCAGCACTTCAGTAAATGCATATTACCTGCAAATGTGTAAAATAGTATGTGTAAAACAGTTGACACAACAGATCCTGGGTCGGTCAGGAGGGCTGCAAAAAATTGCGATCTGAATTGCGATCTATATATATATATATATATTTATATATTTATATATATATATATATATATATATATATATATATATATATATATATATATATATATATATATATAATGATTGATATGTGTGCCTAATATTGAGATGGACAGTCTGACAACTGACTGATATCACACTGTTTAGGCATTGCCATTGTAAGCCAACATGCTTTTTTAAAGAACTAACGTATTTTGTAAGCTTTGATAACGTATTAATGTGTTTTTTTTATGTGCTGAATGAACATGCATGCATCTTGATGACAGTTAATTATTTGCTTTCCATACACTACTTATTGCCATCACTTTTTTTTTTGCCTCAGCAAATTAATGGAATCTTGAGCTCGTGTGGGGAGACTGAAGCATATCAGATATGATTAACTGCTACTGGCCTACACAAATCACACAGCAATTTTTAAATAACAGAATATGACATAAAATGTCCTGCAGAAATCCACTTTGAAGTATGGAGAGTATTCCTCTAAGAGCTGCTTCATTTGCAGAGCGTGAGCAGTGCGGGTGCTGATGCCACTGACCTACATTTCTCATTTCTATGTGCTGAGATGCTTGGGGGAGAGGTGAGGAGGCTGACAGTAAGCTGAGAAACAGACCTGGGATAGGGGGAAGGGGACAGTGTGGAGTGCAGTGGCTGCATGATCTGCTTTCAAGAAAGAGCATTCATCAAGATAATTCCTGCTTGCGTGATGCCTTATTCATGTATTCATCCCTTCAAGATACAACTCACAACCCTCCATGTGTCAAAAACATATTTAAAGTAAAATGATAAAATGATAGGGACTGTAGAGCTCTCTCCTAGTTCTGCACTGAGCCAGCTTATTGAGCCCTGATACAATCAAATACCTGAGCTTTATCTACCAAAACTGACACCAATTCAGTCAGTTACTTGTTTTAAGTTAACAGCCTGTATTTCTAACCATGATGCTGCAACTGACTCAGTGACACCCCTTTCACACTGGCCAAAAAACCTGTTTAAACCCGGTAACAATAGGCTCCTGTCAGCAGTTGGAAAGGGTCTAATCGGCATTTTGACCTAGGTCGACTGACCCTGCAGGCAACACAGGTTTTCATCGGTTCGCCTCCAGTGGGAACATCACACCCGGGTCAGCCTGCTAATTCACGAATGATGTGGGCGTATCGTGCCCAAGGCATAACATCACTCCCCTGCGTCTGTAACTTACGTGACTCTTTGCCGTCTCAGCAAAAATTCCATCTGCCTTCATATCATCAGCGCTCGAATGTCGTCCAGTCCACACCGAGTTTGTTTTAAAAAGGGACAAAAGTACAACGTACAGAAAACAGTTGACTGCCGTGTCCACGGCTTCCATGCTAGTTTCCATTGTTTGCATGGTCGTATTTCAGTGTGCTGATGATGTCTTCAACGTGATGACATCAACTTGATGCACCAGAGGAAAAAAAACAGCCACACAGCTCATCTGCTGGTGATTAGACACGGGTCTGCTGGCAGTGGGAAAGGAGTCACTTGCCAATTGTTAGTGGGTTAACCCGCGTTGAAAAAACCTGCGTTTACCCTCTAATTTTAGTGTGAAAGCGGTATTAAAGAGTGCTGTTTGATTTCCTGGTGCGAGACTTATTAGCATATGCACAATACCTTGTCCATTCTGGTCAGACTGAGAAGTATTGAAGAGAAGATCGATGTGCTCAGTAGATTGAACTTTGAGAAAGTATAGTATCAGTTGGACCAACATGTTTGCATGCCATTTTAGTCACACTGTTACAATAATTTGACAGTGATTATGTTGCAGTTTCCTGTGCTGCAGTCCATTAGGATTGTATGTGCAGTGACAGCGGGACAGCAGAAGTGTTTGAATTAGATACATGCACGTCCCAGATGATAGAGTTAAGAATTATACTGTGTCACATACAAAACATCAATTCACAGGCTGATTTAGGAGTTAAACTTTCAGTTGAATGGATGAAATAAGGAAGAATTGTATGGCCACTTAAATGTGAACTTTTTTAATGATGGTCGGAGGCTTTGATAATCTGTCGAAGTCTTTTGTCCAGACATCCCTCATTTGGTGTGTCTATTTGTCTTCTTTTCATCTGATTATCCATTTAATTCTGCTCAGTTTCTCCAAATGTTCCAATTCTCCTAAATGTCATGACCAATGTTGGTTAAAATTCCTTGTACATAACAGTAAAACAATTATTTTCATTAGGAATAACTTAGTAGGAAACTCATTACTGCAACACAAGAAAACTAGTGTATTAGCAAGTAGCCCCTGACAGGAGTCTGCAAACAGAGGCACTTTGTGTGGAAGTTTGTGTGTAAAAATGGCTCGACTCCCAGCAGGAGTGTGCTGACTGGAAGAAATCCCAATGTATTGGGCTACTAGTGGGGCCTTCCTCCATCAAGCTGCTCTACTTAGCATTAGCTGAGCGAGCAGCAAGCCTGCCACTGTGTACCAGTGAATCAGGGTATTAAAGTGCATATAAAAAGTGCAATAAAGACTCTGGTGCTGCGGGCCACATTCATCTGACTGCAGCCCTCTGTGAAACCTTTACTGCCTTCCCTTACAATCAGTTTTCTGCCTACATATGCACCCCGCTATTTTTATGGAACACCATAGAGCCAGGGGGGACTCTTAATACATTTGTTTGACAATTTGAAAGAGGAAAAGTTACTGGTCTAATAGGATCATCCAGTATATGAGGTCTGTTTTTTTTTTAGAAAGTCTCAATTAGAAATCTTTAAGATTAAATATAGGTTATGGTGTTCCTTCCAAGCAATATACAGTTCTTTAACCAGTCTTTACTGAGCTGTAAGTCTCATTTATTTGATTCATTTGGGCCACTTTATCTTATTGCTCAGTAGATGATGTTTTTATGTGGTTTTATAAACTGTCTTGTTCTTGAAATAAATAATATGCCAGAGTTGAAAGTAGGGTTGTACATATGCACAAAATTTATATCTTTATTCTTTTTAACTAAATCATGATTTTCTATCAGTGATGGGCTACAAATAACGTCATGAAAAGGGCCTGACCGATATGGATTTTTTGAGGCCCATGACGATGCCGATGTTTGGCAGAAAAAAATACCAATAACCGATTAATCAGCCGATTAATTTTAAAAAAATATATAAAATGAATAAAAAAAAAAATGTTGGTCCCTTAACACCTACAACAATGAATATCTGAATTACAGGCAGAATATTTACTGTTTTACAATACTTTGTCCTTAAGTATTTGTTTAACTTTACAACAACACTAAGGTAACATTCTTTTCACAAGCCTCTTTTATTTTTCTACTCTGCAACTTTCAAGAACAAAGAATTTTCAAGTACGAAATAAAATAGTGTGCAAAACTGCAGTAAATTCCTGCAAAAAAAATAGTATTTAAAATGTAAATATATAGATGAACTAGAACAGCACTCAGAGAGCGATGACCTCCGCCAAGCAGCTTCGGTCCACTTTGGCGAAAATGATCCTATCTGGCCATGTCAAAGAATCCTTTAAAAAATTCCTGGATCCAGAAGGTGATCCGGATAACCCCCAAAATTTAATAAGTTCTTTCATTTCCCATTTCCGACAATTCCTGAAAATTTCATCCAAATCCATTCAGAACTTTTCAAGTTATTTTGAACACAAACAGACAGACAGACAAACGCCGGCAAAAACATAACCTCCTTGGCAGAGGTAATTATGAACTCAGTCTTGTCACATCTGCCTTTTATTCCCAGAGTCCTAGTGCAATCAGAAGTAGGTTTCAGTTCATTGTTAACATGTAATATGTGTGAGGAAATCACTCCTCATTAAATGCGCTTTAACACGCAGCTGATGTAGTGATGAACGGCATTCTCTGCACTCTCAAATATTTGTGCACTTATGCTATTTCTGCGGTTACTGGCTGGCTTTTAAGCTGTTAGCTAATGCTATGCTAGGTTGGCATAAATACAGCGATGTCATTGTTAACATTAACAGCCAGGGAGTAACTTAACCTAGGTTAGCACAACTTTTCCAATGTAACGTAATTGAAAAGCATGACCGACGCAACGCAGCACACGTCACTTGTCATGATACATGGCAAAGAGTTAAACTGAAACAGGAGACATTTTGAGTCACTGTTAATTTCACAGCATCATTATGAACATACCTGTCGGCAAGCTCCGTTCAGCCAACTCTTGTGCTGTTGCCAGGCTGGGGTACGTGACTGATTAGACAGCAGTGGGGAGGGGACTTAGGATTGAATGGAGTCAGAGCTCCATCTATTGGACTAATGGCGACATCAACAACATAATTCTGCACAACTTGGACACTGAACAGCATTTGCTGTTTAATAAGAAAGTAAGAATATATTGGCGTTAGATCTGCAAAACTCCGGCCGATGTTGAATATTTTGAAAAGGGCTGTAACTGGCCGGCCGATATATCAGTCGGGCCCTAGTCATGAGTAGCTTAATTACATTTTCCAGTAGATTTGTGGTAAAGTTGTTGTTTACTGAGTCAAATAGCTTTTCAGTAGATCAGTTATTTATTGATTAAGCAGCACAGCAGTGTCTAAACATGTTTCCCTTAGCAAAAAGGAAGAGCAGCAGCAAAGCTCTCTGTCAGCGTCCAAAAACACTTTTAAGGATGAGTCGATGACATGAGCGGACATACAGGCGTGTAGTTGTAGTGGACAGTGTGTTCCCGCATGACAGTGACAGCACTGTCTTATCCTTTACACCTCCAGTGTCTGTGCTGCAGCTGAACTCAGGAGCCAGAGGCAGGTACAGGAAAGCTGGGACATACAAGGAGGTGATTGATAAAATTAATCATGAAACACACACTTCAAGTTAATTATTACCAGTGTAATCTGTAAAGATGAGCTGGCAATCATTCAATCTTTGAATACTGAATACGTAGAGGAGAGAAGAGGAGCACAGATCATGAAGAAACAGCAGAGAAGTCAATTTCAGATTAGGGGAGACGGGAACAAGGTGAACCAATGGGGTAAAATAAGGCCTCATGTTAGGCAACTGTTTTGTGCTTATTTGACAGTGTACGTACTGTTTATTAGGTTGTTTACTCACAAAACATTATTTCAGCTATTAGAACATTATTTCAGTCACCTTTATTAAAGGTGTCATATCATGCTAATTTTCTTTTCATTATGCCAATATGGGATGCCTGTGGAGTAACTCTGTATGATTTGCAGGTCATAAAGCTCCTTCGTCGCCTCACAATCGTGTTTACAAAATCCTCATTGTAGCTGCTTTTCAAGCTCTGGCTGAGACGCTCCGTTTCAGTGCGGCCTCTTTAAGAGTACACGACCCCACGTGCCCCTTGTCCTCTGATTGGCCAGTTCTCCGAAAGCTTCCAGGGGGCTGGCCCGTGGGCGGTACCAGTGGAAGTGTTTTGAAGCTCCGGCCCTCCGCTTAATGTTGTTAGGCTTTGATTACATTATTAAAATGACAGCTTTTGAAATACGTCCTTTTGCTTTGGACCCTGAGTCTGTCTGACCCAGAGACTTTGACGGCTGAGCAGGAAGAAAGTCCGCCTCGACAAAGAAGAGGACGTCTAAGTGTGGTGAGTGTAACCCGGAGTTTAACATGTTTATATGTACTTTATACATGGAAATTTAGTCACACTTTACCAATAACTCTGTATTTATAACAGGACAGTGTACTTCTCACTCACTTTTCTATGTCTGTTTTATCGATCATGCTGACAGTGTGGGAGTGTAGTCACCTCAGACTCAGCTTCACTGCACATATCAGCACAAGCATACTTTGTTTACTCAGTCTCACAAATATAAAGATAATGCTAAAAGTAATGGTGTTGTGTATGTTGTGCTGCTAACGTGCTAACAGCTGGGGGGGGGGGGGGTCCCTAGGATACTTTATTTACAAAACTAGATGTTTAATTATTGGAAATTCTTAACATGGTGGGATCTTTTTGTTTTACTCTGATAGCTGTTTTATTGACCTTTCGATTTTCATGTCATTTACTTACCTGTAATATCCCAGATTTAACTGTAGACAAACTACATCACAGGAAACACCATGAATTCAGAGAGCTGCAGCTGTTCAGAGAAAGTCTTTAAACTGCCTTGTCGTGTGTTCTTTGATCTGAACCGAGCTTTATTGTGTGGCTTTTCCTGTTAAGTGAATTGAGAGTTAAGAAGTATATTTCCATCACAAGGTCTATCATTCTGTTAATCAGTTATCACCTAGGTGCACCTGTAGGTGGGTGGCAATGCCAACTGGGGCTGAAAATGTTTGCTGTCAGGAAATACCAAAGTTATGTTACAGGAGAAAACCTTCTTGTATTTTGTACTACTCTAATTAACCACCCTCATCTTTTTTCTTATTTTGAAATAATAATGTCATCATTCATTTAGCTTGAATTTAGACATTCAATCAGGTGAACTCTTATTCTATCATTTCTGCCTAAGGAAACAGTTTCATAAAGTTAAAACTCACCACTGTTTTTTTTTAACATTTTTCTTACTTAAGTGTATTACGATGTATTTAATTTAGAGTAATCAGTTTTATGTATTTATGATTCATCTTGCCTTCAACACAAATATTGATTCTGTGTGTCTCTTTGTTCAAATAAGGTGCTTAGAAGAATAAACCAAGTCCCCCTCCTCCCCAGACCTGCATGATCCACCACTCTGGCCTGGAACCAACCTGCCTCAATGCTTACACACTACAAAACATGCACAACATTTACTGGGCAAACTATGGACCCCTGAGGAGAAGAATAGAAGAACAGTAAGTTTTGCACACTTGTTTATTGGTATATTATTAAAACATTTTTATATACAAAAATTATAATTTCTTTTTAAAAATAAAATAAAAACAATAACACTGAATCAGATTTCTGAATTATTATTGTATTTACTAGAAAAACAGGGGATTATTTGCAGATATATATCTTGGAAAACAATTGCTACTGGATGTAACTGGATCAGTGAGTGTTAAAAACAAGAATAAAAAGCACTCAGGAGGTTGCCATCAGTGATGAGAGAAATGGTCTTCTGCTGTCTCTTGTCCAGGTATTACTGTTTCCTTTCATACTGAAGTTTTGTCTCCTGGTGCTGGAGATCTAGGTAGAGACATCAGTATCATCGTTCTGCCATGCGTTGTAAGCTGGATACCCTAGGAGTTTCTGGATCCTGCTGGGCAGTATGTTGGCTTCTGTTCGCCCCATGACTGAAAGACGTGTCCTGCGATGGTCTCCTCTTCTGTCTGCCTCTCATACTGGGAACACAGGTCCTCGGGGATGGAGATCCTTCTGAGCTCTTCCACAAAGGTGGTGGGGTCCTCAAAAACCTTTTTAAACACCAAGGTCATGAGGTCCCTCACATAAGCTGTGAATTAAAATTGCTCTTTAGTAAATAGTTTCATAAATATTTATATCAAGTATTTAGGGCTGATTTTTGTAATTTTAAAACTGATTTATAATAAATAATTTTTATACTTACTGAATGTTGGTTCCGTCTTGAAAGGCTTTGCAGTGCCTTTTCCCTTTTTTGACTTGCCAAATGTGATCCTGTATGTTGGATTGTCCTCTGCAGTTGTAGCCTGTTCATGCTCTGCAGTTTCATTGAAATGATTTGCAGCCAGGTACAGTCTATAAAAAGTTAATGGCAGTCTTTAGTTAAATGAATTCTATTTTCACCTATCATTTACTAAAAACTGGGAGGTATTATAAGAGCTGTACACAAAGTAGCAAAAGTTTTTTCGTATCAACTGACTCAGGGAGTCAGTTGATACTCTGATAATATCCTTTTTCATGACATGAAAAAGGATATTAAAGAATGAAATGATAAATTAAGGATCACTAATTTTTATATCAGTTATCAAAATAAGATATCAACTTTAGATGTTGTAAACAATAACATCTAAAACTGATATTTGATATTTTGATAAATAATTCATAAGAATAAAGCAATATATTTTAAACAAATGGTAGGTTCTAATATTCAACTAGGCCCAGGGTTATATACATCATGAACGGTGTGTTTAGGTCGTCAAACAAGGTCTAGAGTGTTATACATGTACAGACATCCTCTGAGGCTCCACACAGCATTCATCCTGTTGTCTGCCTCTGATGTGTTAGCCCAAACAGCTCCATGAATACAGCTGAGGACTGCATTGTAAAGGTAAATGATTTTGGATTTTGGAAATTTTGGTCAAGAAACAGGCCCATTATTTAAGTGTCAAACCGCTAATGATAGCTTCCCATTACTTTCAGCAATTATGTTATTACTGAGCCAATTCACGTACATGTTCATCTAAATAATCAAGAGATAAGGTTGTAAAGTTACAAAGGATGAAGCACAGTATGTGAGTTTAGATTCTTGAGCAGCTGTGTGGTTAAAAACGACTAGCTAACGCTAACGCTAACAAGCTTAGCATTAGCTCGACAGTACATCATTGCTTTATTTACATTACTATCTCTGATTACATTACTTAATGCCCGTGGTTCCGGGTCTTCATCAACACTCTTTATAGATGAAACTGCTCCTGCTCTGAGAAGCAGTTGAGAGGAAAATCCTCAGTCCTCCATGGTGAAACCACTGAGACGCGCGCTGGTCTGAGGGGGTGGGGCTGCTGCCGGTTGGTGCTTCAGGCTCATTACCGGGGTGGAGCTGCCTTCTCAAGCTCGTCCAGTTAGAAGCGACTGAAAAAACCTGACGTCAGGTTTTAGGAAATCTCGTGAAAATCTCGCAATTAATTGTTTTCAGTGGCAGGAAATCTCGCTCCCGGATACCTGGAAGAGGAGCACATCTAATTTTGTGGGAATTTCTGGAGGTGTAGAGTCGGGTATTCACTAAACAACATTATTTGTAGGTATTAAATCTTGTATCAGCATGATATGTGAGCTATGTGACCAAGTGTATGATTCAGGCAGTTTGATCACCTCCATTGTATGGGAATAATGTTGATTTTTGTATCTGATTAAAATTAGCTTTTCAAAATGGATGTAAGTAATTAGATAAGTAAATAAAGTTTATTAATATAGAAATTTACAGGAACAGAACTGCAAAGTAACAAATATTTAAAAGGTATATTAAAAAGATTCAACAGAAAAAAATACAGCAGATATAGACAGAAACAAATGGAGCAGTCCAACAAATACGCAAAGAAGCAGTGGTTGTATGAAATGATAAAGGCGCAAAAATGACAACAGTATCGATAACAATTATAATAATAAAAATGATACTGATGACAATAACTGCAAATTAGATGAAAATGTCTTGGGCCCTAATTTCCTGGCATAGCGCAGGGTGGCAGCCTGGCGCACCCCGAGCAGTAGAAATTTCATCTGGCGGAGCGCCGTGCGCAGCCAATTTGGCAATTTGGTAGACCGGCTGTGCCGAGATGGGTGTGGCAGCACACCAGGGGGAGGTGTCGACAGATCCAGCTTGGCGCAGTGACAATTTTGTGCCCAAAAGCTGCACGGAAGGTATCCTGAAAGCTCGCCAGCTCCAATCTGGTCTATTCTTGGTGCAGGCGAAGTGCACCTGATGCAGTGGTAATTTGGCTGACAGGCGCACAGTGCGCACACGCCACCAAAATCTCACAGGCAGATATCCAGAGTGTCAGGCACTTTTTAATGCAATAAACAATCACAGCAACCACTATTTAGTGTAACCGTCTGAACCAGCATATACATTTGTATCTATATTAATTGTCCCGTCACATCTGATGTCAGATCAGAGACGTATGTCATAATGGAAATTCAACCTGATGGCAGCTGGAAGAGTGGCGCAAACTAACGAGTTCACATCTCTCAAGCCAACCACGAACAGCCACATCATCCAATATGGAGTATCCAGCTTCTCTCATCTCATGAAATTCAAAAGAAAAGAAAAAAGAGAGACGCTCGCTGAATAAATGTAAGTCACTCGGTGTCATAAGAATTTACCTGTGATTGCCCATATTTCTCTGTTTTAATCTTTATTCTTAACGTGAACTAAAAAGATGGAGTACATTATTGCAAGGTGGATGAGGAGGAGATACCGGGAGATAGTATTTCACCAAAGGTTGAGCTATTTGGCGATGACAGACCAGGAATGCAGGTGGATGATGAATGTACTAGCCTGCTGCTGTGTTTAAATGTAATTATCACTTAATTTTGTACTCCTATTCATGACAGAGGAACAGATTTCATCTGTCCCGTGAGGTGGTCCACAAGGTGACGCATATCGTGGCCTCCGATGCGCAGCCCGATGACCCCTGCACTCTCCCAGTTCCTGTAAAAGTGACAGCAGCTCTGATCTTCTTCACCACCGAGGTGAAATTGTCACTGCGCCTCGCCCGCAGGGCATGTAAAAGCAAGGAGAGGCGTTCATTTGATTAGTGAAGATTACACTCGGCTGTGTTTAACCCATTCACGCCTTCTCTCCTTCCTCTCTGCCACTTGCGCCAGTGGGAGGGGCAGAGGCTTGGGTGCGCCTTGCTGCGCCGGACTGCGCCATGCACAAAACTTGCAAAGTGCCCTGGACACATCCCGTTGGCGTTAGTAACACCGTTATTTTTAATGCCATTATTCCCAACACTGATCCTAACCAGATATCAAGCAGCGAAAGTAGACAGTGATGCTATTCAAAGTCATCCTATTTTGCCAGTTTTTCATTTTGGGAGTGGGTAGCATTGAAAATGACGTACATTTTTTTTAACAATGTCTTACAACAATTGCATACAGATTCTTATGTTCATGAGAGGCTGTATGGTGAACTTAATACCTCGATGGCTTGCTGCAGACTGCAGTGCTCGAGACTCCTCTCCACCAGTGCCCTGAATGTGACCCACCCACTTGAGCTTCTCAGCCAATCACAGCGCAATAAATGATGGACTACCTTTTCCACTATACTCCTTCCTTTTCCACTATACTCTCTGACACATGCATACATTCTTCTCTTACATACACACATTCTTCTCTTACATGCATATATTTACTTTTTACATATACATATGTGCCTATTTATTTAGGAGAATGTATGCACGTGAAAGGAGAATGTATGTAAGTGCAAGAGTGAAAATATATGCATGTGAAAGGAGAATGTCTTTATGTGAGAGGAGAATGTATGTGTGTGCAAGAATGAAAATATATGTATGTATACATACACATATATACATATATATATGTATATATATATATACACACACATACATACATACATACATGGGCGTCGGTGGCGCAGCTGGATTGTGTGCTTGGTAAGTGATCAGGAGGTTGCAGGTTCGAGCCCAGCTCCATGGCGATGTGTCCTCGGGCAAGACACTTAACCCCAAGTTGCTCCCACTACTGTGTCAGTGGCATGTAAATGAGCATGAAAGGGCGTGTGTGTGTACATATGTATGTATGTGTGTGTATGTATGGACTTGAGCTTATATAGTGCCTTTCTAGTCTTTTGACTACTCAAAGCTACATATATATATATATATATATATATATATATATATATATATATGTGTATATACCTCACATGAAGTTTGGAGGTCTGTAGCGATTGACTCTGCAGAAAGTTGGCGACCTCTTTGCACAATGCGCCTCAGCATCCGCTGACCCCGTGCCGTCAGTTTACATGGCCTTCCACTTTGTGGCTGAGTTGCTGTCGTTCCCAAACACTTTCATGTTCTTGTAATACAGCTGACAGTTGCCTGTAGAAAATTTAGGAGTGAGGAAATTTCTGACTGGGTTTGTTGCTCAGATGGCATCCTATCACACTTCCACGATGGAATTCACTGAGCTCCTGAGAGCAACCCATTCTTTCACAAATGTTTGTAAAAGCAGTCTACATGCCTAGGTGCTTGATTTTATACACCTGTGGCCATGGAAGTGATTGGAACACCAGATTCTGATTATTTGGGTGGATGAGCAAATACTTTTGGCAAGTGTGTGTGTGTGTATATACACACACACACACACACACACACACACATATATATATTTAAGTATATATACATTTATGATTCTAAAAGTGGTTTACAGTTGTGGTGGTGTCTTTGATGAGGCAGCCTGTTAGGACTTCTCAGCTCTATAGATCTTCTGTCTCAGTGCTCTTCACAGGATTGGATACCCACTGCTAAAATGCCACCACTTCGTAGCACACATTACAGTGACACTGTGAAAGGTCATCGATGAAATTGCTGCAGCGAGCCATGGCCAAAGCTAGAGTTTACATAACCAGAACCACAGACTGCTGTGGCAGTTGCATCTGTTAAACTGAGAGAAAAAAAAAACACTGGTTTATTACACCAACTTATTTAATTCTAGCAACTGAGCTGCTGTGCTGTGATTACTTTTAATGTTTATTAGATCTCAAGCTGGCTGTAACAAAATGAGTTCTAATTTTCCCTTTGTTTTTTACCTCAAGAATTCAATCAGTAGTTTGAGTTGTGTGTATTGCAAGAAATTAATTCCACATGCCTTCTTCCATAACCCTCAGCACCATCCGCACTCCCCTTTGGTCATTTGAACAATTTTCTATGGTTTGGTCCTCATTATCAAATCAAATTAACATTGTCACTGAACCATAGGGTTATGAGGGCATTTGCAATGCTTACTGCCTGTTTATCTATTTATTAAATTAATTGGCAATCTGTTTAAGTTCCTCCTGCTGCAGCTGTTTATAACTTTGTCACAAAAATAATCTTTGTCATTTCTTTTTCTCTGCCTTGCCCATCTATAGCTGCCAATTCTGGTATCGTCTGTGGTCAGCCTGTACTTCTTGGAGTGGACAGATTTGTTCAAGCCGGTGAAATCAGGCTTCAACTGCCATGACCGCAGCCTTAGCCTGCCCTATATCGACCCAAACCATGAGGTCATCCCCTTGCTGATGCTCCTTAGCCTAGCCTTTGCTGGACCCGCCATTACGGTAAGAAGACTACCAAAACATGAGTCTTATGATTCACTTTCACCATGTGGTAAAGTCTCAACTCATCTTAACCACTTATCTTTGATTTATATTCTATTAGGGATTGTGCCTTGTACTTCTTTTGTATCACCTTTGATGCAGTTCCCGGTGAGCCAAGCCAGTACAAAATGTAACATCAAGATACAGCTGGTCCCTGAATAGTCAGAGAATTCCCACCAGGAGCATCAAAACCGGGATGTGTGACTTAGTGTTAGCTTTGCATTGCTAAATGGCTTCTCAAACTCTCCTGCATTTTTAAGTTGTATTTTGTCTTGCAGTTTGTTACTGTCTTAGAACAAACCTTCTCTCATTTTTAATACTTAATTCTTAAATCACTCAGCTCTCTTTTCAGGCATTTGTTAATCTAAGGTCCGTTGAATTTTACAATTCATTTCCACTTTTTAATTCAAGAAAGCACCAAAAATACAGCATTTAATCTGTCCTTGACAAAACCCCTGCAGCCTAGAATTACTTTATGTTAGGACGTAGGGGTTAAGCTTCTGTCCGCCATGAGCTAGTTAGGTCAGAACATTCAATGAACCCTAACTTCATTAAACTGAACTAAAAATTAAGGTTTTTGACTCTCGTAATGATGACTTACTGTTAGTTGTGTATATGAGAGGATACCTTTATAACTGGAGTACACAGATGAAGAACTTTTGCAGATGGAGTCGGGTCAATGACAAATTGAGGGTCTAAAAAGTTATTTTTAAAAAGTTTTTTGAAAATGGATGTAATGCATATTTTTGAGTCAAGGACAATGTGTTTTAACAGATTCCAGCAGTTAACCAACATTTTTAATTTTTTAAATTACTTTTTTGAAGTATTTTTAACTCTACTACCCCAAAAAATGTCAGGTGGCGAAACCAATAATATGTTAGTATATATATATATATATATATATATATATTCCTATTAATTTTTTTTAAGTGACATTTTTTTGCCAAGTATTCCTCAAGTGTCTGCGGTGACTCGTACATTATTATTTTGTGGCTGCCTTTTTTTTTTATCTACAATAATTCAAGATTGTTACATTCTAGTGACCGGTTATTAAGTATTTTTGTCATTTGATTTTATATTTTAAGACAAAAAAATAATATTAAAAATTTGCAAATAAGTAAATTCAATAAAATAGCTATTCTCATCCTGCTTATCTACTTTTGTTCACTTTAGCTTGTTATTTGATGGTTTAAATTAATATTTTACCTGGTCGCACCAACTGACGAGGAACAGTTGTGCCACCTGACCACATCAAAAATGACAGGAAATATGGTGAAGAATTGATTTCTTTTTATTTCAAATACTTAACAAATGTTTACTTCATGTCTCTTTTGAAGTAGCACAACAAAATTCAGCTAAAAAACTGATTAAAACAGGAACACATTCAGTCGGCCTGCACAAAAAACAAAACACAACCGGTATCATGCCAATACCTTACACTAAGCATGCAGACAAAAGCAATCCCAGTCTTCAAGAGTTAGCTAAGTGTGTCGTAAATTAAGAGGCTCTGGCTCTGTGTCACCTTCAGCACATCAGATGTGTAGTAAAAAATGATGTCAGCAGGATGGGGCCAAGCAAACTTATTTTTTCTTCCTAACTGCTGCATGCAGCTCACTTCAATCTCGTCACCAATTACATGAAGAACCTGTCCCACGAATGGCTGACCTTCATACTTCACCAAGATGAACTTCCCATTCAGATCAATGTCATCTTGAGTGCTGGCCTGGGCATTAGGCGTTTGCAGGTTGACGGTGGTGGGTTTGTGGCATTGGCAGATATGCGGTCTGCTGCAGAAGCATGAGATCTCCCTGTGCATGATTTTCCCCTGTTCAGTGGACATGACTTGATGCACTGCCAAAGTTCCCTTTACAGGAGGCACAACCTCAGGTACTGCTTCATCAAATCTTCTGATGTCCTCCTCGCTCACCCAGAAGAACTTGATGTCAGATTTTCTTTCTGTTAGAATGCTGTAAAAGTCTTCTGGGGTCTGTACATCTGCGCCCCTTTGGACAGCAATGTCAGCAGTGCGTTTAACCGCGCCACCAACTCCATCAGGGATGCCTTTTCCATGTGACTTCTCAGAGAAGTTCCAGGTAACCTGCTGGAAGCCTAATAGGAAGGGGATGGTACTGATCAGGTAGAAATTCTTTTTATTGCGGTACTGAGTGACAGGACCGTCACTCATCACATGCAAAGTTGTGGGAGACAGATTCCAATTCTCCATTACATCCTTTAGCACTGGCTCAAGGTGGGCCCACACAGCTTTCTCATCGTGTCGCAGGGATGCAGAGATAGTGGCATAGGACTGTGAGCCAGCTGCTGAATAAGCCACACATGTGTGGACCGTGGCCTGCTTCCGACTCCCCCCAAAATGGAAAGATTGCACCTCATTATTTAGCTTGCAGGAGAAGTTCTCTGAAAAATCTACATGCAGGACAATTTCTTCCTCTCGTAGGCTTTCTTTCAAAGCTCTACACTCTTTGGCTTGGTGCAACCAGTTGTAGTGGTGTTTTGCTAATTTGTCAAGCTAGATTGAAGAGGCTTAGCAGCTCATCACATGTTCCAGCTTGTGCTTCTTTCACAAAGTTCATGTACTCATTTGGCCCCTCTAACATGGGTTTTCTGATCCACTGATACCAGGTTACACTCTCTTCTGGTGTTGCCACTTTTACCTCATTGTAGCAGCATTTTGCACAGACACGATACATGCATGTCTTGTTGTCTGGACTGAAAACAATTGAGGACAACAACTGAAAAATGCTGGCAGTTTTCAGAAGACCTTTCTGCAGCAGCTTGTCAGTCAAGAGTTTGACGTTCTCATGGTCCAAGCATGCACAAGTGTTTCTGTCTGACGCTTTTGGCTGTGTAACAAAGAAAGGACAGTATTGAACAAACTGTCTGTAAGACAGCTTGTGGGACTTCTCCATCTCAGAATTATAGTGCAGATGGAGTTCAGTCAAAGGTTTGACTAAAACACGCCTCTGTTGTCTGTTTTTGTTTTTTGTGACCGTGTCCTTTCTCCCTGGCAGTCAGCGACTGTTTTCATCGTGACAGAGGAAGTCAGCAACTTTCACTTTTCTCTGGATGGCCAATTTCTTTAAAATTCTTGATCTGTTCCCTTCAGCTGTAGAGTTCAGTCTTTGTATGCGTTTTCGTAACTTTTCAGATTCTTTTTTGGCAGCTTCCATTTCTCTTTTCATTTTGCGCATAGTACTGCGCAACTTTGCTCTCTCTCTTTGCCATTTTCTAATACTGTTTTCTACTCTCTGTGGTGTTGAGGATGCTCTGGGCAGCTCTATATTTACACTGACTGTATTGTCTTCATCAGTGATAGGAGGGTTAGGCTGGGGGTCTGCTGCAAGTTCAACAGGTGTTGTATCCATTGACTCAGGTGTGAAATTCAAGATTTCCTCCATAGCCCTTTTCCTTTCCCTGTGCTTTCTCTGGTCTTCCTTCCACTGCTTTCTCACCCTTTCCTTTTCTTTTCTGGAGAGCTGGCTGATGGAGGGTTTCACATTTTTTCCCTCTTTCTTTCTCTTCTAATAACTATGAAACATGAGAACAAAAAAACTGACTCATTCTTAGAAATCTGAAAGAATTTAATGTTGTCCATTATAATTCATCAAGATGTATTACCTCTCTTTTCTTTTTGCAAGATATGCTTCTCTTGCAGCCGGAACATTATTTATGTGCTACCTGTATCGAGCTGATTTTTCCTTACTTGAAAGCGGCATCTAAATTATGGGAGGGGGAAATTGTTGTGTAACAATTTTAATAAAAAGCATTAGTAGTAATTTTCAAGACATTAGTTAATGATAAATAAAAATAAAAAACAATTTCCCTTTGTAAATGATTGGTTAAGTCAGTATTTATATTTATAAACCAAATGATAATTATAAAAAAAAGCTTTAAATTATTACATTTTTAACATAAGATTAGAAAAAAAAAATAGAAATGTAACCAATAATGGCTTTAGTAGCACTATTTATCTCTTATAGTGACATTCCCTGCAGTTGTGCATCCTGACTCGCTGGTTGCGCCACCTGACATTACAACTTATTTCAATTTAAACAGGCATCTGCTTAGACAACTGTATTAGCATAAGCCTTTGTCTTCAAGTAACTATGTATCATTTTTAGATACAATGTTACAATGTTACAGGTTATGTTAAAATTACATTTCACTAGTATTACAATGGTTGTACCACCTGACATGGAAATTGTACCAGCCTACCTATGAACTGAAAATATGAATTTTTATCAGTATTTGAGAGAGATCTAAAAACCTTTTCACTTGGTCTCAAGGGTCAGTTGGGGTCCTCTGGATGATGCAATATCCTTTTTACTGTTATCTCCTCTACACTTCAAAATAAAAGTCCAATGTTACAGTTGCGCCACCCTGACATTTTGCAAATTGCAAATTGCTGGACAAAAGTTTTTGAACTACCCCAACAGATTTAAAATTATTTTTATTTGCAAAAAGTATTTTATTTGAAATGTTTCAAAAATGAAATAATGCCACAGTATATATTTTTTTTACATTTATTATCACTGACATGCTAATTTTATAGTTTAATTAGTATGTTCATTTGCAGGGATGGTTGCACCACCTGACATTTTGGGGGTTTGAGGTGCCCAAAAAAAAAAAAAAAAGTATTATAGTATGAATGGGCTAAAGATATATTAAAATTAAATACATTTTATACATTAAAGTAATACATGTGATGAATTGCTCAATTTATTAAGTAAGGAAATGTTGTACTCGGACACAAAAATATGCATGTCACGTCATTGACCCAGTCACAGGTAGAAAGAGGGATGGAGGAGCTGCTGTTAAAGCTGAGGAGCAGGACAGATCACCAGTTACATGGTGATGCAGATGCTCAAACTGTGAGCCTATGTCCATGAACCCAGAGGCCCATTGCTGTCATGAGTGGAACTTAGAAACACAGCTTCTCATGGACCTTTCATCAGAGCTCTTTAATTCTGTTAAATCTTCTAACTTTTGTCTTGTGTCGTAGTCCGGACTGTTAAAATTGGAACTGCAAACACAATGCTGTGTCACTAAAGAGGAATGAGTCCTGACGTCCATATTTAAAAAAACAAACCAAATTTAGTGATTTTTCTCAGTTGGGGCTCCAGTGGGTGCTCCCTGACCCCTCTGCAGCACTCTGACCTGGTCTAATTAGGGGAACTGCAGAAGGAAACGTAGCCCTTCATCACATGACAGAATAGTTCTTAACACAGGCGCTTTGTCAAGGAAAAACTGAATGCTGTAAAGAATGTTACTTTATCTGATTGTTGGGCCAATGTATTTTTCTGACTAGTTTTAACCTATGAGTGGGTTAATTACGAGGCTTTTGGTGGAACCATGTACTGCTATGTACCGGCTCCCTTCCATCCCCTGTCTCTAAGGGGAGATATCCTCTCAGGGACATGGCCTCCAAGTTCCTTTAGTGGCACTCAGTGCCATGTGCCAGGGGCCTCAAGCAACCCAACTTCAAAAATCCAAACTAACCCTTTAAAGTTTTCTTTCTGCTGTTGTTTACCATAGCTTTGGTTTGGCTGTTTTCTGTTGTTTGCATGTCCTTGCCACCTGCTTCTTAGCTCTCACTCACAATCAGAGCAGATGTTGTTTGTCAGCAGTGTTTAGTATCTCACATAAATTGAGGATACTTCTCAAATATCTGTCTCCTTGCTGTGACAGAAAGCCACAGACCGAGAAGCAGGATGGCAGGTGTCAGACGCAGCTGTGCCATTATGCTCTGCCTATGTTCAGTTAGCAGTACTGTGTGATGGAAAATGACATGCTTGGGCATGTAATCACTCGCTGTTCACTCAGTGGTGCACTATGTAGTGAACACACCATGGTGTTGCGGTATATGAGTACAGTATTGAAATTATGTATCCTATAATGCCATAAAAAGAAGTGAACAACCAATGGCCTCTCAAAGTAGAGATAAACCAACATAAACCATCATGCATGACAGCAAAGCTTTAACAATCAGGTTGTGGCTTTTGACTGAGACAAGCTAAAGAAGCACGAGGGTGAATACAGAACATAGAGACACGTAAAATTTCTAA
The DNA here is from genome assembly GCA_037902135.1 of Cetoscarus ocellatus. NCBI lineage: Eukaryota > Metazoa > Chordata > Actinopteri > Labriformes > Labridae > Cetoscarus > Cetoscarus ocellatus. The sequence continues at coordinate 607,379 of JBAMNC010000769.1, forward strand.
TTTTGGTGCATTTTTGCTGGAACATGTTCTATTGAGTTTTCCTAAAGAGGAGTAGACCTTCAATGCAACTATGGCTTTCTTAAAACAAATGTTAGTTTATAGTTTATAAGCACAAATCAGTGATAAATGTGTAAAATCTGGCACAATATTTATCATTATTTTGCTGAAAACATTCCTCACTTTTCTTTCCCCTGATAGTTTCATTTTTGATAAAAAACAAACAAACAAAACAATGGTAGGGTATGTTTTTTTGTTAAATTTGCTGTGTCTGAAATTGATTTTTTATTTTTCCAATGACTGAATATGATTCATTATAAAGCGAAAAGGGAGGAGGGAATGAGTGTGTCATCTCGTACGCAAACTCAATTATTGTCCTGAAATTGTTACTTCAGCACTGAAAATCACAAGAAAAACATATATTTTCTTTATTTTTTAGAGGGTAAGAAAAAACATTTTATTATTAATGATGTTTGGTGTTTAAGTAATTGTGCTGTCTATACGTGACAGTAAAAATTCTATGTTGTGCTTCTCAAAGATGCACAAGTCAAGAGGAATGAGTGGCCTATGGGTGTTGTGGTAGACACCACTCCAAGTAAAGACAAGGGCATTGTGGCTGTAGCTGTGGAGAGTGGGGGTGCCAATTGAGGGGTGCTCGTGATGGATGACGTGGCCGCTCTCCTGACCGCAGGCCTTTTCAAACACAGGACAGTCTGTTACAATTAGAAATTCTATTGTCCCCGTTGAAATCAAGAGTGAGTTACGTTAATTTTTACCTAACAGTGTTGCCGTAGTAGCCGGAAGTAGCCATTCATAAAACTCATGCTCACTTAAGTTCATTTCAGTTACGGTGTTCGGCTTGGAAAATATATGCTTGTAAGTACGTTCAGGTTCATCATTTCATAATGCTTCTAAGTCTGTATAGTATGTAGATTAAACATTAATCTTGTATTTTTTAGATCCCCGCCAATCGCGGTAAATGCTAACGCTAGCATATACATGCGTTTTTGATGACTTATCTTCAAGATCAAGACAGCACATGGACCTTTAACCCTCCTTACTCATTGCATATGGGTGGTGTATGGGAACAGTTGATCAGTCTTGCTGCGAGGATATTGGACAGCTTGCTGCTTAAGACAAGTGCTCCCCATCTGTCTCATGAAGTCCTTGTCCCCCTCACGTCTGAAGTCACAGCTATCATGAACACCAGACCTCTGGCGTGGCTGTGTATTAGCCTTTAGCTTTAGCTTGCTATCTGATTTAGACATGCCTGAGGTTCTCACACCTGCCATGCTACTAACACAGAAAGCTGAGGCTGTCTCATCACCCCCAGGAGACTAAGATCTCAACGACCTCTACAGCAAGCAGTGGAAGCAGGTACAGTCCCTGGCTGACACTTTTTGGAGACGCTGGCGTCAAGAGAACCTGGTATCACTTCAGCCTAGGAGGAAGTGGCACACAGACAAACCAGACTTGGAGAAAGGAGATGTTGTGCTTCTCAAAGATGCACAAGCCAAGAGGAATGAGTGGCCTATGGGTGTTGTGGTAGACACCACTCCAAGTAAAGACAAGGGCATTGTGGCTGTAGCTGTGGAGAGTGGGGGTGCCAATTGAGGGGTGCTCGTGATGGATGACCGCAGGCCTTTTCAAATTCTATTGTCCCCGTTGAAATCAAAAGAGTGAGTTACGTTAATTTTGACCGAACAGTGTTGCCGTAGTAGCAAGAAGTAGCCATTCATAAAACTCATGCTCACTTAAATTCATTTCAGTTTCAGTGTTCGGCTAGGAAAATATATGCTTGTAAGTATGTTCAGGTTTATCATTACCTCCGCCAAGGAGGTTATGTTTTTGCCGGCGTTTATTTGTCTGTCTGTGTGTTTGTCTGTTTGTTTGTGTTCAAAATAACTTGAGAAGTTATGAACGGATTTGGATGAAATTTTCAGGAATTGTTGGAAATGGGATATGGAAGAACTGATTAAATTTTGGGGCTGATCAGGATCACCTTGGCGGAGGTCTGCGCTCTCTGAGTGGTTTTTTGTTTCATAATGCTTCTAAGGCTATATAGTATGTAGATTAAATATTAATCTTGTATTTTTTTGGTCCCTAGCATATGCATGAATTTTTCCATATACATTAGCCTGAAGCTAACGCACCTTTTGTAGAGTGGGATTTTCTGTGTAAGAAACTAATGGATGTATTTGTTTGTGTAGTTTTACAGTATTTCCTAAAGGAAAGACTCCAAGCAGATCCTCTGAATCAGAGTTTTTCTTGTGACCTGTTGTCTATCTGCCCAGCTGTGGTAGTGGGGGCAGAATAGTAAAAAAGCATTACATCAAGCCATTAGCCAACCGTCTCCAGCTCCAGTGAGAAAAATGCAAGTATCACCTATCATGACTGAACGGCAGTAAGATTTTGATTCAATGGCTGAGGACTCAGAGACAGTATCTCTAGTATCCGGCAGCTCAAGATGCAGCAAACTGTCTACAACAAGCTCCATGGCTGTGAAAGCCCGCGCTCAGGCAGAAGTGGCTCATGCTAAGCTGGCATTTGCTAAAAAGGAAGCAGAGATATTACAACAACAAGCCATGCTACAAGCTAGTTTGCATGAACTGAAGATGGAAAAGGCTGCAGCAACTGCTCATGCAGAAGCTGAAGTGTTGGAATTAGCTGATCAAGAGGAACATGAACAGATAAGTGCACCTTATCATACAAAATTTAGAGCAGTGCCTCAGCTCTCATCTGAACATCCTGGTGAAATGATGAAATGCAGAATCAAGTTCCACACCCTGCTCTTCCATCACGTGGGAATATTGAAACAGCAAATGCATTGAACACAGCTAGAGTCTCAATTTTGGAGGGAAATCCACCCTTATGCTCACACCCACCAGTGTTTCAGCCAGCCATGGACAGCGGTGGAGCGACAAAGCGCAGTGCAGAACAGGGTGATGCGACACCGAGTGAAATCCGTGACTATGCATTTGCCAAGTTATCGCCACAGTTTTCATGTAGGAGAGAGACCACCTGGAATTCAACCCATGCACCTGACATCACCAATCCTCTGAGGAAACAACTGTAAGGCCCACTAGGCAGACACTATTGTTGCAAGTCCCTTAGAAGACAGTGATTTTTTTTTTGACTGTTTATTTGTATATATATTGCTGTAATGGTGAGGGATTGCGCACAGTGGTGTATTTTTGTCAGCTTTAGATGCACAGGGGGAAATGGACAATTTGTAAATATATATTATGGGGTGAGGATTATGTTATTGTTTAGTTTTTTTTTTTTTTTTTCTGGTGCTACGATATTCTTTTTGTATAGTGATCAATCCCTCCCACGGAGGTTATTTAAATGGGAGGAAACTTGCTACCTGGAGGAAGGTGATGCGTGTCATGGTGGAGCAGTGGCAGTCTTCGGCAACGTCTATAGGGAAGCATTATCCTGAGCGAGAGGATTCACTCCATTTGACGAGGGTCTAAGCTGACTACAGATACCCTTGGGATTTTTAAGGATCTTCGAATTACCGTTTTGGGAGCCTGTTGAGGACGTGGATACTTCCGGACTTTCCGGCTGGTCGGCTGGACCTGCCATGTATCACCCCACCTTTGTCTTTTTCCTATTTCGTTTCATTCGGACTCTCATCTTTACGTGAGTTACTCTGGACTTAAGAACAATTGACTGTGTTGGGACTAAGAAACTTTGTTTATTTATTTAATTTCAAGAATCGATGTTTGGGCGCAAAAGAGTGGAATACGTTTTGTGTTTATTATTTTTTTTTTTTTCAATTGCAAATACATTTGAGTTTAAACAGCCAGAAGGGGGTCTTTTGAGTTTGTCCGTCTTGAAACCTTGTTTATTGACCAGAATTTGATTAACAATAACAATTAGTATTGAAGAGGATGCTTAGTTTCTTTTCCGATGGGTTCATGGTGGTGGTAAATCCACCTGCCCTGGCGTTGTGGCAGCTCAATATCCAAGGAGATAAGATCTGAATTGTTACACCACCTCTGCATGTCAACAGAAAACCCAGTGTTAACTACCAGCCTCTCCAGCCCAATCCAACTTTACCTCCCTTTAATAACTGTCCAGTTGGTCCAACAGCTACTAACAGTGACATCACAAAATACCTGATGCGGCGAGAGATGGTAAACTCAGGTTTACTGAAGTTCGATGACAAGCCCGAGAACTACTGGGCCTGGAAAACATCCTTTGGTAGTGCCACTGAACACTTAAATCTCTCTCGGAGAGAGGAACTTAATTTGCTTTGCAAATGGCTTGGACCATCATCATCTGAACAAGTTAAAAGAATCAGAGCAGTACACATTCACAGTTCACATGCAGGGCTCCAGACAGCATGGCAGAGACTAGAGGAAGTTTATGGCGCACCAGAGGTGAGCGAAAATGCTCTCCTTAAAGAAGTGGATGATTTTCCCAAATCACAGCAAAAGACAATCACAAGCTGAGAGAGTTAGGAGACATCCTCATGGAGCTTGAGGCAGCTAGAGGAAATGGATACCTACCTGGTCTTTCATACGTCAACACTTCACATGGAGTCAGTCCTATAATCCAAAAACTGCCACATAACCTACAAGAGAGATGGCTCACAGTGGGAACACTTTATAAAGAGCAACACGGTGCGTCATATCCTCCGTTCTAAGTATTTGTGAACTTTGTTCATGAACAAGCCAAAATGTGCAGTGACCCCAGCTTTTCCAGCATCACAGCAGCAACCCTGTGCACCACAAAGAGAGAAAAGCCCTTTTTCCAGTTATAGTGGGAAAACATCAATTGCTGTAAGAAAGACAGAAATCTCATCAAAGACAACAGTAACAACATAGCAGCTGGGAAAGATGATGACCCTGACAAGCTGTTCCCCCTACAACAAGCCACACCCACTAAGAAAATGCAGAAGCTTCAGAAACAAAACCTTAGATGAACGAAAGGGGCATCTAAAGGAAAAACACATCTGTTTCAGATGCTGTGCATCATCTGCTCACATTGCAAGAGATTGTAACAAGCCTGTTCAGTGTACAGAATGTGACAGTGATAGACATCTCTCAGCTCTGCATGCAGGGCCTGCTCCATGGAAAACTGGGCCCCATACATGCACTGTGGATCAAAGTGGGGAGCCGAATGCAGAAGCTGCCACATCTGTAACATCCAATGCACAGAAATCTGTGGAGGACCCAACACCTCAAAATCCCTCTCCAAGATCTGTCTTGTTTGGATTTTCTCCAGCTGGTCAAAAGGATCAGGCTATAAAGACTTACGCTGTTCTTGATGAGCAGAGCAACAAATCATTATGCAGAACAGAGCTCTTTGAACACTTCAAAATCAAAGGACAAGAGTCATGTTACACTCTCAATACATGCTCAGGAGTGGTGGAGATGACTAAACGCCGTGGTGATAACTTTATAGTGAAGTCAATAGATGGCAATGCCCAGATCTCCTTGCCAGTTTTTGAAGTACCTCACACTTCTCTGAGTTTCACTCAAACTGCTAGTTTCAACTATAATGCAACAAGCATGGATAAAGACATTTTTCACACCACATCAAATGAAGACAAACTTGGCATGTCTGTCGAAGATGAATTATTCCTTGAGCTAATGACTAAAGAGGCTTACATGGATGACGCCAACTGTTGGGTGGCACCATTGCCGTTCAAGCCAAACATGCCATGCCTTCCTAACAACAGACAACAAGCAGTCAACCGTCTCACTTCCCTGTGTCGCATGCTGGAGAAAAAAAAGGACATGAAGGAACACTTCTTCAAGTTCATGCAATCAGTGTTGGCAACTCGCCCTTTCCTGTAGAAGCCATCTACAGCTTGAGGAAGGCAGCTCTACATGGAGAAAAAGAGCATGGCACCGATGCTGAGCAATTCATCATGAGGAATTTCTATGTAGACGACGGTCTAGCCTCATTCTCCACCGATGAGTCCCAAAAAGAACAAAAGACATGCTGGCAGAGTCAAGCATTAAACTGCATAAAATAGCCTCAAACAGCCGTGCAGTGGTTTATGCATTTTCTTCCAAGAAATGGGCTGCAAATCTGACAGATTTGGAGCTAACCACAGATCCCTTGCCACTGCAATGCAGTTTGGGACTCATCTGGAACCTGCAGACCGACACTTTTTCCGTGTATCCAGACAGAAAAAGCCATTCACTAGGAGGGGAATCTTATCCACAGTCAATGGACTTTATGATCCCCTTGGGTTTGTGGCACTGATAACGATCCAAGCGAAAGCCTAAGTCAGAGAGTTGTCTGCTCATCAATGTGAATGGGACGCTCCACTGCCAGCTTCGGAACAAGAACAGTGGAAACTGTGGTCAGAGTCACTCAGTGAGCTTGAACAACTTCATACTGAAGGACCTTATGTGCCAACCTTTCTGTGTTCAACAACACACAGGGAACTTTGTGTTTTCTGTGACGCCTCCACCATGGCAACATCAGCAGTGGCATACCTTAAAACAACAGATAAAGAAGGACATATCCATACTGGGTTCATCATGGGCAAGTCAAAGTTGACTCCACACCCTCCACACACCATTCCACGCCTGCTCCAAATCTGTCAGCAGCTCTGTGCTGCTGTCTTGGCTGTTGAAATGGCAGACTTGATTTTTATAATATAGACATTGACATCCACAAAGTCACATTCTTCACAGACAGACGAATTGTGTTAGACTATATCCACAATACTGGCAGAAGAGTCTATGTGTATGTTACAAACAGGGACACTCGTATCAGGAAGTCCACAAGTCCTGAGCAGTGGTATTTTGTAAGCACAGAACATAACCCTGCAGACTACAGGACATGTTCTGTACCAGCAGCCATGTTGAGGCACACCTTTTGGTTAAAAGGTCCAGTCTTCTTGGCCAGAGAGACCTGCTCACAGCCAGAAACCTTTTTACTCATAGACCCTGATTCTGACACCGATGTGTGCCCACAAATTGCAGCATTTGCAACCAAAACTGCTGAAGGTGAGGTTAGCTCTCATAGATTTGAGCATTTTTCCAGATGGAAGACCGTCTGCCAGGCCACAGCCAAGCTCATACACAAAGCCAAGTCCTTCAGTAAGAACACAAACGCCAGGACAGCTGAGCTGACGCAAGCAAAGACAGTTATCATTAAAGCTGCTCAAAGGAATGTATTTCCAGAGGAAATAAAGAACCTATCGGAAGGTGGTTTGGTCCCAAAATCAAGCCCTCTCAGGAAATTGAGCCTGTTTTTTTATGTTGATGGTGTGGTGAGAGTAGGAGGACTCATGCCCTCTACTAATGGACCATGGGAAGAGAAATATCCTATCATTGTTCCCTGAAAGCATCACATATCTACCTTAGTAGTAAGGCACTACCACATGCAGGTTGTGCATCAAGGCAGACACTTTACAGAAGGTGCTCTTCAAGTTTTGTAAATGCTCTGAGGAGGTTTATGGTTATCCGTGGACCAGTTCTTCTGTTCCAACCGAGGAACAAACTTTGTTGAAGCTTGCAGCGAACTGCGATTAAAATCCGAAGACCCTGAACTGGTGACTTACCTTCAAGATCAAGACAGCACATGGACCTTTAACCCTCCTCACTTGTCGCATATGGGTAGTGTATGGGAACGGTTGATCGATGTTGCTCCGAGGATATTGCACAGCCTGCTGCTTAAGACAAATGCTCCCCATCTGTCCCATAAAGTCCTTGTCACCCTCATGTCTGAAGTCACAGCTATCATGAATGCCAGAGGTCTGGTTCCCATGTCATCTGATCCAGATGTGCTACAGTTCTCACACCTGCCATGCTACTAACACAGAAAGCTGAGGCTGTCTCATCACCCCCAGGAGACTATGATCTCAACGACCTCTACAGCAAGCAGTGGAAGCAGGTGCAGTCCCTGGCTGACGCTTTTTGGAGACGCTGGCGTCAAGAGAACCTGGTATCACTTCAGCCTAGGAGGAAGTGGCACACAGACAAACCAGACTTGGAGAAAGGAGATGTTGTGCTTCTCAAAGATGCACAAGTCAAGAGGAATTAGTGGCCTATGGGTGTTGTGGTAGACACCACTCCAAGTAAAGACAAAAGAGTTTGTTAAGTGGACATCAAAGTGGTTAGTGTGGGTGTTAAAAGGTTGTATTCTAGACCTGTCTCTGAAGTTGTGTTGCTTTTAAAGGGAACATAGTGTTATAATGCATTATAACAAGTGGGGAGTGTGCTGTCTATATGTGACAGTAAAAATTATAAATGCTATTGTCCCCGTTGAAATCAAAAGAGTGAGTTCCATTAATTTTGACCTATTTTGTTCCATTTATTGTTTCCGTAGTAGCCGGAGGTAGCCATTCATAAAAACTCATGCTCCCTTAAGTTCATTTCAGTTTCAGTGTTTGGCTTGGAAAATATATGCTTGTGAGTATGTTCAGGCTTATCATTTCATAATGCTTCTAAGTCTGTATAGTATGTAGATCAGGGGGCTCAAACTCGTGGCCCCTGAGCCACTTGCGGCCCGCAGGAAGATATTTTGTGGCCCCCCTACTTGACATCAAACTTGAACTCTGGTAGTTGGCACTTCTATGTGGAGAAGTTCTGCTCTCCTGTGACCATAAACAAACAGACACCTCACTGAGGGAACGACGGAGCTGAGATGCATGTTGAGATGAAAGAGAGAAAAAAGCGCTGACGCTGCACAAAAATCAAACCTAAACAGATGATCCTGTTAATTTAAAGAACGAATTTGTGACGTTTTGGTCCCTTGTTTGCTCATAGGGAGGATGATTTATCAGAATATTACCTAAATAACTGTGGATTTACTGTAAAAGCCTTTCTGTGTCCATCTGAGAGATGACAACCTGCGAGGAAAGCCCACCTGCTTTGGATTCGGTGGTAAGATCTCGTTTTTTTTTTTTGTCGATTAAATTAAATTTATCATTGGATAACATCACACTTATATTTACACATGCATTGATAACATGACGTAAACCACTCATTAGGCTCTCCCATCTGATCAGGAGGAGAGGCACTCATCCAGCTGCGGAGAAAGCGCATATATTACGCCCCTCTGAGAAAACATGAGAAAAGTTAAACAGGGCTGTGATAAAACAGAGACGGAAGGGAGAGCTAACAGAGTTCAATATGATTCATAAACAAACCAGCAGACCATATGCCCACTACTGATTTATGTATGAAGAAAAAACATGTAGGGATGAGTCCTGCACTGGGTCAAGATGTATGAAAAAATGGTGGGTTCGGGTGCTCTTCAAGTATCCAAGGACAACGGTACATTTGAAAACACATAAAAATCTGGGGCACTCCGATAATGTTAAAAATTCTTTATTGTGTCAGGGACATGTCAATGTGTTTCGACTCGTCAGAGTCTTCATCAGGACATAATAAACAACACGAAACAGGTGTTTAAAATACATGGGAGGTGTCGTGATTGTGTCATGTGACACTGTCACATGACATCAGATTAAAAACAGATATTTGAGGCCTGGCTGTACAAAAAGAACAGACTACATCAAATAGTGATGGACTAAACAGATTATAAAAAGGGAGAGAGATCTATTTCCTCATTTTAACGTTTGTGTCTGTCACCTCCTCTCAAAGATCTAGGGATCACTTCAATTGCCATGATTTTGAGAGAATTTGGGTTGGTATATTCTGCCGAACTGTAATGTTGTGCTATTGGGTAATTTGGGTTGAGAGTTTTTATGGCATACTTGTGTTCTACCAGTCTTTCACACATTTTTCTTTTTGTTCGACCATTCTAAAAACAACCACATTCATAAGCCTGTCACGATAATCAATAAATCAATTAACCACATGATAGAAAAAAAACCAAGTCGGCGAGTAGTACCAAGTAGTGGCGACAAAGAAGGGGAATACGACCAACATGCATGCACATGTTTACAGAGACTTGATACTCCATTTTAATTTATTACTTTCATTGTTGTGTGGGGTTTTTATTGGAGTGGTTTTTTTTAATTAAGAGAGACAGGGTCTATTTTTTATTGTTTTTGGCTATGATTGTGATTTTTATTTAAGGGCAATTTTTGCTAAAAGAGACTGAGAGTCTATTTTATTTTCATTGGGTTTTTTGTCTTTTTTGTTTGTTTAATTTATTTTATTTAAAAGCTCTTGACATTCCAGTTACAATGTTAAATACTCTTAAGAAATTAAAGTTAATTGCATTTGATATGGTGTACTCGCATTATTATGCCATTGATTATCATTACATCACTTAAAAATGGTCTCAAAATAATGACAATAATATCGTTTATCGGCAATAATTTGTAGGAGATTTATCGTCCAGCAAATTTTGTTATCGTGACAGGCCTACGTATTCACATTCAAGTCTGTACATTACAAAAGTTGTATTGCAGTTTGCAAAGTCCTGACAATAGTAAGTTCTTTTATTAAAAATGTCCACAAATTTATTGTCTCTTTTTATGTTATGGCAATGACTACAGTTTCCCACATCTGAAGGTGCCTTTGGGTTTTGTAAGCCATGAGGTGGTGGTAGGGGCGGGCAGATGGCTCCTAACCAGGTTGTCCTTAAGCGGCCTTTCGAAGGCAGAAGGCCAGAGGTTCAGAGAAAACAGGAGCAAGTGAGGTATCACTTAGTAAGATGTCCCAGTTTTTTTGATGATTCTTTTAATTTCATAAGACAAATTACTATATTGTGTTGAAAAGAAAATTTTGGATGTTTGTTGTCCCTGCTCTGCTCTAGGTCGTTTTTGTAATAGATGTTGCCTGTTCAAAGACTTTGCTTTGGTAAGTGCTTTGTTAATAACTTCTTTTTTATAACCTCTTTCAACATGGGTGTCTGTTTTATCAACAGAAGTGTAACATGTAGCTTCTGTTACATTTATTGATGTTTAGTGGTTAAACATTTGTTAATCATGTAGTTTTAACATGACAGGCAAAATCCTTAAAACTACATGATTGCTTTATGTCAACACAACCTAGGTTTAGATAGGAATCCCATGTGCAATACCTCTCCAGAGCAGTGTATGATAGTAAATGTAAAAGAGTTTGTTAGTAAATGTCAGCGAGTTTGATAGTGAATGTAAGAGAGTATACTAGTGTATGTATGAGAGTATGAGAGTATGATAGTAAATATAAGAGTTTGACAGTGAATGTAAGAGAGTTTGATAGTGAATGTAACAACTATACTAGTGTATGTATGAGAGTATGATGGTGAATGTAAAAGCAAGTATGATTTATTTCTCAAGGGGCCTCCCATATTCATCAGCTAAGGTAGCGCGCTTCTGGTAAAGAAGAGCCATTACGGAGAGTTGGGAGATTTTGTGTGACCAGGCTGTACCACTGGATATGACGGTTGGAAGATGACCTTAAAGTACAAGCTTGCCAAGTACCGACGGAAGCTGAAGAAGCTTGGATGCCTGGAGGTTGAACTGAACTCCCTAAACAATAAACCTGCAGACAAATGTACTCCTGCTTTTGGTGTTAAGAAGCCAAGAAGAGCTGAGGTGAATTACTGCCCCACCTTCTCAACTGGTGAGTCTGTAGAGACACTTGAAAAGATAAGAGACCCTTCTTTCAGAGGTAAAGAAAAGGAACAATGAGGACACAGTGGCAGCCATGATGGACAAAAACCTTTGCACACAGAAGGCAAGAAGTTGTCCGAGATGCACCCATGATTGCTCATTTCAAAACAAGATGGCCAGCTCTCTTCTGTGTACGTGAGGTAAGTAAATAAATGCACAGCGCTGGTTGCAATATGTCATATTCCAATAAAAAGCCTGGTTGGTATGGAAAAATCTTGCAACCTGCAAAAACTGTTTGATGTTGTGCTGATATTTCAGTTTATATTATAGATGAAAGATGAAGCATTTGGAGTCATGCAGGTCCATGGCAGCAGGTCATCCAGAAACAAAGGGCCTAAAATAAGATTTTGTGATAGCAACAAAGTTATGGACACCCAAACCATGAATCTGTCCTCATCATATTTGTCTCAGCTGAATATATATTTATTTGAGGTTAGTCACTTGACATGTAGCATCTCGATTTCAAGAGGGTCCTCATGTCTATATGGTTGTAAACATATTTATTATTGGAGGTATAATCAATAACAGCCATGGATAGAGAGGTCAGTCTAATATTAACATTAACATATATCATGACTTTAAACTGGAGAGGACTGATGTTGATTTATATAGCAGTTGCACTAGTTGAACTGCCTTTAAATGGGATTAGCTGGTCCAAAAATAAGAATTTTTGTTAAATGATGTCATTTTTGGTGATGAATAAAGCACTTGGAGTTGAGCAAGTCAATGTCAGCAGGCCATCCATGATTGTTTGTCTAGGTCATACTTATTAAGTTAGCTCTCCTACTTTATTATTCTGCTTCTTCTTATTATTCTTCCGTCAGATTTTGGCACCTTTACCAGCCTTCAAATTTGCACAGATTAAGAAAAAAAATTGAGCAATGCGACATGTTCAGGAGACGTGTGCTTGTATTTTCACATGCTTAACACTTACAGAGATATCACTGTTTAAGCAACACTAAGTTTTGAGGAAGTCTCTGTTCTCAGAGCGTGTCCACACGGAGCGGAGCTGCCGCTACTGACAGACAAGAAATTGGCTGAATCTTTCTGCTATAACATTCTCAGACTTTACTCCACAGACATGATCTATACATCAAAATAAAGGTACACTTCTCCTCTTTCACCTGAAATTCATTTCAACCTCGACATTGACATTGTTTTGTCTCAGTAAGCTTCAGAGCCACGGGTATCCCACAAACTCTTCCATCTCCTTCCATTATAATACTCCTCCCCAGAGAGCTGATCGCTTCACTTTGAAGCCCATTTTTAAACTGCTCTCCTGTCAACATTTTCTACAATACAGACATGAAACTTACAATAATCGTTTCAGCTGGTTCTTGGGATGCTCACGGTGCAACCCTTTTTTTGATAGCTATTACGTTTTTGGCACAGCGACAGCTCCTTTACCCGGAAGTACCCAGCTTAACTTCACTGCTCTGTAAAGGCATATAGCATCATTAAATACTCTGCTCCTGTATGAGTGATCATGTCATGGCTTGTCGGCTGTTAGCATACTTGGCTCTCCACCTGGAGATTGGGGTTTGCTTCCCAGTAAGTGTTTTCTATCATGCATATTTCATAACATACGTAAACACTTCTGCTACTCATTACAGCCTTTGTCTTTTGAGCCCTTACACATTTAGGCATAGGCGCAAATCCCGGGGGGGATGCAGGGGACATGTCCCCTCCTTCCACAAAGTTGTCCCCCCCAAAAAATCCGGTTCAAATAAGATTTTTCTAATAGTACAAGTAACGCTACTTAAAGACACATTGTCAGACAATTTTAACTGTTAAAGATTACAACCCCCTTCCCCTCACAATAGTTTGGTCCAAACTGTTTCTCCCCGCGACGGCGTAGCTGCTGCTGCAGAGCCATGTACACACAGAGGCAGGCGGACAAAGCGGTGGTGATCGGACGAAGTAAGTGTATGGTTGACACAGAATGGTTGATAAGTTGTTTATCACTCCATTTGTTCAACAAGCACAACATGAAAAGCAAAATTTCAACTCCTGTGTTCGTGCCGGCATGTTTTAAATTAACGCAGCTAATAGGGTGTTTATTTTTAAGCTAAAATGAAATTTGCACTGTGTGTAGCACATCTTTTCGTCTTAGTTTGTAATGAATCTGTTAATTGTCCAGAGTTTTTCTCTGCTGCTGGCTGCAAACAGCCTCTCCTCTCTGCCTGATGCAACAGACTGTAACAGTCAGAGAGAACAATGACTTACAGTTATTGTTTAATATAACTATTATTTCCAAGTTCCGAGTGGGAAATTTCAACTGGAACACCCCCCCGAGGTCGGAATTTCCTACTGGGAACTCGGGGGATCCTCACCACCCCCGAGTTGACAATCGAAGATGGCTGCCCCCAGTGTAAACAGTTATGAAGCTCCTCTTATAATCCGTTTATTTGCACTTCTGACTCGTGTTTGTCGCACTAAATCAGCTGTATACATAGTACTGTTCCACTTTTATTTATAGAAATATATAAAAGAGTTATTTACATTCTTTATGTAGTATGTGTGAACTATAAAACAGGGTGTGCTAACAGCAGCTGACACAACAGCTAACAATAGCCTGGTAGATCAGCACGTTTTTTCCGACTTTGTAACTGGAACGCTGATAACTCGGAGATGACGTCATTCCCACTTTCCTCTTCCCAGTTCCGATGTAACTGGAACGCAGCATTAGTGTACAGCGTCATAACAGAGACATGCGCAAAGGATTGTGGGAAATGGAGGCCGAGAGCTGATCGCTTCACTTTGAAGCCCGGTTTTAAACTCCTCTCGTGTCAACCTTTTCTACAGTACAGACACAAAACTTACATCAATCCTTTTAACTGGTTCTTGTGATGCTCACTCTGCGACCCCCTTTTTGATAGCTATCACGGTTTTGGCACAGCGACAGCTCGATTACCCGTAAGTACCCAGCTTAACTTCCCCGATCTGTACACTCATAACAGTGATATTAAATACTCTGCTTCTGCTGATTGAGTGTGTGTGTTGTGGCCTAGTGGCTAAAATGTTGTTTTTTTGCCTCAGGGTTCGTGAGTTCGAACCTCAGTGAAGAAAATCACACTTTTGCCTCTGCGCCTTCAACAAAGGTGTTTGATCACCACAGCTGCTTGCTGCTGAGCATTAGTCTCTCTTTCAACAACAGTGCAGTCCTTTTTTTGAAAGCTATCACGGTTTTGACACAGCGACAGCTTCTTTGACCTGAAGACCCAGCTCCCTGCACGCATGTGAGTGACACATCTGTGTTCCCTGCACACATATGAGTGACACAGACTGCTCTGGTCCCGATGCGTGGGCACGTCACTGCCTTTTTAGTTCAGTGGTAAAGCTGCTGACTGTCATTTCAGCGGTCCGGGTTCAAATCCCAGCAAAGGCATTTGTACGTCTCAACTATGTGTCCAATACACATAGTTGAGTTATTCAGGTCTCTAGTAGGGAGTGCCTGCACTCTGCTCGGAGCTGCTACAGCCTACAAATTTGTGCCTGCAGAAGTTAAGGCCCAGGCAACTGCTCTCCTTCATACCGAGGTGAGGAAGTCGTCTCTGGTTCAACAAGCAAACATGAAGGTTGAACTACTTCCAGTGTTGTCTGATAACTACATGTACCTCCTAATCCATGTGGACTCCAGAGAGGCAGCTATTGTCGACCCTGTAGAGCCCATCTAGGTCATTGAGGCTGTCAAAAAACATGGCGTTAAACTGACAACAGTTTTTACCACTCATCATCACTGGGATCATGCAGGTGGAAATGAAAAGCTGCTGAAGCACATGCCTGGACTGCGGGTCTACAGAGGAGACGACAGAGTTCCTAGTTTAACAAAGAAAGTTACTCATTCCAACAGTTTCAAAATTGGATCACTGAGTGTCAAATGCCTGTTCACCCCTGGTCACACCACAGGTCACATCTGTTATTATGTGACCGAAGAAAACAGCACTGAGCCCCCTGCTGTTTTCACAGGGGACACACTGTTTGTGGCTGGCTGTGGTAAATTCTTCGAGGGCACCGCTGAGCAGATGTACAGAGCTTTGATAGAAATTCTGGGATGCCTCCCTCTTGAAACGCATGTTTACTGCGGTCATGAGTACACCGTCACCAACCTGAAGTTCGCCCGTCATGTGGAACCCGACAATGAAGTCATTCAGAAGAAGCTAGCAAGGAGAAATGCAGTAACAGAGAACCCACCATCCCGTCCACTCTGGCAGATGAATTCACATATAACCCCTTCATGAGAGTAAAGGAAAAGTCTGTGCAAGACCACGTGAAGCAGACCGACCCGAATGAAACCATGAGAAGTCTCTGGAAAGAAAAAGACTGCTTCTGTGTTCCCAAAGACTGATGTCCACCACTGACTCAACTAAAACCTGCTCACAGCACTGCAACATATCAATAATATACCAGAAGAATATTATAAATCCATCCTCAGAGCCACTTTAAACAGAAAAAACACTCAATCTCAGAGAACACTTATTTTGTTGTCTTAATCAGGCTGAATATGGTTTATTCAACATGAATTCATACGTATTCTGTTTGTTTGTATGATATTTGTGTGACAGTTTTGAGGAATATTTGGCCATTGTTTGGATGCTTCAGCTGAGAGACATGTTTGTTTAAATGTAAATGAGAGTATTAGAGACTATTTAGTTTTATGTTGTTTATATCGATGTCCAAACTGCTATTTTTAGAAGTGGTCAGAACAAAAGAGACAAAAAGAAAGGGAGGCACTTACTTGAAGAATGTTGGCATATTTGTAAAATGTCTGTAAATTGATAAAGTAATTTCGTTAAAGATTTGTAGGTGGCCTGGGATCCTTGGTGGAGACTGCGTGCTGCTGTGGAGTCACGAAGCCTTAATAACTACAATTACAGACATAACACATATTTAGCCATCTCACTCCAGTTCATAATCATCATAGCTGTTAATGTAGATATTAGCATGATCTTTCTATCCATGGTTGATACATCTATAGTAACTATCTCGAGCTCCACATTGACATGAGATCCCTCTTGAAAATGAGGTGTCACATCTCAAGAGGTCTACCATTAATACATTTATACTTAACGGAGACAAATATGGTAGGGATGCACTTGTGGTCTGGGCACCCATGAGTTCGTCACTACCATAAATTTTTATTTTCAGTAAGACTTTTATTGATTATACTTCTATAAAATTATCACCACAACCACACAGACATGAGGACCCTCCTGAAAACAAGTTGTAGCATCTCAAGAGGCTAACCTCTAACAAATTTGTTTGCAGCAGAAACAAATTTGACGACGACAGGTCTGTGATTGGTCCATTGATCTGTCACCAGCTTTAGTTCTTACTTTAGTCCACTTGTCTCCACTTACCTCCCTTCCTTTGCCCACACACCCAACACAGCATCGTGTGGATTTGCTGTTCATCATGAGACTGGGGTCCACATTCAAGATTTCCTGCTGCTTAACAGAAGGTTTTTTCTTGCCGCCATGATGGAGGGATTCATGATTGGCTATATGGATTCATTTTGGGTGTTGGGTGTATATATTTGTATATATATGTATGTGTGTATTTTATATATGTATATATGTATCTATGCATATATGTGTATCCATAATATGAAGAGCTTTGTGCTCTAATATAAAGTGTCTTGAGATAACACTTGTTATGAATTGGCGCTATACAAATAAAGATTGATTGATTGAGAGCATCTGGCTGCTTTCCTCAGTCTGGACGTCAGGTTTTCACTCATTCAACCTTTCACTTCCATACAACTTTTCCTGTCTTTAGAATGCACATTTAATAACATATTTCACACTTCTGCTAATGATTACAATCTTTGGCATTTTAGGCCTTGAAAATTAACTCTTTTTATCATAGATTACAACTTCTTCAGGGTGGACAAAAATGTATGCAGCTTTCTGCAATGTTATTTCACATGTATTAATTTTAAGCTTTCTTTCACAACTGTAAACAATTTTTATTACACATTTCACACATTTTCAGCTTTACTGCACTGCTTCCAACTATTTTATGTCACATTTTCAGCTTTGTTCACACTGCTTTTGTCTATTTCATTTCACATTGTCGGCATCCAGACTCAGCATTTCAACGCTGCAAGGAAATGCAATTTTTCTAGTATATGTGTGCTGATCTCTCTGAAGTTAATATCAGTAACTGTGATGATAATGGAATGGGGCTAAAGGAAAGGTGAAAAATTTGTAATTAAGTTACAAAGGTTGAGTCAGCATTTCAACTTATTGTTCTCCTACTTTATTATTCTGCCCTTTCTTCTTCTTCTTCTTCTCCTTCTTCTTCTTCTTCTTCTTCTTCTTCTCCCTGCAGATTTTGGCACCTTTCACAGCCTTCAAATTTGCCCAGATTTTCACAGAAAAAATTTAGCAAGGCAGCATGTTCAGGAGACGTGTGCTTGTATTTTTCACATGGTTAACTGTTATAGTTTTTACAGTAAAAAATATTTTCTGCAGATTTTTTTCCCATTGAAATGAATGGAAGATGTCTGCAGTTCTGCTGAAAAGTGCTTCATATGTCATGCTCTACCAATTCAGCATACTTCCACCTACAGACTTCATTCTTACTTTCATAGATTCACTAATCTCTCAACTATTTTTACATGTGTTCGGCTTTTTGCTATCTTCTACAGTTTTTTGAGATATCACTGTTTAAGCAACACCAAGTTTTCAGGTTTGAGCCAAAAACTCTCAGCTCTTACAGCGAGTCACGTGACCTGTTAGGGCATGAGCCTAAAGATTCCAAAATTTGTTGCGGAAAAACTGCAATAAAAGCCTCAAACTTTACTCCACAGATATGATTTATACAGAAAGGTACACTTCTCCTCTTTCACCTGAAATTCATTTCAAACTCTACATTGACATTGTTTTGTCTCAGTGAGCTTCAGAGCCACGGGTATGTCGCAAACTCTTCCATCTGCTCCCATTCTAACTCTTTAGGGGCCTCATGTACAAAGACTTGCATGGATTTCCTACTAGAACATGGCGTACGATCAAATCAAGAAAAAGTCGTACGCACAAAAATATCCAGATTTACGAATCTGTGCGCACGCATGAATCCAAGCACATTTCCTTTGTACATCCCAATCAGCATGGAATTGAGCGCACGTTGGAGTTCCTGACCCCTCCCTGTCCACGCCTCTATTTACATACGCAAATCAAATTTAAATGAGCCCTGCGCCTGAGATTCTCATCTTTGTGCGATCAGAAAATTAAATAAGAATGAGTGAGATGGTTTAAAAAAAAAAAAAAGTCATTAAAAGCACATTTGAGGCACTACTCGCTGAAGTGGAGGTGCATAAAAACGTGCTCTTTGGCACTATGTCTTCAGTGCATAAGAAACAAACACAAGAGGAGTGAGTGAGAAAGCGTGTGAAGCTGTCAGTAAAAAGGAGTGGTCTGACATCAAGGTGGACATGAAGCGGAGGATGGCTGCCCACCCCCAAAGTGTGGCCGAAACGGGGGGGGGGGCGCAGGAGAAGGCCCCACCCCGTTTGACCAGACACTGCTCTCTCAGGTGTGGTGGGAGCACATATGGGTGACCTTGATTAACCCCAAGGTAAATACCTGCGTATTTGTGTAACAACAAATGTGTTCATACAGTAGCTGCTCACAGCTATATAAGATAGAGCAGGGGTCGGCAAATAACGGCCCCCGGGCTATTTATTTCTTATGAACCTAAAGGCGGCCGCCCTTTCCCAATGAGAGATGCTGCAGAAGAAAAATAAGACGTCACAGAGCCATAACGCACGGGGTGAGCCATAGAGCAGGTGTTGGTGCGGTGTTAATAAATAAAATTTATCAGATATTATAATACAAACAGCGTAAAGACATATGATTCATGTTTTTTGTCTTTTATTCTGTGCGTAATGGAATATCCAGTCGATCGCCCAGCGATCTCTCACTTTCTCTCGTCATTCAACCTCTGATTTTGCTCTGGTCCGACTTAAAGTGACTGAAAAATTTGGCCCAAGGCCTAACTTAATTGCCGACCCCTTGAATAGAGGTTCATGTGTAAATGCTATATGTATGGTATTATTTGGTTTGAAATCTTCTGAATTAAGATTTTTACATGACAGCATATCAAAGAGGATATCACAGTAAACTTGACTTTCAGTTTCCATTCGTTAATTTTATACACTGCTAACATGGATCAAACACTGTTGTTGCAAATCAGCGCAGAAGGGTGCCAGGGAAAAGGTGAGGCTGATTAAGATATTTCACACTTTTACGCACAGGGTTATTAAGATGACTACACTACACACAGAGACAATTGGGGGTTTGTTAAAAAGATCTTAAGCTGTAGTTTAATCACGAAAAAACAGCAAGTCACCAACTTCAACCACTGATTATTAATGATGCTGTGATGCTCAGTGCGCATCACGGGGATTATTTTAGGACAATTACGCAAATAAATTTACTGACCAAGATGCCCTTATCATGCACAGTGCCAACTTGTAGTCTGTTCCCAATCACGCTGTTACTCAGAATGTATGAATCGTGTGTTGAACCAGGCCACCTTGCCACAATGTTGGTTATCTACATTTGAGCATTACATATGATCTGTATATTGATCGAAAGAAAATGTGTCCTGTTGACGTACACCAATTTATCATGTGATGCCGCTTTTTTAGCAATGTGTGTGCAGTCGATAGCTCTGATCACATTAGGAAAACCGGCTCTTGCTGCAAACTGTGCTTTAATGTTGAATGCCGGCTGCGGTTCTGCGCACAGTTTCAGGAGGATTGCCCTCGGGAACCTAAAGCGGCTGATGATCCAGTCGTCATCATGCGCCAGTCAATCTTTTCTATCTATGAACACACGCTCTCTTTGTATTGCACCATTTACAATGTCTTCTCATACTGTTAAAGCAGCCATTGTGTTTAACGGTATTTTTGCACCTCTTTGCGTGTGCTTTTATATACTTTCATGTAATTGCAGACACGTGGGTGTGTTAATTGTTCATCAGTGCTTACTGTTTTGTCTCTGATGTGCACATCGCTCAGTCTGAGGACGAATTGTTTTCACATTTATTTATTATAACAGTTCTCCAGCATCACCTCTAAGTGTCACCAAAGGAACAAATGCTGTAGAAACGTGCGTACGCCAGCGATGAAGTTGTCATGAGGCACCACACATTTCCACGGTCATATCACTCTTGATACATCTGAACTTTGCCGTGAAAAAGAGCGTACGCTTTACTTCACTTTGAAGCCTGTTATTATACTCCTCTTGTGTCAACATTTTCAACAGAACAGACATAAAACTTACATCAATCTTTTCAGGAGATTCTTGGGATGCTCACGGTGCAACCCTTTTTTTGATAGCTATTACGATTTTGGCACAGCGGCAGCTTGTTTACCCGAAAGTACGCAGCTTCACTTCCCAGCGCTGTACAGGCATACAGCATCATTAAATACTCTGCTCCTCTGTGTTTGAACATGTCAGGGTCTGTTGGCTCAGTAATAACGTAGTTGACTCTCACCCCAGAAACTGGGGTTCACTTCCTGGTTTGGTTGTTTTCTTTTTCTATCATGCATATTTCATAACATACGTAAACACTTTCCTTTCCTTTCCTTTTTTATTTCCTTTATAGAAATAAATCTTGTTTTCCAATCTCATGCCGTAAAAGAATTGTGGAAGCCATGTTCTTATCTGTCTTGGATTATGGCGATATAATTTATAGACATGCGGCAATTTCAACTCTCAAGCCCCTGGACTCGGTATACCACTCTGCTCTCCGATTCATAACTGGTGAAAGGTACAACACTCATCATTGCATCCTCTATGAGAAGGTTGGTTGGCCATCACTTGAGCAAAGAAGGAACAAACATTGGTTTTTGTATATTTTCAAAGCCCTTACTAACAGACTACCACCCTACCTCACAAGTTTGTTGACGTTTTATGATTGCTCCTACATGACTCGTTCCTCCAGGTCACTCACTCTAAAAGTTCCTCGAGTCTACACTGAACTTGGTAAATTGGCATTTTCCTTTGATGCCCCTCACTCATGGAATTTCCTCCAACAAACCCTAAAATTAACAGCCTTTCCGTCTCTTACAGAGTTTAAGACCTTGATTACTGACCACTGTACCTCTGTTTGTAACTGTTTTTATTGATTTCTTTGCTGTTGCAATTGATTGCTTTTTTATTGTTCATATAATGTCTGTGATCTCGATGACATTGAAAATGAGGGAATCCTCAATGTCTTTTTTTGAGAATAAATAAAGGTTTGAATTGAACACTCCTGCTAGTCATTGCAATCTTTCTCATTTAGCCCTTACAATTTCAGGGCTGCCAACGCTCACGCATTGGCCATGACACTCACACATTTCATTGGCTTCACACGCTGTCACGCCACACCTCCAATTTCTCACGCTCAAAGTACAAATCCCAGGGGGGCGCAGGGATCGTGTGTCCAAACATTCTTGGGCGGAGCGGACTACAAGGAGGACCGCAAGGCCTGTGCGCGCAAGGCTCCAACTTTACGACCGCGCACTGGTGTCACACAAAACACTGCTTGGCATGTATTTTCACATCATCCCGCATTAAATACGACACCACCTCCGTCTATTCATTTTACTGCTTTGCAAAGTCAGCATCCACCCTCATCCTCAGTGTACAGTGTCATGACAGAGAAATGGAAAACAATGCGCAACGATTGTGGGAAATGCAGGGTTTCACAGTAATTTTACAACAAACTACTAGTCGAGCGGCAGTGTGAGCGACTATGAAAGCTCTGACGTCTGCAGACATTCCGCGTGGAGTCTGCTCTGCACACAGTACGCCAGAGTCTGGGTGCATACGCAGGTATTCGCCATATACCCACTAGAAAACGGCCCATATGACAACAACAAAATGCGCAAGTATACGAACAGCATGCCTGTGTGACTTTCACTTTCACTCAGTGTGTGTGTGTGGGTGTGTGTAGGTGTGTGTGCGCGCGCGCTCCTCCGTCTGCGGATGAGCGTAAAGACGCAGATAGACATGCTTCGCAGGAACAGTGAGGGATTATCAGTCACTCTGTGTGATTTTATCATTCAAACGGTGTCTTGATAGCTCATGTGCCTGGTTTAAGTGAACATAAAGGCTTCCAAAATGATGAGTCAGCCTTTCATTAATCAAAACTCTACATTCTTCAGCAGTTAAGCTCTTATTTTCACTCACTCACTGTTTTCTAAATAATAAATTAATCCTGAGGGATCCTCCATCACTTATTCTCCATGATATAGGAACAATCTTTGAAGGACCACACTTCAAATACAATCTACTAGTGCAGCGGTTCTCAACCTGTGGGAGGAGGCCCATAACTGGTCTCAGAGCTGTTTTCAGGGGACTGTGTATAAATCAGGTCAAAATGTGGGAAAATTGTCTTTAGTGTATGGAGGCCCTGAGAGGACAAACATCCATCAGAGTATGTCAGAGTATACCCACTAGAATAAACCAAACTACACACAAATATTACACTGTTTTACATTTCTCTACTGACATATTCCTGTCCAGACTTCAAAATTCATTTATGTAGGCTATTATTATTTTGACTTTGGTGTTCTATTATAGATTTATTGATTTAAAAATGAAGTACTGATAATTTTGACTTAGATGCTCCCCTGATGTTCTAATTACATTCTGACTGTTAATTTCCACTCCTTATTGTCCTCCAATTAAAATCACCACTGTTTACAGTAATTTTCAAGTCAGATGCTTTTATACTGGATAGTTCATAGTGTTGTGGACTTGTAGCCTACACATTGATGCCAAAACATTTTTCATTTACTAAAGGAAAATTAAATCAAGACTATTTATGCATATTCAATTGCACTTCATAATTTTACCCTTTAAAGCCTGAATGCACAAATAATGGCCAGAACATTCAAATGTTTTTGGAGCTGAAATATATATTTCACTTTCTACTGAAATCCAACAAAATCAATATTTCCATAAGATTTAACGTATATATATATTGGACATTTTCATCATTTATGTCATTGTATTCAGATGTTTATTTTTTGGACCAATTTATTGATCATATTGATGAGATAAAGGTATCATAAAAGTATGTATGAAATATGATACAACATGCTTTAGGGGGTTAATTGTGTAAAGGTTTGTGCATCAAGAAAACGTACGCACAAAAATATCCAGATGTACGAATCTGTGCGCATGCATGAATCCAAGCACATTTCCTTTGTACATCCCAATCAGCGTGGAATTGAGCGCACGTTGGGGTACCCGACCCTTCCCTGTCCACGCCTCTATCTACATACGCAAATCATGTGCAAGTTTTGTTACATTTTTAGATTTTGTTTTGTTGCTGCTTGTTAACAGTTTGATAAGAAACATTGAGAAAACATGAAGTTTAGTTTGATTTAGTGTGGTTATTCAGTAAAGTATTTCTTCTCGTTTAGAACTTGTATTGACCTTTCAGTTCTTGTGAAGCTGCTGTAGTGGTGATCAGCCTGGTGTTTTTGGTGAACAAAATACTGGCCTTGGAATTGCTGGTTGTGCATAAAAAGACCTGAAGACAGGTAGGATAAAGACTTATGAGAAGCAATGACATCATTACAGTTATGGTTTAATATCACAATGTAGGACATTTGAGGAAGTATCAGACAACACAGCAAAACAATATAGCATTTATTTTCATTTTATTTTTTACTTTTACCTTTGTCAATTGCACTTGCAGCATTTTGCTACTTCTGAGTGCTATATAGTTTGATTAAACCTACACAAAATGAGACATTACTTGCCGAATGTTGTCCTGCCATGTATCCGGCAACATGTTGGTTGGCTCCACAAAATCTCACTCCAAGGTTTTTTGAAAAGTTGGCAGCCCTGGCTGAGCATTAGTCTGGAAGTCACAGGTTGTCACTCATTCAACCTTTTACTTCTATACCACTTTTCTTTTTTCTGTCTTTGTCATGCATATTTCACCACGTATTTAAACACTTTGACTACTGATTGCAGTCTTTGTCATTTTAGGCCTAACAATTTCTTTTGACCATTGATTGCAACTTCTTTAAGGTGGACAAACATTTCTGCAGCTTTCTGCAATTTTCTTTCACATTGATTCATTTTTAGCTTTCTTTCACAACTTCAAACATTTTTATACCACGTTTCACAGTTTTCAGCTTTCCTGTCATGCTTCCAAATATCTTGTTGTAGTTACTGAAGGCAGCTAAATTATGTTTATTTTTCCTTTACAATGTATCATCTTTTCTCACTTCTTTATGTTAGTGACCTAATACACATCCATGCCACCCTAGCAATAAATATCTTTATCTTCTTTCTTCTATATGGCTTCAATATTGGCCATAATGGTTAGAATGTGTTTAGCATTAAAAAGAACACCCATGTATATGCTGATCATTCCAATGTTAAGATAGGTAACTCAAATAATAATAGTAATAATATAGACAGGATTGATACTCACAGCATGCATTTGCAACTACAATGGCAACAAAATGGAAGGTAACTATAGCACTTGAAGCTGAGAGGTTCTGAGCAGTTCAGGTTAACATTTATTACATTGGTAACAGAGACAAGCTGGTATTGTTAATAGAATAGCAATTGGAGTCCAACAGGTCCACAACAGTGAACTGTCCAACCCTAAGATTAGGAAAAAATAATCTTAAGATTGGAACTCCCAGACATGTGAGTTAGTAACTTAAATGATAAAAAAGAATCCTCAGCTGAATACAACAAAAACTTGATTTTTGACCCTCAGTTGTTCATTACAATCATATATGCTTGTAAACTTAGAAACCAGTAGGCTTAATTTTTCAGTCATATATGAAATATTGTATGACTTGAACACAGTTTTGTGATTTAGCAAGTTCTAGAAACGCACAATCTTAGGCCTAGATTTATCCTCAAAGCATGGGAGGTAAGCACAACCTCTGCCAAAAAATACACTTTTACTTTGATTGTGTAAGTTAAGTCTATTGGTTAATCATGGCAGTTGATGCTTGCAGCACCCTAAATATTGTTGTAAATTTAAGGATTCAAATTTTTCTGTGGTGTTTATGTTACCCAATTAAGATTACATTGAGTTGGCCTTAGGGGTAAACATGACAGCTGTTTGAATGAGAGTTTACAGTAAATCACACAAGAATCACACTTTCAATGTGCTAGAAATAGTTTTGTTGGCATACAAGGTGTGTCAGAAAAGTTCCAGGACTGGTGTCACAAAAGATTTATTTAGAATTCAAACTACAAACTACAAGTTTTCCCCTTCGAAGTAATCCCCCTGGAGTCTAATGCACTTTCCCATCCTTCTCTGCCACGCTTTCATGCACTCCTGGAAGGATTCTTCAGGGGTCCTCCACAGCTCCGCTGTCACGGCCTTTTTGATTTCGTCCACATCTTCAAAACGGGTCACCTTGATGGCCCCCTTGAGCTTGGGGAAGAGGAACAAATCACATGGAGCCAGGTTGGGTGAGTAGGGAGGTTGCTCCAGCACGGTGATGTTCTTCTCGGTCAGGAACTGTTGGATGCTCAGGGCATTGTGAGCCAGTCCGTTGTCATGGTGAAGCAGCCATGACTTGTCCTGCCACAACTCTCGCCTCTTCTCACGCACTGAATGAAGCAAATGCCACAGTATCTCTTTGTAGACATGCTGGGATTACTTTGAAGGGGAAAGCTTTAGTTTGAAGTTTGGGTTTGAAATAAATCTTTTGTGACACCAGTCCTGGAACACACCTTGTAGTTTATGATAGGGCTGGGTATTGTTAAGAATCTCACGATTCAATTTCGATGGAGGATATCTTTATGAACCGGAGTTCACAGAAGAAGAGCTGCTGCAGATGGATCTGTCTGAGTCAGAGGATACTGGTGACTCTCACACTGTCTGTATCACTTTTTAGACAGACTTTCCTGCTCTTCTGAATCCCGGAGTTTTGCGGACATTCTTCAATTTCCCGAAGATAAACCCGAAAAAAACTGTCTAATGACAGTTTATCCTTCAAAGTAAGTAATAATGATCCGTCAGAGACAAATGGATTAATTATATTAATCCTCCGTTAGGCCTAGCCTAAATAGGTGTGAGCCTAGCCCACATATTCAGTGCAGGCCTGGCCTGTATCCTTGATCAAGGGGAGAGAAGGAAGACACAGCAAACCAGTGCGTAGTAGAGTCAGTCCTTTCTCTCGGTTTATTTCAGGAAAACACAAGATATATATATACAGTGTGACAGACAATGATTTGTTAGAGACTTTAGCTCTTCCCCCTGCTCTAACATGTTGACTAATGACCATAGTTAAATTGCATTACTTTCTAAACAAGTTATGTAGGAAAACACATGTGGACCATGAT
This sequence comes from Cetoscarus ocellatus, assembly GCA_037902135.1. Taxonomy (NCBI): domain Eukaryota; kingdom Metazoa; phylum Chordata; class Actinopteri; order Labriformes; family Labridae; genus Cetoscarus; species Cetoscarus ocellatus. The sequence continues at coordinate 634,253 of JBAMNC010000769.1, forward strand.
TGGTTTATCTATGGCTTCTTGAGCACACACACAGTATATATGCCCAGAGTTCGTTAGGTCAACCTATGAATGACTTCCTAAATACACATACACACATGCAGTGCATATGACCGTAATGCAGTAATTCAATTCAGCGAAGACCTGCTGGGCATATGGCCATTATGCAGCAATCCAATTTTATCAGAGTTCCTGTTCTTGAGCACACTCACGCAATGCATATGACAAGAGTTTAATTTGATAGCAGGGTTGAAGGTTTAATATTTTTTATACCAACAAACAAGCAGAGTAGAGGAGGCTGTTTACCATAATATCGCAGACTACTTGTTAGTGTGTCTCTCACACACACACATAACCATTACTGTTGAGAGGGGTTGTGTGTGGTCCAGGAGTAGATAGGTTGGGGGCATGGAGAGACGGAAGTGACGGCATAGTGCGAGTGGAGAGTGGTAGGATCGGAAATTGTTTGGTGGGTTGCATAAACTGTACTCTGACTGTATCATCATGTCAACTTCCTCAGATGGCGTTAGTGAGAATGAAATGGAATGGATGATATCCAGATCTGCAAGGCAGAAAAGGGTGGCTAGAGAGAAGAACAGGAAAGAACGAGAGTTAAGTTGGTCAGATGGCAGCAAAGACGAGCCCACAAAGAGGAAAAAAACAAGACAAAGCCCTCAGAAGCAGGCCCAGCATGTACAAATGACTGGAAGGTAGTGATTGAGTTTAATCAAGACGGTGGGCATAACCACCCGATAAAGCTGACTAAAGCAATCAAAGATGAGATTGGTAAATGGTATGTCTACCTTGCTAGGAGAGAGAATGAAAGCTCACGTTCCCAGTGACTTAGCAAATGTTTGAGGTGTCATTACTGGAGTACCTTTAGATATGACCATGGAAGACATCAAAAAAGAAATTAAAGGAGGTAAAGTGGTTAAGGCATCAAGAATCCAAAATAAAAGGGATGGAGTACTGAAAGATACCATGGCTGTAATGCTTCAGTTTGAGAAAGTTCTACCAAAATCAGTGCAAATGGGTTACATAAACTTCAGTGTAAGGGAGTATATCCCAAAACCCCTTAGATGCTTTTCTTGTCAAAGAATGGGGCACATTGCCAAAAATTGTCATGGAAAACTTAGATGCGCATGATATGGAGAACAACATGAGTATGGGAAATGTGGAAAAGAAGCTAAAGTTAAGTGCTGTAATTGTGGTGGAGATCACAGTGCAGCATATGAAGGATGTGTGGTGCAAAAAGAAGCCAGAGAAGTGCAGAGGGTTAAGATAATGGAAAAGGTTTCATATGCCGAAGCACTCAAGAGAGTCAGAATGGAGGGAACTCACCAAATCAGTGCAAATGAGCAGGTTCAAAGAAAAATACCACAAGATGAAGCCCGTACAAGAGAAAAATAGGCGCTGAACCCTGTGCAGAATGCCTGCAGTCACAAATGTAAGACTGGAGAAAACACCATAGTTATCAACAAAATCCAGTTTGTGGTCTTTATCTGCCACACCATTAATGTAGCCACTCAAATGACAAGGAAAAGTGATAAAATCAAAATTATTGTGGAGGCAGCAGGAAAGTTTCTGGAAATGAAAGATATAAAAGCTGACCAAATCCATGCTCTATTGTCAACTGATGAATCATTTGGAAATGTACAAACTGTCAGTAAAGACATTAATTATGATCCTCCTTATTCTCCAATGGAATGCAAGGAGTCTTATAGCTAATGGTCAAGAACTCAAAAAATATATTTACTCTCTAGAAACTGTCCCAGATATAATATGTATTCAGGAAACCTGGCTGAGACCTCACTTAGAGTTTATAATCCCGGAATTTAGTTCAGTTAGACATGATAAAGCCAATAATCAGAATGGTGGAGGGTGTGCCACATTTATTAAGGATGGGTTAGCATACAGAAAGATAGATACACCTAATGATATTGAGTGTGTAATTCTAGAGGTATGTAGTGGAAGAAGTGAGGGAAATATTAAGGTAATACATTTTTATAATCCACATAAAAACCTGGATGTAGAGGTGTTAAAAGAAGTAGCTGGAAGTCCACACAGAGGAGAAATATGGTGTGGAGATTTCAATGCCCATAATACTTTATGGGGCAGCAATCACACAGACAGTAATGGTGCTATAATAGAGGACATTTTAGATGAAAGATCACTTGTATGTATTAATGATGGACAAGGAACAAGATTTGACGTAAATAGAGGAACTTCTTCATGTATAGACCTCACGCTAGTGTCTGATTCTTTCGGTAATGCGTGTGAGTGGAAAGTTAGGAATGACTCTCTGGTAGGCAGTGATCATTTTCCAGTACTAATTAAAATGAATAAAGAAGTAGCTAGACAAGAAGGTTGCACTTTTACAAGATGGTGCTTTGATAAAGCTGACTGGGAGAAATTTAAATATTGTTGTGAAGCGTCAATAGGCTCTATTAATTTAGAAGGCGATATTGAGGACTATGTAAAGCAGATAACAGACCATATTCTAGATGCTGCAAATCTGACTGTTGCTAAGAAAACAAAGGGGAGTAGGAGGAGGGTTGTTCCTTGGTGGAATGAGGAATGTAGCAAAGCCATAAAAGAGAGAAATAGGGCTTTTAGAAAGCTAAGGAAAAATATGATACAAGAGAACCTTATAGAGTTCAAAAGAAAAAGGGCACTTGCTCAGAAAATAATTAAAGACGCAAAGAAGAGATCATGGAGAGATTTCTGTGCCACCATTGGCAGAGAAACAAAATTAGCTTATGTTTGGAATATGTTTAGACAAATGAATGGTAATAGGAAATCAGGTAAAACTCCAGCTTTGATCAATGAGGACGATTTGGTAACTTCAGACAAAGGAAAAGCAGAGCTGCTTGGAAAAACTTTTATTGAAATTCATAGTGGTGATCACCTTGATGAGTTACACAGGAAAAAGAGAGAGCAGGTTCTTAGGAAATATAAAAACATCTGGGAGGAAAAAGAAAATTGTAGCTCAACACTAGATATGGAATGCACCATTAAAGAACTTAAAACAGCCTTACAAGGCACAAGAAATACGGCTCCAGGACAGGATCAGCTATGTTATTCAATGTTCCGACAGCTTCTGGAAGTAACATTACAGGTAATACTGAATCTTTTTAATAAAATATGAGAGAGGGACAGATACCCAGGAGCTGGAAGGAGGCAGTTATACTGCAATTAAGCAAACCGGGGAAAGGTCCTGCAAACCCAAATAATTACAGACCTATTGCATTAACATCGCATATGTGCAAATGGATGGAGAAAATAATTATAAATAGATTAGAATTCTTTCTGGAACAGAAAGGATTGCTAAGTAATAATCAGTATGGTTTCAGAAAAGGACGCTCAACTGTGGTAATAAGTAATAATCAGTATGGTTTCAGAAAAGGACGCTCAACTGTGGATGCATTAGTAAGAGGGAGCAATGAAATTGAAAAGACGTTAAAAATGAAAGAAGTAATGGTTATTGTATTTTTTGATATTGAGAAGGCTTATGACTCTATGTGGAGAGATGGCCTTCTCATAAAACTAAATCAAATGGGTATTCGTGGAAGAATATATAACTGGATAATGAGTTTCTTAACAGACAGGAAAATTAAAGTTAAAGTAGGAACAGCATTGTCCCAGGATTTAGAGGTAGAAAATGGTATTCCCCAGGGAAGTGCCATTAGTCCACTGTTGTTTAATGTCATGATTAATGATATTTTTTCAAAACTAAATGGGAGTATTAATTTAGCCCTTTATGCAGATGATGGTGCCATATGGATGAGAAGCAGAAGTGTCACACATGTTATTAGAAATATTACAAGTGCCATTCAGGAAGTGGAGAGGTGGTCATATGAGTGGGGCTTCAAGCTTTCAGTTAGTAAATCCCGCTACATGATAACAAATAAAAGGAAGGCTAATAATGTACATTTAACACTGTATGGTCAGCCACTGCAGAAAGTATCAGAGTTTAAATACCTTGGCCTTTGGTTGGACAATAAATACAAATGGAAAACCCATATTCAACATTTAGAAACAAAATGTAAAAAAGTGATAAATCTTTTACAAGCTGTTGCAGGGTGCAACTGGGGGGCAGACAAACAAGCTCTGCTGGACATAAATAAAGCACTGATGAGGTCAGCAGTAGACTATGGCTGTATAATATATGGAGCAGCAGCAAAAACTACCCTACAAAAAATAGACAGATTGCAATACAGGGCTTTAAGAATATGCACAGGACTCATGAAAACAACACCAGTTAATGCCGTTCTGATAGAGTTAGGTGAAACACCATTGGAGATAACGAGGGAGAAATTTGCACTAACATACTGGGTTAAACTGAAAGGAAATGGTGATGAAAACCCCTCAACTAATACTATAAAGCCATGTTGGGAATACACTACAAGTCAGAGGAGAGGCTTTGGATGGGAGATAGGCGATAAGGTGAAACAGTGTAACATGAAGAACCTGGAGTTTACCAAAGCTAATCCTATAAGTAGTGTTCCTCTATGGCTGTACCCAGAAACAACAGTAGACATGAGCATTCTAGAAAAGAAAAGAGAATGGCGCTTGACAGAAATTGGAGTTAAAACAAATGTATATCTCGGACAAAACTACTACAGGTACCTTAAAATATTCACTGATGGCTCTAAAAATGAACATGATTGTGTGGGTATTGGGGTTTTTATTCCAGAATTCAATGTGCATATCTCCAAGAGAAATTCAAATAAACTGTCAGTTTACACAGCAGAGGTGGTGGCTGTCATTATATGTCTACAGTGGGTGGAGGAGGTCAGACCAGATCGGGTGGTGGTGTGCACGGACTCAGCAGCATCACTAGAAAGTATACAATCAACTAAATCAGACAGGGAAGACTTAATAATGGAACTACAGCATAGCCTATTAAGACTTCACAGGAGTGGTGTGGATGTACAGGTTTACTGGGTACCAGCACACGAGGGGGTGAAAGGGAATGAGATGGCTGACAAATTAGCAAAGGCATCATTAAGAAAAGAAATTACAATACCTATTCAGTTAGGTAAAGGAGAAGGGAAAGCAATAATTAAGAAAAAAGGAATGGAAAAATGGCAGGAAAAGTGGGATGAGGATCAGAAAGGAAGAGGATTTCATAAAATATAAAAGTCAACATAGATCTACAAAGAGAGTAACAGGAGGGAGGAAATACTCATCTCACGGCTTAGGGTTGGGCACACGGGACTGAATGACTCCATGTATTTGCTGGGGAAAAGGGCAGATGATTTATGTGATAGGTGTAGAGTGAGGAAAAATGTAGAACATGTGCTGTTACAATGTAAGAAGTATACATTAAAAAGGAAAATATTTGAAGAAAAAATTAAAGAGGCAGGTAGGGAGTGGAATTTAAATGGAATTCTGGGCACTGAAGGAGAGGGAGAGGAGATAATGAAGGGGAGGAGGGCGTTACTTGTGTTCCCAAGGGACACAGGGCTGGTAAATAAAATCTAACAGGGCAGTGACATGATGATGCACACTCTTGTACAGTAGGTGGCGGTATGCACCTAAAAGCTGTTTGCAACCCGCCATTAAAGAAGAGGAAGGAAGAAGGGTTGTGTGTATTAGCATTGGGTGGCTAGCGGCAGCGCTGCATGGTGGAATATGTGACGTGAGTCGGTTAGTTCCAGTTAAACTTTATATTTCCGAAAAGTTAATGCACTTAAAAACATTTATAGGTAGCGTACTCTTAAACTGTGGTGTTACTTTTTTTTTTTTTTTTTTTTCAACAAAACTGAACTGTCCTTTTAAATCCACTTGCTAATAATCGCAACTTCGGTAAAGTTAGAAAGATATTTTCGGAATTTTCGGGTTAATAACTCATCAATAAAACAACGTAGTTCCAAACCCGACCCCTCTTTTTAATCACTGTCATGAAGAATGTGAGCTACAACCTCGTTTTCCTCCAAACGAGCCGTCCTCCGAGCCAGACAACTTCAATTGGTCTCAATATGCTGCCGGGGATGGCTCGTCAGCTTAGAGACTGTCGGCAAATTACCATATGGGAGGAATGGTGTGAAAGGAAATTCAATAACTTGCCCATACTGAGAAGTAAAGTCTTCAAATTCACAGCAAACATAAAGGACCGTATGTTATTCATACTACAGGTCATATTCTATAAAAGTTATGAATTAAAATATTTTACTGGACTTTTTGAATTAAAATAAAGCAGATGCCATCAAAGTTACGAGATCTACCAACAAAATGATAATAAAACATGAATAGTGATCTCCTCTATTTTGAACCACAGCTCTTACTTTAGCAAAAAAGGTTTTGATTTGATTTATATATTGAATAGTGTGAATTTATATGAAATAATAATAACTGCAACAACTTAACTGTTGCTGACTGTAGTGACACCAAAGTCGGATTGATGATCAAACATCTCTTCTAGTTTATACTACAGCTCTTATTAAAGACAAATAGTTTTTAATGTAATTTATATGATTTTTTTTTTAATACTGATGTTTATTCATTGAAGGTAATGACTATAAAAACTGTAATAACTGTACTGTTTATGACTTTAGTGACACAGAACTCAGAATAATGATCAAACATCTATTCTAGTTTGTACTACAGCTTTGACTTTGGAGAAATAGGTTTTAATGTATTTTATATGATTTATTTATATTGATGTATATTAATTAGTAGGTTTTGACTATGAAAACTGTAAATACTGTACTTCTTAAGTGTGTAGTGACACCAAAGTTCTCCTAATGATCAAACATCCCCTCTGGTTTGTACTACAGCTCTGACTTTAGAGAAATAGGTTTTAATGTATTTTATATGATTTTTTTTTTAATTGACATATATTGATTAATAGGTAATGAGTATATAAACTGTAATGACACCAAACTTAGTGACACCAAACTTAGCCTGATGATCAAACATATCTTTTTGTTTATACTAAAGCTCTGACTTTAGAGAAATAGGTTTCAATGCAATTCATATGAATTTTTTTTTAATATTGATGCATATTCATAATAGGGAAATTACTATAAAAACTGTAATAACTGTTGTTTACTGTAGTGACACCAAACTCAGCCTGACGATCACACATCCTCTCTGATTTGTATTACAGCTCTGACTTTAGAGATAAAGGTTTTATTGTATTTTATATTATTTTTTTATATTGACTATATCAATTAATAGGTTGTGACTATACAAAATGTAATAACTGTACCGTTTTTGACTGTAGTGTCACCAAACTCAGCCTGATGATCAAACATATCTAATAGTTTATGCTACACCTCTGACTGTAAAGAAATAGGTTTTAATGAATTTTATATGTTATTTTTTTTAATTGATGTATATTCATGAATAGGAAATGACTTTAAAAACTGTAGTAACTTAACTGTTGTATACTGTAGTGACACCAAACTTAGCCTGATGATCAAACATCCCCTCTTGTTAATACTACAGGTCTGACTTTAGAGAAATAGGTTTTATTGTATTTTATGTGATTTTTTTACATTGACGTATATTACTAAATATGTAATGACGATAAAAACTGTAATAAATTAACTGTTGTTCACTGTATTGACACCAAACTCAGCCTGATGATCACACATCCCCTCTGATTTGTACTACAGCTCTGACTTGAGAGAAATAAGTTTTATTGTATTTTATATGACTTCCTTAATATTGACGTATATTGATAAATAGGAAATGACTATAAAAGCTGTTATAAGTGTACTGTTGGTAACTGTAGTGACACCAAAGTCACCCTGATGATCAAACATCTCTAACATCTCTTCTAGTTTATACTACAGCTCTGAGTTTAGAGAAATAGTTTTTAATGTATTTTTTATGACTTTTTTAAATTGATGTATATTGATAAATAAGAAATGACTATGAAAACTGTAATTACTTAACTGTGGTTTACTGTAGTGACACCAAACTTAGCCTGATGATCAAACATCCCCTCAGGTTAATACCTGTCTGAAGCCAGTTGATGACGTCAGACGACGTTCTGCTGTTGTCAGATCGAGCTTGTATTTTGTACTCTTTTCTACTGCTCTAATCGTACTTCACGTCTTTATTCACAACTTATTGATAGTATCTTAAAGTGCAGTCAGTTCTCACTCCACAAGAGACACTCTGTCTGTCCTATGGTTTTATGCTATCGGACTTTGTGCTCGGACTGGACTGTTTACCTTAGCAACCGGCTGTCCTGGTAAACAGCTCAAAAGCTATGTCTCTACTTACCTCTCCACCGGAGTGTGCTGGATGCTGTCGTCTAACCCTAAAGATAGTCGAACTTGAGTGGCGGATATCCACTCTATATCAGATCCAAGATGCTGAACGTCTGATAGAATCTATGGCGACAGAGGCCTCCCGCCTCCCTGACAACAACACCACTCTCCCCTGGCTTGGTCCCCCTGCCATCTCCCAGCCGGTCCGACCAGGCACCCTGTCTTTCCAGGAGGATAACCAGGATTGGCCCAGGCTTGGTGCTAAACCAAAAATCCAGATCTCTTCCACACCTGCCCCTCGGGAATCCTGGAATCCACACCTGCCTCAGGGAATCCTGGAATCCTGTTATCCCGGGGAAAAAGCACAGAAAGAGCCGTTTCTGCTCTCCTCCACCTGAGTCTGCTTCACCACTGGCACCATTCGGCTGGATAATAAGTTCGAGGTGCTTGGCAACCAACATATATCCTCCATTAATATGCAGCCCCCCGACGGTCCAGCCCAGGCACCGGCAGAGTTTCCATCGGTTCCGAGGGGAGCCTCAGTCCGATGACCTGCAGCCGCTTGACACCTTGCGCCGCTGCGGCTCCGCTCATCCCGGGGAACTCGCTCCGTGCTCTCAGGTAAGCCTCGACAACAGCCTACAACTCTGGTCATTGGTGACTCTATTATCAGGCATGTCCGATCTGCATCAGCTACAACATGCTGTTTTCCCGGAGCCACTGTCCGTGATATCACCACGAGAGCCATTGAGATGCTCGCCAGTAAACCAGAAATCACCAGTATTATAATCCGCGTAGGTACAAACCACATCCGTAAGCAACAGTCAGAGCTTCTGAAAAAGGACTTTATCCACATGATCAAAACTTTAAGGAGATCCGTGAACCAGGTCCATGTATCCGGCCCCATTCCCTCTTACGGCCAAGGCTGTGGGCGTTTCAGCCGGCTGCTACACACCTGGCTGTCATCATCCTGCACTGCACACCGCGTCTCCTACATCGACAACTTCAACCTGTTTTGGACCCGGAGTGAACTGTTCAGGACTGATGGGGTCCACCCGAACTGGTATGGAGCAAAAATGCTCTCCGGAAACATTTTTTACAGTCTTTCTCACCCGCGTGTCACCTTCTCAGACAATCAACCCACATCAATCACGTCCAGCCCCTCCGACCGGTCCCACTGTGACTGATGCCCCCAGGGTCCTAGTGCCAGTGGGATTGGTTCCCCACCGCTTGCTGTTTGTGTGGAGCCAGGACCCTGTTCCCACCCTGTATTTAACACAAAGGATGAAAGCACTAGTGATGGGCACGGCAGTTCTTTAGATGAACTGAATCACTAGAATCACTTCACTAAAAACATTCGTTCAAAAGATTTGTTCACTGAATCACCGAATCATTCAGTGCTTGGCGGGAGGAGCCTGCGACTCTGACTTCCTGAACTGATACACGGCTGAACGGTTCAGGCTTCAGTTCAGTTCACTGACATATTCATGACTTTCTGTGGATGTGACTGACAGTTCAAGTGAAAATTATGCCTTGACAATCACATGAAAATGCAACTATAAGAATAACAATTTAATAACTATAAGAACTATCAAATAGCCTGCGAAGTAAAAGCTTAAAAGTTGTTGTGTTGTTTTTTTTGTACTTCATTCAGTTTTTGCTATTCTTTACTCTGGTAATCATAATGTGTTCTAGGAAAGAAATCTGTTAAAGCAAGGGGAGGTGTGTGTTTATGTTTATATGGCTTGACTCCTGTTTTGGTGTCTCCTGCAGTATGACGTTCAGTGAGTGATACGTTCACTGAACAGTCAGTCCACAGTACATTCAGTGAAGGATTCACACTGGATTACTCATTTCCATCAACCCAGATTGTCAGGCACGGGAGGAGGGATTGCTGTTTTGAAAAAGTTTTTAAATGCACACCCATCCCACCAAACCCCTTCACCTCTTTTGAACACCTTTTTTATCATACACTCTAGAGCACTCATTATAGTTTTAGTCATCTGTAGACCTCCCAAGCCGAACAGTGTTATTATTCAGGAATTTGCTGATGTTTTATCATATATTATGTCAAAATATGACAATATTCTTATATTAGGAGATTTTAACATTTATGCATGCTGTCCCATACTCAGCCTTTTACCACTGATTTTATCAACACCTTTGAATCTTTTAATCTCACTCAGTCTATTCAGGTTCCTACACATTCAAAAGGTCACACCTTAGATCTAGCTTTACACCACGGTCTCAGCCCCTACAACTTTGAAACTAAGGATATCTGTGTGTCGGACCATAAGCTGGTTTTATTTAGTATTGTTTTATCGTTTTTACCTGTTTTTAACAGTAATTCTTCCTCCCGTCATGTTTTTACTCCTTAGAATAGAATAAACCTTTATTCGTCCCACACGGGGAAATTTGCAAACTGGCTTCTCCTGCCAGCCAGTTTTCTGAGCTTTTTTACTACTGCTTCTTTAACTGCTTTTAACCCAGATTTTAACACAGAGGAGCTGGTCTCCAATTTAAATCAAATTTGTAAAACCACTCTTGATTCTATTGCCCCATACAACACCAAAAATTATTTTAAAACCCCAAAACCCTGGCTAAACCACACAACTGAAGAACTAAAAAGGGCCTGCAGGCGATATGAAAGGAAATGGGAAAAATCTGGCCTTAATGTTTTTTATGATGTCTAGAAAGATGCCATGAAAAACTACCATAAAGCAATTAAAGAAGCAAGAGCATAATTTTATTCAAATCTCATTTTATCCAGTCAGTCCAACCCCAGAATTTTATTTAAAATTTTAGATTCTGTCACCAACCCCACACCCCATCATTTTATTGATGCCTCACAAGAGACATGCGAGTCATTTTTAACATATTTTACTGAAAAAACTGAAAATATAAGGTATCAGATAACCACCTCTGTTTGTATTTTAAACCCTCAAAGACAAATTGACTTTACTTTTAGCAGTTTTTATCCAGTTTCACTGCAGGTTTTTTTATTCAGATATTTTATTACAGATGAACCCAACTATGTGCATCCTTGACACCATCCCCACTCAATTTCTCAAAGAAGTTTTAGATACAGTTGGGACCAGTATTTATGTATTGTAAATAGCTCCCTGCGGCACGGTGGCGCAGCAGCTAGTGCATGTACCTCACAGCAAGAAGGTTGCCGGTTCGATTCCCGGGTCGGGCAGGGCCTTTTTTTGTGAAGTTTGCATGTTTTTCCCGTGCATGCGTGGGTTCTCTCCGGGCACTCCAGCTTCCTCCCACAGACCAAGAACATGCTCATTAGGTTAATTGGTCACTCTAAATTGCCCTTAGGTATGAGTGTGAGCGTGAATGGTTGTCTGTCTCTATACATTGCCCTGCAATCGACTGGCGACCGGTTCAGGGTGTACACCGCCTCTCGCCCAATGACAGCTGGGATAGGCTCCAGCCCCCCGCAACCCCGAAAGGGATAGTCGGTATAGTAATGAATAAATAGCTCCATTTTAACTGGTCATTTTCCATCTGCTTTTAAACATACTGTGGTTCAACCTCTTTTAAAGAAACCTAGGATTCTAATCCTTTCAGATTTAAGTGCAGCATTTGACACCGTAGATCATGCCATTTTAATGCATCGCCTCGAGACCTGGGTTGGAGTCAAGGGCACTGCACTTAGTTGGTTTTACTCTTATCTTTTAGACAGAACCTTTGCGGTCACCATAGGTAACTACTGCCATCCCATCGTACTGCCTATGGTGTACCCCAGGGTTCTATTTTAGGTCCGCTTTTGTTCTCTATTTATATGCTTCCACTTGGTGAAGTCATTCATAGCCATAATTGGGGGCTCAGGCTTTGCAACGAGCCACTCTCCCCCATAGCAAAGCTATGGGAGAGAGTGGCCGAGTTATTCACAAAATACTGCGAAAAAAGTCCCATTGAAAATGAATGGGGAGATTCCCCAAACACACCAAAAAAACCCAGTTTTTCACAGTACTAGTGCTTCGCCATACTTTTACCTACAGACGTCATTCAAACTCTAAAATGCAGCCTCTTTTGTTGTGTCCTCAGGAATGTATTTGGTATGACAATAGGGTGTACGGTTTTCGGTCCGCAAGTCCTAAAAAACCCCCTTGCATCAACCCAAATCACTAGAAAATCAGGCTGCTAGAGTGAGTGACATCATCAGTTAGTGTGGAAGGATTCCAAATTTTTAACCTGAAAAAACTGCGAACAAACTGTCATAACTCCTAAATGATAAACAGGAGGGGAATAATTTTTTCACAGAAATGTTGCCTAGGTTCCTGGGCCTCATATAAACCCAATTTTGAAGTCCTACCTCTTTACAAAATTAAATGAGAGCCAGCTGTTTAGCCCAAAGTCCATGACTTTCTCCCATTCAACCCCATTCATCCGAAATTTACTACTAGTGCGGGAATCACTGTCTCTAAACAGTGATAACTCTGTCATTTCTCACAGTATCTGAAAAAAAAATTACATATTCGGAATCCCAAGACGTGTCCGACACTCACGGTCACTTTACTTTTCATCTAGCATTTACGGTTTTTGAGTAATAAGCAGTTGTTCAACAGTGTTTCAGGGGCACAAAATGCGTTGAGATGGACATTCGAAAGTGCTGCACCTGGTGTCTTGTGAGGATTGGTTACCATGACAACAAAGCCATTCTCTCCCTTTGAAGCTTCACACACAGGTGTCCTTGTGTTTGAAAGTGGCGCGAAGCGCGCATTATGTGAATGTGTGTGTGTGTTTATGAAGTTAAAGGGAGCTCAGTCCACACAGAGCCCCCAACACATCCACACATCCACACATCGTTCCTCACACTTAAGTTGCCAAAGACAGCCACAGGACATCTGTAGACATATCATTATCACAGCCGCTAGGGAGGGTAAACACCACCAGTTATATCAAAAAGACAACTGAAGATCAGTTGTCAGGTGATAGGCCTCACATAATCAGACAAGACATGCTTAAAACACATGAAAATGATCTCCAGTCATCTCTCCTGTGTTGTTCAACCATTTCATCATGTCATTGTCACGCTACATGCGGCTACAACCTTGACAATATGACCTGTGATGAAAAATCCCCGTCCCCAACCTACATTTCTGAATTACTGCCTCAGATCCTTGGGCGGGGGCCTCCTGGCTGTTCCAAAGTCGAGGCTTAAGACGAAAGGTGATCGAGCCTTTTCTGTCAGGGCTCCTCAACTTTGGAACGCCCTGCCCGAGGAGGTAAGGCGAGCTGAATCAGTAACATCTTTTAAATCGTATCTTAAAACACACTTTTTTAGACTTGCTTTTACATAATCCTTTTATTGCTCACATACTTGTTTTATTATCCATGTTAGCTATTTATTTTATCTACATAATTATTTTACAATTACCTATTTAACTATTTTTAAACTCTTTCCGTTCTTAATCTCCTCACTGGTTTTTCATCGTTTTAGTCCTGTTTTTACCACATTTTCATGTTTTTAATATACTCCCTTTTAATTATTACCATTTCTCTTCTATTTTGTTTTATGTTTTTATTTATCTTCCCTCTTTTACTCATCCTCTGTCTACCCTCTCCTTTTTCCATCTTCCTGATGTAATGCCGTCATCATCAATGATCTATCAACTGTCATCAATTTTTGTATCTATAAACCTATTATCTATCAATTGTCTTACTGTCTCCTTATCATTATATATAAAACAAATATGTCAGCTTTCTCCCTCTCACCAGTTTACCATTTTCTTTCCTTTTGTTGTTTTAATTAACATGACCCTCTGTGCTCTTTCCTCTGACTCTTTTGGTCTCTGTTGACCTGATTGTTGATTTTGTTGATTTTATTGTGCTCAAAGTTCTGCCTTTTTTGCTTTTGTTCTGTCTGTTAAAGCACTTTGTAAACATCTGTTTTTAAAGGTGCTATATAAATAAAGTTATTACCTCCGCCAAGGTGATTATGTTTTTGGGAGGGTTTGTTTGTCTGTCTGTCTGTTAGTTAGTTAGCAAAATTACTCAAAAAGTTACGGACGGATATTGATGACATTTTCTGGGAATGTCCGGATTGGGATAAGGAACAAATGATTAGATTTTGGAAGCGATCCGGATCTCCGTCTGCTTCCAGGAATTTTTTAAAGGATTCTTTAACATTGGGAGATAGGGCCATTTTCGACATTTGTGCATATAACTCCACAAATAATGGTCAAGGCACTTGGGAAAAAGTACAGGACAAGTTTCTAACATGCTCGACAGTATATCAAAGACTGATCCGGATAAAGGAATAATTCCGGATACTATGATCCAGAATATGAAAAAATAGGGGACCTTTGGAATTTTCATCATAGGAAGAGAACAAATGAAGCTATAAACATGCAACAAACACCATTATATAGCTAAGGCATTGTGGAATTTGGAAGGTGCCAATGGATTTGCTGTATCTTCAAAAGCTAGGGAGCTAGATCCAGAAGAAAACCGCCATTAAGGAAAATTCGATTTTCGTGAATACCTGCTGAACAAATGTTGATATTATGAATTCAGCTGCCAATGGTATTCATGGTCAAGGAATCTAAAAATGTAGTCAAAATAAATGTGGGACTAATATTTATGGTGCAAATGACAAATAGGGGGAACTGTGGTGCTTGGCGGAGGTCTGCACTCTCCGAGTGCTTTCTAGTTATTATTATTATTATAACTACAGCTCTGACAATAATAGTTTTTAATGTATTTTATATGATTTTTTTTTAATATTGACATATATCAATTAATAGGAAATTACTATAAAAACTGTAATAACTTAAATGTTGTTTACTGTAGTGACACCAAACTTAGCCTAAAGAACAAACATCCCCTCTGGTTTGTACTACAGCTCTGACTTTAGAAAAATAGGTTTTATTGTTTTTTGTATGATTTTTTTATATTGACGTAAATTGATAAATAGGTTATCACGATAAAAACTGTAATAACTTAACTGTTGTTTACTGTAGTGACGCCAAACTAAGCCTGATGATCACACATCCCCCTTGGGTTGTACTACATCTCTGACTTCAGAGATAAAGGTATTTTTTGTTTTTTATATGATTTTCTTAATATTGATGTATATTCATTAATAGGTAATCACTATAAAAACTGTAATAAGTGTACTGTTGGTAACTGTATTGACACCAAACTTGGCCTGATGATCACACATCCCCTCTTGTTTGTACTATAGCTCTGACTGTAGAGAAATAGATTTTAATGTATTTTATATGTTTTTTTTATATTGACCTATATTAATCAACATGTTATGACTATAAAAACTGTAATAACTGTATTGTTTATGACTGTAGTGACACCAAAGTCACCCTGATGATCAAACATCTCTTCTAGTTTATACTACAGCTCTGACGTTAGAGACATATGTTTTAATGTAATTTATGAGTTTTTTTTACATTGATGTATATTCATGAGCTGTTAATGACTATAAAAACTGTAAGAATTTAACCTGATGATCACCACACTCACCCTTATGATCAAATGTCTCTTCTTGTCTATACTACAGCTCAGACCTGGTATGAACTTGGAAATGACACTTTAATATGTTTTTTTTAACAGCAGTTGCTGTTTTTATTCTTACTGTACTAAAAGACTAATATGGTTTATTGATTAACCTTTTTCTAATAGTTCCTGCATGCCCCTTCAAACCACATTTTTGTGGTTGATCCTATGCAAGGGGCAGATGAGCTGGAGGAATCCAGAAGGGCTGGTAACAGATTTGGGTAAAACTTATTAAATACAATAAAGTTAACAAAGTACACAAACATTTACAAAAGCAAAAGAGAAATATCTAAGTTCAATAGGATATCCATGTTCAATATTATTTCATCTTGTTTTGCATCTGTAAACAGTACTTTAAGATGCGTTGGAATAGACTTGGAAAAGAGGACTGGGTTGATAACAAGTGGTAGCCTGGCAAGATAACCCACACCTTCCAGAAAGATGGAACCAGCTGTGGGGTCTTTGTCATGCAGGTAATTTTATTCTGCATTTCATTTTATGGTTGATAAAAAAATTTTAACTGGAGGATGTTGTACATGGTGTTTATGCTTTTTGTTGCCATCTATACAGATGGCCAAGATGAAAGCAAGACAATTTCCCAAAATTCCCCAGACATTTCAGATTCCAACATCCAAAACATGCATCCAGAAACTCAGAGAACACATGGCAGAGGAGATTCTCAAAGGGTCAGGTATTAAAGAATTATTGAATCATATTATTGTACCCACTCTGCAAATGTAATAGTAAAATACTTTTACTTTTTACCTTTAAGTTTGGAGGGATACTTTCTGCTCCTTTTGTGGAGGTGTATTTTTTTTTTTTTAAATAAAAGGAATCATAATTTGTTTGTATTTCTAATGTGTATTATTTTATTTCCCCAATAAATGTAGATTAATTATGAAAAAAAATCTTTACAGGGGCTGGATAAAGTTTTTGCATTATCACATTGGGATCTTGGAGCCTATTAAAGTGAAAATAAAGTTTGAAAACTAAAAATAAGCTTAAAATAGATTTTCCTATTTAAAAATATTTAATATAAAATATCCTGAAAATTAAATTAAGAAATTGTCGCTAAAGTAAAGGCTGTAGTGAAAATTAAATCACAAGGGTGAGTTTGGTGTCAACACAGTTAGCAACAGTACAGTTATCACAGTGTTTATAGCCATTACCGACTACTTAACATACTCAATATTTAAAAGAATGTCTATAAAATACATTAAAACCTATGTGTCTTAAAAAAAAGAACTGTAGTGTAAACAAAAACAGATGTTTGATCATCAGGCTAAGTTTGGTGTCACTACAGTAAGTCATTACAGTTTTATAGTCAATAACTATTTATCAATATACGTTAATTAAAAAAAATCAGATAAAATACATTAATACCTCATGCTCTAAAGTCAGAGCTGTAGTATGAAGTAAAAGAAATGTTTGATCATCAGGCTAAGTTTGGTGTCACAACAGTAAACAACAGTAAAGTTATTAATTAATAGTCATTCCCTATTAATGATTATTCATCAATATTAAAAATAATCATATAAATTAAATTGAACCCTATTTCTCTAAAGTCAGAGCTGTAGTATAAACAAGAAGAGATGTTTGATCATCAGGGTGACTTTGGTGTCACTACAGTTACCAACAGTACACGTTTTACAGTTTTTATAGTCATTACCTATTTATCAATATACATCAATATAAAAAAAAAATCATATAAAGTACATTAATACCTCATTCTCTAAAATAAGAGCTGTAGTACAACCTAGAAGAGATGTTTGATCATCAGGCTGAGTTTGGTGTCAATACAATAAACAACACTTAAGTTATTACAGTTTTTATAGTCATTACCTATTTATCAATATACGTCAATATACAAAAAAAAAATCATATAAAATACATTATAACCTACTTCTCTAAAGTCAGAACTGTAGTACAAACAAGAGGGGGTGTGTGATCATCAGGCTGAGTTTGGTGTCACTGTAGTAAACAACAGTTAAGTTATTACATTTTATAGTCATTTCCTAATAATGAATATACGTCAATTTAAAAATAAAAATCATAAAAAATACATTAAAAACTTGTTTCTCTAAAGTCAGAGCTGTAGTATAAACTAGAAGGGATATTTGATCATCAGGGTGACTTTTGTGTCACTACAGTTACCAGCAGTACACTTTTTACAGTTTTTATAGTCATAACCTATTTATCAAATTACGTCAATATAAAAAAAAATCATATGAAATACATTAATACCTCATTCTCTAAAGTCAGAGCTGTAGTACAAACTAGAAGAGATATTTGATCATTAGGATGACATTGGTGTCACTACAGTTACCAACAGTACACTTATTACAGTTTTATAGTCAAAACCTTCTAACTTATACGTCAATTTAAAAAAATCATAAAAAATATACTAAAAACTATTTCTCTAAAGTCAGAGCTGTAGTATAAATAAGGTGAGATGTTTGATCATCAGGATGACTTTGGTGTCACTACAGTCATAAACAGTACATTTATTACAGTTTTTATAGTCATAACCTATTTATTAATATATGTCAATAAAAAAAAACCATTGTTATTATATATAATAATAATTATTATATATATATATAAATATATATATATATATATATATATATATATATATATATATATATATATATATATATATATATATATATATATTTCGACTTCTGGCTCCTAAATAAAACAATGAACAGTGAGTACAGCAGTGAAAACTGAAGCAGGTACAATCGTCCAAGCCAATGTTAATAGTATGATGTAAGCCTTGATAACTACAATAGTTTAAAATTAAAACAATACACAACACAGCTAGCTATTTAGCGCCGAGCTTCTGCTTACCTACGTAACCCATGCGGTGGTAGGTTATCAGATCCATGCTTCTGTAGCATTTCATCCTCCTCCTCAACATCTCTGCATCCATCTAGCTATTCTTCTTTTGCTCCTGGTAGTAGTCGCATGTCTCGTATTTATAAGAAGTCCTTTTAATTATCGAGCCATAGCACCAGTACTGAGGTTTCTAACCCTACAGCCTCTGACCTCAGTTTCCCTCAGTGTTGAGCCGTTTTTTCATTTGGGCGGTCATTGAGCTCTGAAATGTAATGTGTTAGTTGGGGGCTCGGGCTTTGCAACGAGCCACTCTCGGAGAGTGGCCACGAGCCACCATTGTTCTTCCGTGCATTTATTGGGGGCTCGGGCTTTGCAACGAGCCACTCTCTCCCATAAAGCTATGGGGGAAAAGCCACGAGCCACCTATGTTCTTCCGCACGTTTATTATTTCCTCGTCATCTTCCGGCCAAAATTTTGATTCGCTTCTTGTTTTTTTCATCATCATCTTCCGGCCAAAATTTTGATTCACTTCTTGTCCTAGAAGCGAATCAAAAAAGAAACCCCCCACAAATTATGTATCAAAACGTGCGGCTCGGTCCCGATCGGTGTGCTATGACTTTTATAAGAATTTCGCGAAATTTTGGCCGAGTTATTCGCAAAAAACGGCAAAAAAGTCCCATTGAAATGAATGGGGACAGTACCCGAGCAGACCAAAAACTCTCCAAAAAAACCCAGTTTTTCAAAGCACTACTGCTACGCCGTACTTTCAGCTACAGACTTCATTCAAACTCCAAAGCGCAGCCGCTTTTTTCCTCTCTTCAGGAATGTATTCGGTATGACGATGGGGTTTACAGTTATCGGTCAGCGAGTCTTCAAAACCCCCCTGCGTCGACCAAAATCACCAGAAATCAGGCTGCTAGAGTGAGTGACATCATCAGTTAGAGTGGAAGGAATCCAAATTTTTAACCTGAAAAAACTGTGAACAAACTGTCATAACTCCTAAACGATACATTGGACCGGAACAATTTTTTTCTCAGAAATGAGGCCTCAGTTCCTTGGCTTCATATAAATCCAATTTTGAAGCCCTACCTCTTTTTGAAATTAAAAGAGAGCCCGCTGTTTAGCACAAAGTCCATGACGCTCTCCCATTGTAATTTGAAATTTACTCCTCCTGCGGGAATCACTGTTTTTAAATCGTGATAACTCTGTCATTTCTCACAGTATATGAAAAAAAATTACATCCTCGGAATCCCAAGACATGTCCGACGCTCACGGTCACTTTACTTTTCACCTAGCATTTACGGTTTTTGAGTAGTAAGCAGTTGTTTGACAGTGTTTCAGGGGCACAAAATGCCTTGAGATGGACAGTCAAAAGTGCTGCACCTGGTGTCTGTGAGGGTTGGTTACCATGACAACAGGGCACTTGCTCTCTCTTTGAAGCTTCACACACAGGTGTTCTTGTCTTTGAAAGGGCGTGCGAAGTGTGCATTATGTGAATGTGTGTGTGTGTTGATGAAGTTAAAGGGAGCTCAGTCCACACAGAGCCCCCACCTAAAAAACCACACATCTTTCCACACATATATGTTGCCAAAGACAGCCACAGGACATTTCATACTGTGTTTCTTAACTATTTCACCATGTCATTGTCCAGCTGCATGCTTGGACATGAAACCAAAATGCCCGTCGGTGGCTGCCCGAGCCCCCCTCAAGATTTCCGTGGAAATTGTCTAGTTTAATTTATTACCATGTACATTGTTATTGATGTTTTTGGCGGGCGGGACAGTGAAAGTGAATGATATACAGGTGTGCCAGTTTCATCCAAATCGAACTCACCCCATACAACTGTTGCATGCCTGCACCTTCCTGACTGAGAGAGAGAGGACTGAGAAACTGGAGCCGGACAGGTGCCAAAGGAAAAGACAAGAGCATCACCGAGACAAAGTACCCACAAAGTCATCCATTCAAGGTAAGTTAAACATGTAAGGACAGTTTAAGGACAGTTATTTTCATGCAAAATCACAAGTTTTTACAAGTCTTAAAACTCAGTTTCCCTCTTGAAATGTAAGGGTGTGACTAATACCTGGAAAAAGCATCACCTTGAGGTTTTTATGCAATGGAAACGTTTACTACTCCAACAGGAGGTACGACTTGGCAAGGAGACGATAAATAATCTGCTCAAATTATTTAAGTGTCTTTTACAGTACAATCTTTTAGTGAAAAATAACCCCATAGCCAGAATGAAAGTATATTGCATTGCATACAAATGACCAACACTGAATAAAATTTGAAAATATGTTAACTGAGCTAGCCATGTCCCAGAATCAACGTTTCTCACACGCAGTTTCATAGCAGTTGATGGTAAGCAGTAATACGTTTGTAATAAAAACACTCTTATCAGTAATTATATTTTAGACATCAGTTAAACATACAACAGTACTGATTTTAATATTACATGTCAGATTGCCACTAACACATTCAAAATAACATGATTGTAGAAATTGTTTTCAAAGTTCTTAAAAATATTATTCCTCCTTGCATTTTATGATCTATTTAAATATTTAAAAAGTTTTAGGGGCTGTTTTATTAATTAATTGCTGGACTGGATTTTCAGATATCTGTGATTCAGTTTTTCTTGTCAAAATGAGCATATCAGATATCTGCAAAACAAATTACAGTATGTAGGGTTATATATGCATAGACACATCATATGTGCATCTGCCTACACATGTACGCAGGTTCATACATATAAACATTAAAAAACAAAACATTTAACAAAATAACCGAACTTAAAATACTGGCAGTTGCACCCACCCCATCGATTTATCTCCTAAAAGGCACAGTAGGTTGTTCAGTTATTGAAAAATGTAAAGTAATGATAATGAACAATATCATTATGAGAGACAATATGATGCATCTGTTCTCATGATTTCTTAAATGTTGCTTGGGCTCTTGTCCAGAAACTTATAGTTTCCTCTTTAGTACTTTATAACAGGAAATAAATGTGAATGAGTTCCTTAAAGTAACCTGCAGAGCTGAGAGTTTACTAATGTAGCTGAGATGATACAGTGTATTTTTTTTTTTTTTTTTTTGCTTTTTACTACTTTAGGTAGATGGAAACTCAGAGGGCCTAATAACTTTTATTTTGTCAGTGTTCCTCATTAATAGTAATATTTAATGTTTATTAAAAATCACTCTAAACTACTTTGCTTTCCTCAGCCTATGCTATGCTTTCTTCTTGATATGTCTAATATGTCAATATAACTGAAGTAGATAAGAAAGGATTATACTCACCTTGATGGTTCATTGTGCATTGTTTGCCCAGGTTGTTTATGTTACAGTAGATACATCCTCTAAGGCAGGTAGGAAAAGGAAAATACTTGTTGTGCTGGTCTGCTGTGCATCCTTCTTCCTGGCTGGAAATGGTAGACATTGCTAGACTCAAAGGCAGATTGAAAATGAACTATAACTAGCCTGGAGGGAGGATGCACTGCTAACCAGCAGGGTAAGTATAATCCTTTTTCATCAGCTAGTTATGAACCCAGTTAAAAATTATACAAAAATGTAGGCATAAAAACATTTTGTCTTTCATTTTGTTTCTCTTAAGCTACTACAACTGATGGAGTCGTCTGCCACTATGAAGAAGCCATGAGGAAATTTGCTAATTGTGGATCCATGAGAAAGGCCTTCACCGAGATGAACGTTGACCACAACACAATTGTGAGAACGGCAGAAATGACCTTGCTTTCCAGACACCTTCAAGGAGCTGCTCCCAAGTGATGAAGATCACAATTCAAAGAAGACCTCTAAACTTGCAGAACACTGTAGGAGAGCTATAACCAATGAGATTGCTGAAACAATCACAGCAAAGAGAACAAGCGGGAAACTCCTGCCAGTAGTATTTAAGTGCACTTAAGTGAACAAACATGATCACAAATGTTAGGACTCTTTTTTCAAATAATAAGTGGTACTGTTTTGTTTTTATTGAGTTGCATCACTGCTAAGTTATATACCATTGAAACTGTGTCTTGGGCGGTTTTATCCCTAGTATAGTTTGAAATATGTTGGGGCCCTCTGTGTTGTTTTTTGAATAAATCTAAAAGAAAAGAAATATTTCTTGACTTAACTGGTGCTTTGTACAGGTATTAATGTGATTTCATCTGACTGTATCAAAATACTTAATGACATCTTAATAACTAGTTCAAAATGTTTCACTTTACTTCAGGTCAAGGAAATAAGTCATTTTGCTGGTATAAGATCATCTGACTGTATCATGACAATCATCTTAATAACTGGGTTAAAATGTTTCACTTTACTTCAGGTCAAGGAAATAAATCATTTTACAATGGTCCATTATAATTGTCTAATGACAGTCAATGTCAAGTCCAACCATTAATTTAAAGTTAAGAGATTATACTAAACTTTGTCTTTCTTTTTGATAATCAGGTCTGTTATGACATGTTAATTTCAAGTGGTCATAATGACAAAACTGGAGGTTATTTTATTCTGACAACCTTCATGAAGCCTTATTCATGTTAATGACAGGTGTCATGTCACGATTATGACAGCGTAATGTCAGTCTTCTGTATACCCCTTCAAATAAAGTGTTACCGAATGTTTTATACTCCTGTACTCTGTACTCCTAATTCTGTCACTGTTTGATATCACAAAGAAGGATGGATGCCAAAGTTGTCTATAACACTTATAATGCGATGAAAAGTCTACAGATCTTCAGCAAACATTATTAGATGTTTGTTAATGATAAACAGGGTTCACTTTAGATTAGGGGACATAATAACATCTGCAAATGCTTTATAGATATTTTATGAATGTGTAACAAATAATTTGTTAAACAAGTTAGTTATTGTTCTATATCTGTATTCACAAAAGCCAAATTGTTTATAAGAGGTGAGTAAAAAGTTCGCAAATCTTTATATACATTAACAAACATTTGTAAATAGAAAATAGTTTTCAATTTAGATTAGGGGACATAATAACACCTGCAAATGCTTTATAGATATTTTATGAATGTGTAACAAATCATTTGTTAGACAAGTTAGTAATTGCTTTATATCTGTATTCACAAAAGCCAAATTGTTTATAAGAGGTGAGTAAAAAGTTTGCAAATCTTTATATACATTAACAAACATTTGTAAATAGAAAATAGTTTTCAATTTAGATTAGGGGACATAATAACACCTGCAAATGCTTTATAGATATTTTATGAATGTGTAACAAATCATTTGTTAGACAAGTTAGTAATTGCTTTATATCTGTACTCACCAAAACTAGCTCATTTAAAAGAGGTGAGTAAAAAGTCTGCAAATCATTTATAAACATTACCAAACATTTGTAAACAGAGAGTAGTTTTCACTTTAGATTAGGGGACATAATAGCATCTGCAAATAATGTATAAATGTTTTATGAATGTGTAACAAATAATTTGTTAGACTAGAATAAACAAATGGTGGTACAGTGGATTTTTTTTAACACATCTAAAGTATTTCACTGATAATTTACTATTTAGGTTGATCATATTAAAATAAAAATAATCCACAGATCACTTTGAATCTTAAAGTAGCACATTTCTAAACTATGCACTATTAAGTTGTAAATGTATAGAAATGGTTTGATAAAAAACAGTTAGAAACTGTGGATTTTTTTTTTTTTTCACAAATGCTTGGGCTGCAACAAAGACTTAACGTGCTTTATACTGACTTATTACAAATCATTTATTAATCATGAAAAACACAATACTTGTAGCAAAAGAATATTTTGTTATATTATTAAAAAAATGTTTTCTTGCACATAAAAATAACAGTAGTTAATGATGAAAAAAATCATGAACTAATAATGTTGATTAAGTGTTTTTAATAATGTATAAATCATAAATAATGTTGTGCAACTTTAGTTATAAATGGTTTAATAATCATTTATAAATGTATATATATAGTTTACTCATGATTAGTTCAATATCAACTAACGCTTATAAATGTCTTGTAATTTAAGTTGTAAATGATTTAATAATCATTTATAAATGATATAATAATCATTTACAAATGTTTATAAGTGGTTTGTTCATGATTAGTTAACTATCTACTAATATCTACTAATAGCTTATAAATGCCTTACAAATGACCGTTATTCTTAAAGTGTTACCAAAAAATCATATAAAATACATTCAATCCTATTCTCTAAAGTCAAAGCTGCAGTATGAAGTAAAAAAAAAAAGTTTGATCATCAGGCTAAGTTTTGTGCCTCTAACAGTCAAATAGAGTGCACTTTTCAAAGTTTTGATAGTCATAACCTATTAATTATTATATGTCAATGTAAAGAAAGTCATTTAAAATACAACAAAACTTTTTTCTCTAAAGTCAGAACTGTAGTATTAACAAGAAAAGATGTTTGATCATCAGTCTGAGTTTGGTGTCAGTACAGTAAACAACAGTTAATTTATTAAAAAAAAATTATAGTCATTTCCTATTAATGAACATACATCAGTATTAAAGAAAATCATATAAATTAAATTGAAACCTATTTCTCTAGAGTCAGAGCTGTAGTACAAACTGGAATAGATGTTTGATCATCTTTCTAAGTTTTGTGTCACTAAAGTCATAAATAGTACAGTTATTACAGTTTTTATAGTCATTACCTTTTAATGAATAAACATCAGTATAAAAAAAAATCATGCAAATTACATTAGAAACTATTTCCCTTCAATAAGAGCTGTAGTTTAAACTAGAAGAGATGTTTGATCATCAATCTGACTTTGGTGTCACTACAGTCAACAACAGTTAAGTTGTTACAGTTATTATTGTCATTTCATATTAATTCACACAATTCAATATATAAATCAAATCAAAATCTTTTTTGCTAAAGTAAGAGCTGTAGTTCAAAGTAGAGGAGATCACTATTCATGTTTTATTATCATTTTGCTGGTAGATCTCATAATTTTGATAGCATTTGCTTTATTTTCATTCAAAAAGTCCCGTAAAATATTTTAATTCATAACTTTTAAAAAATATGACCTGTAGTATGAATAACATGCGATCGTTTATGTTTGCCGTGATTTTGAAGACTTTACTTCTCAGTATGGGCAAGTTATTGAATTTTCTTCACACCATTTCTCAGATATGATAATATCCAGACAGTCCCTAAGCCAACAAGCCATCACCGGCAGGGTATTGAGACCAATTGAAGTTGTCTGGCTCAGAGAATGGCTCGTTTGGAGGAAAACGAGGTTGTAGCTCACATTCTTCATGACAGTGATTAAAAAGAGGGGTCCGGTTGGAACTACGTTGTTTAATTGATGAGTTGTTAACCCGGAAATTCTGAATCTGTGAATATCTTTCTAACTTTACCCAAGTGCAATAGCAAGCACGAAAAAAGGCTACGAAATTCACAAGTTCGGCACTTTAAGGTGTATTTTGTCATGTAAAAAACACGAAAGAGTTTGAAGTTTATGTTTACCACAGGCCTTATTATGGGTATCTAACACATTCAAAAATCTCATAAATTTTGGACTTGAAGCCCTAAAATTTCATCAAGTGTTGAGTTGTTATCATTAAACACTCATAAATAAAAATTACAAAATGTAAAGGATGCTTTCAGACAATCCCTGTTTCATCCAAAAAGGATAAAGTGAGGTAATATTTTTTTTTCTTTAACAAGAGAAAAATACATTGTACATTTCTGTGGAAACCTTGGTTTAGTGTGTCTGTCTCAGTATTATGCACATCCTTTGGTGTCCTCCTTAAGTACTGCTAGTCCTTTTCTGTCCATCAATGCTGCTGCCATCTTTGCTCATCGCTTTATCCATTGTTTCCCTTTTCTCTTTAAGTCAACACATACAATATATTTTTGGCAGCCTTGTCTGTTTAATTTTCTTGAAATATCTGTGTCTTACACACTTGCAATCTGCAGTTAGCAGCACATTTAATACCATGTCATATCTGGAGGACTGTGTTTTTGTGTGAATGCTGCCACAAAAGAAGCAGTCAAGGACATTTTTTTTTTTGCTCAAACCATAACACAGACAGTCACCAAAGGTCAAGGTATGCAACACAACAAACATGAACTAATTTTTTTTTTTTGCATTGGTTTACAATAATCTGTAATTACTGTGTGGATTCATACCCATTGGAAATTGAAAATGGTTTTCCTCATTTTATACTAAGAATTACAAATTACTGCAAGTGTTTAGTTATGAAAAGTAAGATTTCCATAACAAAAATCATTTGACTGTCAGTAGTATGATAAAATCAGTTTTTTTACTACCAACGGACATCATGTCCTTTTACTCCTTTCTTGATGCAAACACATGTATTTTTGCGTATTTTGTTTATAGATTATGATTGGAGAGGCCATCCTCTTTTGCTGTCTATCTCGGAGGAAGAGTGGTGCCGGAGCTGAGGCCAACATCAACGCTGCTGGCTGTAACTTCAATTCCTTTATACGAAGAGCTGTCCGCTTTGTTGGTAAGCCTTCTATCCATGCTGACCTCAAACTTTGACTTATTATCTTTTCTTGCATTTTATCAAGACCATTCAACAATAACATCAAGTTTTGCACAGCCGTTTTATGAGTGTTTTCAAACCTTAATAACACAGTTTCCTTCCCACACAGGTGTTCATGCATTTGGTCTGTGTGCCACAGCCCTCATCACAGACATCCTTCAGCTAATGACAGGCTACCCAACACCTTACTTCCTCTCTGTTTGTAAACCCAACTACACCACACTTAATGTCAGCTGTGAACAGAACCCTTTCGTTATGGAGGACATCTGCTCAGGAGCTGACCCCACAGCCATCAATCAGGGCAGGTGAGTTGGCAATTTTTTGTGATCTTTTGTATTGAGAAAGATAAGTAGTCACATTTCTGCTAAGAGCCACATTTATGGTCAAAAATTTTAAACTGAAGTTTGCATTTCAGAAATAACAGACCAAAGAGAGAGGGAACGTTGTACTAGGACTGACTGGTGAACAAAAACATCAGAAAAATATGTTTCTATGGTTTGTCAATATTTATTTGTCTAAATTTAAAATGAAACATGATAGTATTAGGCCTGCACTGTGGAGCAGTAGATAGTGCCGTCTTCTCACAATAGAAGGTTCTGTTTCAAAGCCCTCTCAGACAGGGTCTTTCTGCATGGATTTTCCATGTTCTCTCTTCCTTGTTTGGGTCTTCTCTGAGTTCGCTGTTTTACTCCCACGCAGTAAAAAGCTTGTTAGGTTTACAGGTGACTCTTATCTGCCAATAGATCTGAGTGTGAGTGTGGCTGCTTGTTTTTGTCAGCCCTGTTATTGACTGGTATCTGCAATCTAACCTAACCTGACACGCCAGACCGATAGTTCCATATATCTGCCACGGAAATATTTCACTAGTCCATCTGGAGAAGAGCCCATAGAAAATGTTTTCAGAGGGCAGACACTCCATAAACAACTGCAACTGGTGATTGGACAATCATTCTGCCAGTCACACTTATCACAGACCAATCTATATCTAGCTACAATATGATGTAGCAGCTAGACCCTGTTGTTAGCTGTTATCTTAAACTATACTTTGTCCTTAGACTATCATCTTACATTAAATCATACCACACAGATGTATCATTTACCACTTATATGTGACATGAACTTTGTCAGCGACATTCCCCACCAAGTTCTTCCTGTAATTCTGAGGAGAGCGAGAGCATATTTCGCCAGGTATCACTGAGTAACCATGAATACCACAGACTAACCGGCATCGTCTGCGGAGGATTTCTGCATCTCTCCCAGTTTCCCAGCAGTGATCCGTGGTTGGGAGAGGGGCAAAAACATGATTTCCCGTAAGAAAAGCTTTAAGTGTCATTCTTTGCTCCTCTTTTAAAGAAAAAAGTGAGTCCATTTCTAATAAAACCACAGATATTGCTGCATCCACAGCAATATCTATCTACTGCTTCAGAAGCTGCCATTGTTTTTAAACATACAGTCACTTCCCGCTGTCGTCATGTCTTCAGTTTCCCACTCTCTACCCCGATTGGGCCTTCCGGCTTTTGGCTGTGAAGTCATAGGACATTGGAGCTTGGCAAGATGGATCTGTGTGATTTCAGACAATAAATCAGACACGTCCATCTGCACTGCAAGGTTAAATCTAACCCGCCTCTTTCCCAGTGACATCTGAGACTGGCTCCAGCCATATTAGCATAATATGACATCAGATGACTGATGAATGAAAGTATAAAATCAATTATGAATATGAAATCAATAAAATATTTAGTTCTATTTTGATTTACTGTCTTGTGATTCAGTCCTTCAGTTCTTTCAGTTCTGTTTGTAAGAGTCTCCCTCCTGTTTAAAAAATTGTGTCTGAATAAACCAAGAACCTCAGAGGAGACGAGTGTCAGTTACATTTAATGGCATCATGTTTCCATATTAGTCTGTCTGTGTATGTTTGTGTCTATGGCAGCAGACAGAAAGGGATGTGGGCAAGGGGGATAAGGCTAGAGTTGACCTAAGCAACTGGCAACACACACAGATTTGAATGCAGAGAATGGGGTCTATATATAACCCACTGCTCCTGGCATAAACACTGTCTTCTGCTCCTTCTATAGCAGCTTAGCTCCAGTCTTGTTTCCAAGGCAGCATGGGAACTGTTTCATCGAAGTGGTTGTCTACCAGGGGTATCATCAGGGGTGTGCACGGGGGGAGCGTGCCCTCATGGAAGGCAAAACGCATGTTAAAGTTTCCCTCTTAGGAAACAAACACGCTCCAAATTGCCCTTTGTGCCCTCTTGGGAGCTAAAATGTGTGCAAAAGTTCCTACTGTGCCCTCTTGGGCATCTAAACGCATACTAAATTGCCCTCCTGGTTGGCAAAACACCCTAAACTGCCCTCTTAAGTGAAAAAAATACACTAAACTGAAGAAGACTGTTAGGACTAAGAAATACTATGGAACATTACTGTTGCAATGACTTATGTTGGACCCTTTTTCGATCTACATTTAGCCAGAACTATCTCACAGAACCAGTTTTGATTTTCTGGTTCTAATATGGTGTTAAAATAGATGCCAAGCATGAAAATCTCTCACCTTTAAGCGAAATTTGCCAGTTTGAAATCAAAATAGGTGACCTACTACAGTGTAGATCGGATGGAAAGTTTTTGTTCTTCGGGGGTGGGGGTGGAGGTAATCGACATGGACATGGAGGTATACCAGAGATTATCAGTGAACTGCAAACATATGCATGCACCTGAAAGGAGCCTTGAATTGGACAAAAAATATTCACTCTATAAGCACAAGAGCATGGAAATATTAGCGCTAAGGGCCTCACATCAGCAGTGTTTTCTCTGAGAAGTTGGGGGGATACTGCTGCCTGATTGGTTTGAGAAGCATTTGGAAGCTTAAGACGCCTCGCCGATCCAAGTGGAACACAGCTAACGATAGGTTAATATTAGCAAAGGTAATGTGGCAGATAAAGGGTAAAGATAGCACTAGATAAACACCATGCGACTGTAGCAATGCAGCTTGTTGCCCAACAACGCCACCCTGGGAATTTCACCCAGGGAATAGTTGCAGGTTAATAAGGACACAGGTTCACAAACTCGTGCTGAGACGTGGTTCACCTTTTTTTAAAAAAAAAAAAATCATTTATTAACAATTTTAAAATCAAAGTAAATCAAAAATACCATCCACACAGGGGGGGAATTGGGGACCCAGTCAGGAACTGAGGCTAATTGGTGGACAGGAGTTAGCGTTAGAGGGGAGTGCTCCACTAAACAAAAATAAAGTGTATCACCCACATGCACATGTGACCTTAAGTGAATAACCCAAGTCCCAGGACAGCACAGCACACGAAACAGGAAGGGGACACCACCACCCAATCACCAGCACTGTCACCACCACCAGCCTCCAGTCCTGAAAGGGGGGAGAAAACAAATTAGTGGGGCTGCAACAACAAAATCAAAAGAACAACCAAAACAAAACAAATTAGAACCTAATGATTAAACATTTTATGGGCTAATAAACTTAGCAAAATAAACAAACACAAAATAACTGCCCGATTAAAGCAAAACATCAATGCTAACTAAACCCAACCCAAACAAATACCAAAATTTCATGTAAACTATCCCTCCCATTGAATAAACTAATAAAGCAATTAAAATAATCAAGATAATCAAAATAAACAAAACCCACAAAACTATCGAAATAAACTTAAGTTAACTCAAACTTAACAGGGTTGTAACCCACACCCACTCATACCCAAACCTTAAAACAAGATTAAAAATTGTCCTGCTAGCCACATGCAGGCGTTGACAGCAGCGTGGAGACGGAGCTGCAGCAGAGCGTCCGTGAGGACAAAGAGCAGTAGAGTCAAAGTAGCAGCACAGATCAAGCAGCAGCACAGATTAAGCAGCGGAGCATCAGGGGAGACAAAGCAGCGGAGCATCAGGGGAGACAAAGCAGCGGCAGAAGAGACCAAGCAGCACCGGTGCGTCCCCGGAGACAAGGCAGCTGCAAAGAGTCACCCACAGCTGACCACAGCGGCCCTGATCTCAGTCCCACCTAACCCAAGAAAATAATATTAATCCTACTACACTAAATGGTATAATGCAGCTATAAGCTATAGTTAATATTTACCTTACAAAGGTGAACAAGCACGCACACACGGAGGATGAACGAGAGGGAGAGAGCTCAGGACTGCCGCCAGCGATTACCTGCAACCACACTAGCATTAGCCAAAACACAAACACCACAACGCCAAGAGGGAAGGACACTTACCACCTCAAAACTACCGGAGCACACGCGGACAGCTCAGAGAAGCACCCAGGGACACGCTACGAAAGAAATGGACATTTAGACCCTTAACAAAGCAGCTAAATAAGCTGGCAAGTAGGAGCAGCGAGCAGCCATACCTGTCGGGGACAGACGACCTCTGACCCGGAAGTGATGCATCAGGGGAGAGCGCAAAGGAAGAAACAGGGGGAGAGCTGCCCCTTTTATACAGTGGCCACTGATTGGCAACAGTGGCGCACTGAAGCACAGAGAAGTGAACAAATTACTTCTATGCTGCTACAGTAATATATTACCAGAAGAATTAAAGCTTGCTGAAAGAGGCATTATGTCATTGATGAATAACGTTAGCTAACACAGCAGGAAATGTAATGTAGATATCTAAACAAGCCTCCAGTGGAAAAATAATTAACGCATTTCATGAGAGAAGTTATCAGTATCTTATATAGCATAATGTGGCCATAGATACTTTATTTTACATTCATACTGTCCTGTAATTCTGCTTGAATTTTCTGTCAAAATGCATCAAATTGATGTTTTTAAATATGAAATATTAAATTTTTTTCTTCCGGAACCCCCCTTGAGGAGTCGTATCCTTTTCATCTTTTTCACCCTTGACCTGTGGAATACATGAAATGGCATCTTCTTGATCGAAAATTTTCTGGAGTAAGGCCCCCAGACCACTTAGGAATTATTTATTTATTTATGTGTGTTCTTCATAGTCCAACATTTAGTCAACACAGTTCTTGTGGATGCTAATCTTATCTACAAGCTAACTTGAGTAGTCTGCCTAGTTCGTCTGTTTTAGGGCTATATAATGTGCCATTTGTATAACATATACTCATGTCTTAAAAACACGTGAAACCTTGGGCCCTCTTCAGTGGTGAGAACTCGCTGTATGTGCCCTTTTTTTCCTTTTCACCCCTGCCCTTGAAAAAGTCTGTGCACATCAGGGGCGGCTGGCCCAGAGTGGGCAACAGTACACTGCCCTTCTTGAGCCTCGTGAAAAAAGAGAGAGAAAAGACCTTATTGTGCCAGTCTAACAGTGTGTCCCAAATCGCATACTTCCATACTCCATACTCAAAATTTTCAAATTGAGTGTACTAAGCATACTACATACTCAATGGCTGAGTGCGCGAATTTTGAGGGTGAAGTGCTGTCCCAAATCGTGTACTGCCGAGCGGCGTACTCACCAGAAATGACGACACGATGTGGCCCTCTTCTTCTTCTACGCCGAATTGTGACCGGCTTGCAGCGCATTACCGCCAAATACCGCCAGCATTTGTCCGCAAATTTCAGACTTTTAAATCATTTATCTAATATATATCTTATCAAATCATATCAATAGCATATCTTATTATATCATATAAACACCTAAAAGCAAAATGAATATTCATCGCGCTTTGCTACGCCGAAATCGGCGCCAACAGCATCATATCCTCCTTCTTCTGGCTGAAGATGCACCAGTATGTATACTTTATTTATATTGTTATCATTATTATTATATTATTTATTTTGTTTTTATACTTTATTTGTGTGATCTAGATTGCAAAACATTTGGTGACGAGTCATTTTATTTTTTCAAACCTGTTTCCACTCGGAATTTCAAACTTTCTCCTGTTATACAATGTAAAGATAACTCTATAAAAGTTAAAATACTAAACAGTAAAAATACACAGGTATTATGGCAGAGGTCAACATATCAAGGAATATTTAATGTGTTAAAAAAATCGTTTCTGTCAGTGTTTTAGGATTCAGAAAAAAACTGCAAACAAACCAAAATAACTGATATTTCCTTTGTGTGGGATTTAAAAAGCTAAGTTATTACATTATTATTTTAAATATTTAACCGTTTACTGATGTGTATATATATGTATATACGTATATATATGTATGCAGCATGTTAGATGTACAACAAAAAATATAACAAAAAACACCACCATTAATATAAATTAAATTTTATTTTGAAGACATTTGTTCTGCATTTCCCCAGCCCCCAAACTCCAGGCTGTATTGCCAGCTTAATGCTACAGTGCCACTCCTGGCAATGTATTTTGACGGGGAGAGTGACCTGCGGCCAGAATTCCGCCTGACCAGGGAGTCCTTTGGGGGTTTGATGGCTGCCCTTGGCATCCAAAGGGTCCATGGCTGGGGACCCACCATTGAGGCCTTGGTCTTCCTTTTCTGGCTGGCCAGCGGGACCTCTTACCATGTCGTGGCCCGAGCCTTCGCCATCCCAAGGGCCACTGTTCACCGCATGGTGCATCAAACAAGCCAAAAGGTCCTGGCCCTCCTCCCGCTGGTTGTCCGCCTTCCGTCAGCAGAGGACCTCCCTTACCTGGGTGCTGGTTTCGTCAGGCTGGCTGGGTCAGCAGCCTTCAGCAAGGTTGTTGGCAGCATTGATGGCTGCCATGTGCGGGTGAAGCCACCATCCCAGCATGCAGCCTGTTATCTGAACAGAAAGCTGTTTTACTCTGTTCAGTTTCAGGCTGTTTGTGATCACACTGCAAAATTTATGGACATTTTTGTGGGCTTCCCCGGGTCAGCACACGACGCAAGGGTGCTGAAGCACAGCCCCATTTACCTCCAGCAGAAGTATCCTCCACCAGGCTTCTGCATCATTGGTGATGGTGGCTACCCCTGCCTCAGGCAGCCCATGGCCCTCATCACCCCCTACCGACAGCCTCTCCAAAACCAGCTCCAGGCGAGGTTTAATGGCCACCTGTCGAGAGCCAGATGCGTGGTGGAGAGAGCCTTTGGCATCCTGAAGACATCTTGTTAAAGGCACTGCAGGTGGATGTCACTTTTGTGCCAGAAGTCATCGCCTGCTGCATAGTCCTCCACAACATCTGCCTCAGCAACGGGGACCTGCTGGAGCCAGAGGTAGATGACGTGGAGGAAGCAGCAGGAGACCTCCCAGAGCCAGCACCTCCAGGCACCGTCTGTGGAGCAGAGGACAGGCACAGGATGGCCATGCAGTGTGAAGCGCGTGTTTAATTGTACAGTGTCATGTATATAGTTTTGTGTACAAATGTAAATATATGTATATAATTCTGTAAATACATCAAAACTAATGTGATGTTAATAGTTCATTGTATATACCAAAACTAATGTAATGTCAATAGTTTATTGTATATACAAAACTTTACTACTTACTACTATTATGGATTTTAACGCTTTAAATGCCAGTTTCATAGGTGATTTCACTGCAGTGTCATGGCTGCATTCAAAAAATGTAATAATGGGAGTCAATGGGGAGTAAAACTTAAAATGTGATGCTGCACAAAAAATTATAATACACCAAAGCCGATGTTTTTACTTATCTTTGGCATATCCAAGCATGTGATAGCACATAAAACTATCCAGTCTCTGATCATTTTTCAGATTGAAAATCTGTTTTTCTTTTTTTTTTTACCAAATTAGTGACATCTCCTATGACACCGGCATTTAAAGGATTTTATACAAAAAGTTAAATACAATTCATAACAATAGTGTTATATTAAAACCTCAGCATTTACTTACTCATAGCCAGTAACTGCGGCATTTGGCAACCCTCCAGGCTATCAGGCCCCTGGTTTCCTCATCCGTCCCTAGAAAGAGCAAAACATATAACCTTGCAGACATCGAACAAAGGGGAAACGTGACAGTAATGACATGATATGCTGCAGATAGACCTAAGTAGCTGATACTAGCTTTATTCACATGCTATCTGCCGAGCTAAAGTTAGCTATTAACTGCCGTATTTAGCAAGTATTTACGAATGATCAAGCCTTCTCCACATTTCTAATACCAGCATCCTCTACAGTGAAGGCGAAAATTAATCCTATATTCACACATCACAATTAGCAGTGTAGAGTTAGACGTTTTGCGGGGATCAGTGCAGCTGACTGAGGCGAGCGAGAGAGCTACGTGGGGCGCCGCAGCAGTTAAAATACACCGATAATGTAAAATGTATGAGTGATGCTTATGGTCATATAGTCCCTGTGCGGGGTCTGCTGACCCGCTGGTTATTTTTATTTGCCCGGTAATACTAGAACCCCGGCAGCTGTTAACCCAACTAGCGTTAGCATTTGTGATAGCTGTTAGCCCAACTAGCATTACCATCCATGATAGCCTACCATTCGTGGTACAAAAAAAACAAAAAAAACAAGTTACACCACAAATGTACCCAAAACGACAACAGCTCATAGTGCTTGGTGGACACAACACGTGTAAAACACAACATTAATAACTTACATTTGTACAGCGCTACCATATCCACTGTGGACGCTGCAGTGCCACAGCTCTCCGCCATCATTGTTGCTGAAGGAATGAGTACATTGAGTGTCCACAGCTGCATACTCAAAATCCCGACCGATTTGAGTACGTCATCCGGGTACTTTTGCATACTCATTTTTTCGCATACTTTCCATACTTCTTTTCATTTTGATGCAGTATACTCAAAATTTTAAGTATTGAGTATGGAAGTATGAGATTTGGGACACACCATAAGTCTTCATATTAAGTCTTCATATTATTGTCTAATCAGCAGCCCGAATATCGCTGCAATGTCACTGTCCAACCAGCAGCCCCGCCCCCTTGGGGCGATTTCAGTCAGATTGAAATTCGCCCCAGGCACTCTGATAGACTTATATGTTGAGACTCTTTTTTTCAAATTTTGGACCTTACATTGAACTTCTATGGGCTCCGGGAGGGCTTGCCCCAACATGATTTCGTCATACGCACTGATGCCTGCTCCGACGATATGCACAGCGCGTGCACGCAAGAGAGATGATTCAAAGTGATACATGTGAGTGATTTATCGGTGGTTTATCAGTATTTCCGGAGTAAATACTGTACAAATATTGTAAATAATAGCATTGGTATCATTCTGGAGTGTTTCCTTGTTGTTCTTTTGCCATATTTTTGCCATGTATTGCCGTATATTTGCCGTTTTTTGCCATATATTACGTGCACATATATATACATTCACACTAAGACTAAGGATGGGAAGTGAAAGCAAATTCCAGTTGAGAATCGATAACAACTCCCTTAAAGAACAACAAAAGACAGCATATTGAGAAATGACAGGGGGTAAGCCTGAGGAGGAAGCAGTGCACTGTGCAGAAAAAGCACTCAATGGATGTGTGAGGAGTGCAAACTTGGACTCTGTCTTCATCTGGACAGGAACTGCTTCAGGAACCTATTGTCAATTAAAAAAAAAAAAGCCTGGACATGGTCTAATTAAACAGTCTGTAACATGGACACTAAATGCTACAGGCAAACAAAAATGTTCGAGTGTATGTTAATGAGTTACGTTTATTTTTCGTCATCTCAAAAAACATTTGTACATGATCATTTACATTTTTTTTATAAAGAGAAACCTGTTGAAAATTCAAATCAATTTTCTTTTCTTGTAGTTACACACTGTTTTAAGCCTTTATAACATAATTATGACAAATACTTGTCAGAATTATTTACGTTTATTCTCATAAACATAGGGTGAAAATATTTGGTCAAAAGGATATTTCCTGACACATTGATTGACAAAAAAGACCAGGCGGCTTGTTATAGTTACAGTATTTAAAGAGTTATTTGGGACCACCCAATAAGTAAGATTTTTACTGTGGAACCAAATGTATTGTATTTTAAACATTTAATTGATATAGCTAAACAAAAATACTGTACAGTATGTACGTGTTATGTCTTGTGTTGCCATCTAGTGGTCGAACAGGAAAACCAAATTAAACTTGAAAAGCACTCAGAGAGCGCAGACCTCCGCCAAGGTGATCCGAATCGGTCCAAAAATTTAATCAGTTCTTCCATATCCCGTTTCCGACAATTCCTGAAAATTTCATCCAAATCCGTTCTGAACTTTTCTAGTTATTTTGAACACAGACAAACAAACAGACAGACAGATAAACGCCGGCAAAAACATAACCTCCTTGGCGGAGGTAACAATGCAATGTAACAATGTAAGGGTAGCTATCTGACTTTTTTTTAATTATTAATTTACCCATTGAAAGGGTCATCTTAGCCATCACCACAACTGTTGCCCACCCTGAGAAATTTTTCAGGAGCCACCTCTGGTGCACACCACTGGGTATCATTAACCTGATGGAGCAACCATCTGATTACAAAAGACCATCATAATTAGGGACACCCTTAAGCTTGACAAAAAGGTGTATTTCCATAGACTGAACCTTTTTGTTAGTAATCCATATATCTGAGGAGCATCATATTGTTGCTTGGTCTGAAGAATGTCCCTGAAAATAGCTCCCTTTTACAGCACTGAGTGTTATCAGAGAAGACCACAGGAATCTTTTGAGGTTAGTTATGAGAAGTGGTTTCACCTGTAGTTTGACTTTAATACCAAATCCTCTTTAGTTCCTTGAACTGAGGAAGCTCACAGTCTAACATAATAAGAAGAGATTTATTTGGTGTATTATCAAACACTGAACACAATATCAATCAATCAATCAATCTTTATTTGTATAGCGCCAATTCATAACAAGTGTTATCTCAAGACACTTTACAATGGAGCACGAAGCTCTTCATATTATGGATACACATATATGCATAGATACATATACACATATATAAAATACACATATATATATATATATATATATACATATCCAAATATATACATCCAACACCCAACATGAATCCATATAGCCAATCATGAATCCCTCCATCATGGTGGCAAGAAAAAACCTTCTGTTGAGCAGCAGGAAATCTTGAATGTGGACCCCAGTCTCATGATGAACAGCAAATCCACACGATGCTGTGTTGGGTGTGTGGGCAAAGGAAGGGGGGTAAGCAGAGACAAGTGGACTAAAGTAAGAACTAAAGTTAGAGACAGGTCAATGGACTAATCATAGACCTGTCATCATTTTTTTTTCTGCTGAAAACAAATGTATTAGAGGTTAGCCTCTTGAGATGCTACATCTTGTTTTCAGAAGGGTCCTCATGTCTGTATGGTTGTGGTGATAATTTTGTAGAAGTATAATCAAGGAAAGTCCAACTGAAAATAAGAATTTATGGTAATGATGAACTCATGGGTGCTCCGACCACAAGTGCATCCCTACCATATTTGGCTCCATTAAGTATAAATGTATTAATTGACCTCTTGAGATGTGACACCTCATTTTCAAGAGGGATCTCATGCCCATGTGGTGCTAGAGATAGTTACTATAGATGTATCAACCAACCATGGATAGAAAGATCATGCTAATATCTACATTAACAGCTATAATGATTATGAACTGGAATGAAATGGCCAAATATGTTATGTCTGTAATTGTAGTTATTGAGACTTTGTGACTCCACAGCAGCAGGCAGTCTCCACCAAGGATCCCAGGCTACCTACAAGACGAGCCAGAGACGAGTACAGGAGCAAACAGAAAGGGGCAAAGGCATATATGGAAAGAGAGTGTGAGAGAGAGAGGGATAGAGCCCAGTGTGCCAGATCCTCCCAGCAGTCTAAGCCTATTGCATCTTAACTATGTGTCTAAACTATGGACTATGAGCTGGTCCCTAACTGAAAGCTTTATCAAAGAGGAATGTTTTAAGTCTAACCTTAAAGGTAGAGAGGGTGTCTGCCCCCCGAACCATGGTCGGTAAATGGTTCCAGAGAAGAGGAGCCTGATAACTGAAGGCTCTACCTCCCATACTACTTCTAGAAACTGATGGAACCACTAGCAGGCCAGCATTTTGGGAGCGTAATGTTCTAGAGGGGTTGTACGGCACTACAAGCACTTTGAGATAAATTGGTGCCTGTCCACTGAGAGCTTTATAGGTGAGAAGAAGAATCTTGAATTCTATTCTATATTTTATGGGAAGCCAATGCAGAGAAGCTAATACAGGAGTAATGTGGTCTCTTCTCCTAGTTCTAGTCAGTACACTTGCTGCAGCATTTTGAACTAGCTGAAGTGTCTTGAGTGACTTACTGGGACAGCCTGAAAGAAGAGAATTACAATAGTCCAGTCTGGAGGTAACAAAAGCATGGACTGGCTTTTCAGCATCGTTCTGGGGCAGGATAGGCCTGATTTTGGCAATGTTACAAAGATGAAGAAAGGCTGATCTTGAAATTTGCTTTATGT
Source organism: Cetoscarus ocellatus (assembly GCA_037902135.1). Classification (NCBI taxonomy): domain Eukaryota; kingdom Metazoa; phylum Chordata; class Actinopteri; order Labriformes; family Labridae; genus Cetoscarus; species Cetoscarus ocellatus. The sequence continues at coordinate 673,694 of JBAMNC010000769.1, forward strand.
GAGAGTTAAAGGATAGATCCTGATCAAATAGAACCCCAAGATTTCTAACAGTTGTGCTTGGCGTCAGGCTAATGCCATCTATGGCAGTTAAATCATTAGAAAAGGTTTCTCTAAGGTGTTGAGGGCCCAGCACAATGATCTCAGTCTTGTCTGAGTTAAGAAGAAGAAAGTTTTTGGCCATCCAGACCCTAATGTCCTTTAGACACGCGTCTAGTTTAGATAAAAGATTTGTCTCATCTGGCTTCATTGCTACATACAGCTGAGTATCATCAGCGTAACAATGAAAATTAACAGAGTATTTCCTCATGATATCACCAAGGGGAAGCATATATAGGGAGAAGAGAAAAAATTGGACCTAGCATGGAGCCTTGAGGAACTCCGTAACTTACTTTAGTGTACACAGAGGACTTGTTGTTCACGTGTACACACTGGTATCTATCAGATAAGTAGGACTTAAACCAATTTAGGGCAGTCCCTGTAATCCCAATCTCTGTATAAGAACATCATGATCAATGGTGTCAAAAACTGCACTAAGATCTAACAAAACAAGTACTGAGAGAAGTCCCTCATCTGAAGCTGAGAGTAGATCGTTAGTTACTTTAACTAGAGCAGTCTCTGTGCTCTGATGAGCTCTAAATCCTGACTGAAAGTCCTCAAACAGGCTGTTGTCTTGAAGGAAGTCACATAACTGATTAGCCACTACTTTCTCAAGGATCTTTGAAGTAAATGGAAGGTTTGATGTAGGCCTGTAGTTAGCTAATGTTTCCGAATCGAGGTTAGGTTTTTTAAGGAGAGGATTGATTACAGCTACTTTAAAAGACTGTAGCATGTAGCCTGTTGATAGAGATATATTTATTGTCTCCAGCAAGGATGGACAAACTAGGGGAAAAACCTCCTTGAACAGCTTAGTTGGGATCGGGTCTAAAAGGCAGGTTGTTGGTTTTGAGGAGGAGACAAGAGAATTAAGTTCCTGAAGGCTAATTGTAGAAAAACAATCCAACTCAAGTCTGACTACATTTAATGGTACGGCAGGTTCGGGCGAAGACAGGGAGTTTCTAATTTTATCTCTAATTTTAAGAATTTCATCATTAAAAAAGCTCACAAAGTCCTCACAGCTGAGAGCTAGAGGAATCACTGGCTCAACAGAGCCCTGACTCTGTGTCAGCCTGGCTATAGTGCTGAAAAGGTACCTAGGGTTGTTTTTATTTTCTTCAATTAGTAAGAAGTAGTAGGCAGCTCAAGCATGTCGTAAGGCTGTCATGTAGTTATTATGACTTTTCTGCCAAAGTATACGTGACTCCTCACTTTTATTGGAGCGCCATATTCTCTCTAATATACGGGATGCTTGTTTAAGTGCACAAGTTTCAGAAGTAAACCAAGGAGCTGTCCTCTGACGTTTAACTTTAAACTTTACTGTATCAAGGATATGTTGTGTTTTAACATTACAGTATACAGATTTCTTTTCAATTAATCAGTTAATCAATCAATCGGTAACACTTTAGAATAACAATCATTTGTAAGGCATTTATAAGCTATTAGGAGATATTAGTAGACAGTTAACTAATCATGAACAACCCACTTATAAACATTTGTAAATGATTATTATATCAATTGCAACTTAGCTTACAACAGATTTATAAGCTATTACTTGATATTGAACTAATCATGAGTAAACTATATATATACATTTATAAATGATTATTAAACCATTTATAACTAAAGTTGTACATTTATTTATGATTTATACATTATTAAAAACACTGCATCAATATTATTTGTACATGATTTGTTCATCATTAACTACTATTATTTTTATGTGTAAGAAAACATTTTTTTAATAATATAACGAAATATTCTTTAACTACATGTATTGTGTTTTTCATGATTAATAAATGATTTGTAATAAGTCAGTACAAATCACGTTGTCTTTGTTGCAGCCCAAGCATTTGTGAAAAAAAATCATCAATTCCTAACTGTTTTTTATCAAACCATTTCTATACATTTACAACTTAATAATGCATAGTTTATAAATGTGCTACTTTAAGATTCATAAGTGATCTGTGGATTATTTTTTTCAATATGATCAACCTGATTAGTAAATTATCAGTGAAATACTTTAGAGGTGTTAAAAAAAACCCACTGTACCACCATTTGTTTATTCTAGTCTAACAAATTATTTGTTACACATTCATAAACATTTACACATCATTTGCCGATGCTATTGTGGCCCCTAATCTGAAGTGAAAACTATTCTCTATTTACAAATGTTTGGTAATGGTTATAAATGATTTGCAGACTTTTTACTCGCCTCTTTTGAATGAGCTAGTTTTGGTGAATACAGATATAAAGCAATTACTAACTTGTCTAATAAATGATTTGTTACACATTCTTAAAACATCTATAAAGCATTTGCAGATGTTATTATGTCCCCTAATCTAAAGTGAAAACTATTCTCCATTTACAAATGTTTGTTAACGTTTATAAATGATTTGCGGACTTTTTACTCACCTCTTATAAACGATCTGGCTTTTGTGAATACAGATATAAAGCAATTAACTTGTTGAACAAATAATTTAGACATTAGACATTTATAAAACATCTATAAAGCATTTGCAGATGTTATTATGTCCCCTAATCTAAAGTGAAAACTATTCTCCATTTACAAATGTTTGTTAACGTTTATAAATGATTTGCGGACTTTTTACTCACCTCTTATAAACGATCTGGCTTTTGTGAATACAGATATAAAGCAATTAACCTGTTGAACAAATAATTTAGACATTAGACATTTACAAAACATCTATAAAGCATTTGCAGATATTATGTCCCCTAATCTAAAGTGAACTCTGTTCATCATTAACAAACATCTAATAATGTTTGCTGAAGATTTGTAGACTTTTTCATCACATTATAAATGTTGTAGACAGCTTTGGCATCTATCCTTCTTTGTGACATCAAACAGTGGCAGAATTAGGAGTACAGAGTATAAGAGTATAAAACATTTGGTAACACTTTATTTGAAGGGGTATACAGAAGACTGACATTACGCTGTCATAATCGTGACGACACCTGTCATTAACATAAACAAGGCTTCATGAAGGTTGTCAGAATAAAATAACCTCCAGTTTTGTCATTATGACCACTTGAAATTAACATGTCATAACAGACCTGATCATCAAACAGAAAGACAAAGTTTTAGTATAATCTCTTAACTTTAAATTAATGGTTGGACTTGACATTGACTGTCATTAGACAATTATAATGGACCATTATAAAAACTGTAAAATTGTAAAATGATTTATTTCCTTGACCTGAAGTAAAGTGAAACATTTTAACCCAGTTATTAAGATGTCATTAAGTGTCATGATACAGTCAGATGAAATCACATTAAAACTTGTACAAAGCACCAGTTAAGTCAAGAAATATTTATTTTCTTTTAGATTTATTCTAAAAACAACATAGAGGGCCCCAACATATTCCAAACTATAATGGTATATGACTTAGCAGTGATGCAACTCAATAAAAAAAACAGTACCACTTATTTGAAAAAAGAGTCCTCACATTTGTGATCATGTTTGTTCACTTAAGTGCACTTAAATACTAATGGCAGGAGTTTCCCCCTTGTTTTCTTTGCTGTGATTGTTTCAGCCATCTCATCGGTTACAGCTCTCCTACAGTGTTCTGCGAGTTTAGAGGTCTTCTTTGAATTGTGATCTTCATCACTTGGGAGCAGCTCCTTGAAGGTGTCTGGAAATGTGATAGGAAGCTCATTTCTGCCATTCTCACAATTGTGTTGTGGTCAACATTCATCTTGGTGAAGGCCCTTCTCATGGATCCACAATTAGCAAATTTCCTCATGGCTTCTTCATAGTAGCAGACGACTCCATCAGTTGTAGTAGCTTAAGAGAAACAAAATGAAAGACAAAATGTTTTTATGCCTACATTTTTGTATAATTTTTAACTGGGTTCATAACTAGCTGATGAAAAAGGATTCTACTTACCCTGCTGGTTAGCAGTGCATCCTCCCTCCAGGCTAGTTATAGTTCATTTTCAATCTGCCTTTGAGTCTAGCAATGTCTACCATTTCCAGCCAGGAAGAAGGATGCACAGCAGACCAGCACAACAGGTATTTTACTTTTCCCACCTGCCTTAGAGGATGCATCTACTGTAACATAAACAACCTGGGCGAACAATGCACAATGAACCATCAAGGTGAGTATAATCCTTTCTTATCTTTCAGTTATATTGACATATTTGACATATCAAGAAGAAAGCAGGGCATAGGCTGAGGAAAGCAAAGTAGATTAGAGTGCTTTTTAATAAACATTAAAATATTACTATTAATGAGGAACACTGACATCAAGTTAAAGTTATTAGGCCCTCTGAGTTTCCATCTACCTAAAGTAGTAAAAAGCAAAAAACAAATAAAATAAAATAAAATAAAAAAAAAACACTGTATCATCTCAGCTACATTAGTAAACTCTCAGCTCTGCAGGTTACTTTAAGGAGCTCATTCACATTTGTTTCCTGTTATAAAGTACTAAAGAGGAAACTTTAAGTTTCTGGACAAGAGCCCAAGCAACATTTAAGAAATCATGAGAACAGATGCATCATATTGTCTCTCATAATGATATTGTTCATTATCATTACTTTACATTTTTCAATAACTGAACAACCTACTGTGCCTTTTAGGAGATAAATCTATGTGGTGGGTGCAACTGCCAGTATTTTAAGGTCAGTTATTTTGTTAAATGTTTTGGTTTTTTATGTTTATATGTATGAACCTGCGTACGTGTGTAGGCAGATGCACATGATGTGTCTTTGCATGTATAACCCTACATACTGTAATTTGTTTTGCAGATATCTGATATGCTCATTTTGACAAGAAAAACTGAATCACAGATATCTGTAATGAAAATCCAGTCCAGCTATTAATTAATGAAACAGCCCCTATAACTTTTTAAAGATTTAACTAGATCATAAAATGGATTATAACAAGGAGGAATGATATTTTAAGAACTTTGAAAACAATTTCTAGAAGTATGTTATTTTGAAAGCGTTAGTGGCAGTCTGACACGTGATATTAAAATCAGTACTGTTATATGTTTAACTGATGTCTAAAATATAGTTACTGATAAGTGTTTTTATTACAAACGTATTACTGCTTACCATCAACTGCTATGAAACTGCGTGTGAGAAACGTTAATTCTGGGACATGGCTATCTCAGTTGACATATTTTCAATTTTTATTCAGGGTTTGTCAGTTGTATGCAATGCAATATACTGTCATTCTGGCTATGGGGTTAGTTTTCACTAAAAGACCGTTACTGTAAAAGACACTTAAATAATTTGAGCAGATTATGTATCGTCTCCTTGCCAAGTCGTACCTCTCGTTTCCATTGCATAAAAACCTCAATGATGCTTTTTCCAGGTATTAGTCACACCCTTACGTTTCAAGAGGGAAACTGAGTTTTAAGACTTGTGAAAACTTGTGATTTTGCATGAAAATAACTGTCCTTAAACTGTCCTTACATGTTTAACTTACCTTGAATGGATGACTTTGTGGGTACTTTGTCTCGGTGATGCGCTTGTCTTTTCCTTTGGCACCTGTCCGGCTCCAGTTTCTCAGTCCTCTCTCTCAGTCAGGTAGGTGCAGGCGCGTTAACAGTTGTGTGGGGTGAGTTCGATTTGTTTACCTCTGGCACACGTGTACATCATTCACTTTCACTGCCCCGCCCGTCAAAAACATCAATAACAATGTACATGGTAATATTCAACTAACACATTACGTTTCGGAGCTCAATGACCGCCTAAATGAAAAAACGGCTTAACACTGAGGGAAACTGAAGTCAGAGGCTGTAAGGTTAGAAACCTCAGTACTGGTGCTATGGCTCGATAATTAAAAGGACTTCTTATAAATACGAGACATGCGAATACTACCAGGAGCAAAAGAAGAATAGTTGGATGGATGCAGAGATGTTGAGGAGGAGGATGAAATGCTACAGAAGCATGGATCTGATAACCTATCACCGCATGAGTTACGGTGGTAAGCAGAAGCTTGGCGCTAAATAGCTAGCTGTGTTGTGTATTGTTTTAATTTCAACCTGTTGTAGTTATCAAGGCTTACATCATACTATTGACGTTGGCTTGGACGATTGTACCTGCTTCAGTTTTCACTGCTGTACTCACTGTTCATTGTTTTATTTAGGAGCCAGAAGTCGAAATCAGCATCACTGTAAACAAGCTTTAACTTCATCAATATTAGACTAGACTAGATTAGATAGTACTGTATTAATCCCTTTGGAAAGACATCCTCGGGGAAATTAGGGTTCCAGTGGCAATACATTTATGAAATTATTACAGAGAATATACATATATATATATATATATATATATATATATATATATATATATATATATATATATATATATGTGTGTGTGTGTGTGTGTGTGTATATATATATGTGTGTGTGTGTGTGAATAATATGATATTTAATGCAGTAGTGTAGTGCAGGGGATATGCAGGTATATCTGCAAGAACCACTATACTACTATATCAATCAATCTTCAATTTTATAGCGTCAATTCATAGCAGGTGTTTTCTTAAGGCATTTTAGCATTTTACAATAGACTAGGCTGAAGCCATTTTCTTCATTTTAAATAAATACACAAATACATATGAAATATCCATATACACATATATACATATACATACATCCAGAAGTGTATCCATCAAGCCAGATACAAATAAGATTTTATGATGGACACAAACCCATGGACACCCAGATCATAAATCTGTCCTTATCACATTTGTCTCTGATGAATATAAATTTATTCAAGGTTAGCTACTTTAGATTTATATCTGATTGTTTTTCAGTGCCTTGTTTTCTTTTTCCTCAGGGTATGTAAGCATCATAAAGCTTCCCTTCTATCTGTACGCAGAGGATCACTCTTTTCCAGGTCTCACACACCTTTGGGGACATGACTTGAGTTCATGCTCAGGTAACAGTTTTCAGAATTAGAAAGTACTTAGAATGTAATTCAAGTATCTGTTAATTTTCTTTCCTTTTCTTAGTACCATCGTAGTCATCGTGGGAACACTTGGCGCCGTGATCGTCAGTGGGTTTTTGAGGTGCTGGAGGTAGATGGTAATTCCAGAGGACCCATTCTGAGACTCGTCAAGGATCGATCAAGACAAACCCTCATCAGCCACATCCAAAGGCATATCAGACCCAGAACATTCATTCTCACAGATGACCGACAAGGGTCAGCTTTCCCAATATGGATATGGCCATGATTCTGTCTGCCATTAAAAGAACTTTGTTGACCCAGAGACTGGTGCTCATACTCAGGATATTGAAATATAAGTGTGAAATTTGACAACATAGAGGTAATCGCACCCCAGAATCACTGAGGATTCACCTCAAAATGAGAGAGTGGCACAACTGGTTAGGTATACGCAATTATAATGGTGTCTTGGGCCGACTTTTCCATTATGTTCAAAATCAGGTCAAGTAGGGAGAAAAGTTTCAAAGAATGTTTGATGATCCTGTTTGTTTTATCCAAAGTATAGTTAAAAATATGCTAAGGCTCGTCTGTGGAAGTTATCATGTTGTGTGTTTTTGAATAAATATAATAGAAGAAAGAAAATAAATATTTCTTGACTTAACTGGTGCTTTGTACAAGTTTTAATGTGATTTCATCTGACTGTATCATGACACTTAATGACATCTTAATAACTGGGTTAAAATGTTTCACTATACTTCAGGTCAAGGAAATAAATCATTTTACAATTTTACAATTTTTATAATGGTCCATTATAATTGTCTAATGACAGCCAATGTCAAGTCCAACCATTAATTTAAAGTTAAGAGATTATACTAAAACTTTGTCTTTCTGTTTGATGATCAGGTCTGTTATGACATGTTAATTTCAAGTGGTCATAATGACAAAACTGGAGGTTATTTTATTCTGACAACCTTCATGAAGCCTTGTTTATGTTAATGACAGGTGTCGTCACGATTATGACAGCGTAATGTCAGTCTTCTGTTATACCCCTTCAAATAAAGTGTTACCAAATGTTTTATACTCTTATACTCTGTACTCCTAATTCTGCCACTGTTTGATGTCACAAAGAAGGATAGATGCCAAAGCTGTCTACAACAGTTATGATGAAAAAGTCTACAAATCTTCAGCAAACATTATTAGATGTTTGTTAATGATGAACAGAGTTCACTTTAGATTAGGGGACATAATATCTGCAAATGCTTTATAGATGTTTTGTAAATGTCTAATGTCTAAATTATTTGTTCAACAAGTTAATTGCTTTATATCTGTATTCACAAAAGCCAGATCCTTTATAAGAGGTGAGTAAAAAGTCCGCAAATCATTTATAAACGTTAACAAACATTTGTAAATGGAGAATAGTTTTCACTTTAGATTAGGGGACATAATAACATCTGCAAATGCTTTATAGATGTTTTATAAATGTCTAACAAATTATTTGTTCAACAAGTTAATTGCTTTATATCTGTATTCACAAAAGCCAGATCCTTTATAAGAGGTGAGTAAAAAGTCCGCAAATCATTTATAAACGTTAACAAACATTTGTAAATGGAGAATAGTTTTCACTTTAGATTAGGGGACATAATAACATCTGCAAATGCTTTATAGATGTTTTAAGAATGTGTAACAAATCATTTATTAGACAAGACAAGTTAGTAATTGCTTTATATCTGTATTCACCAAAACTAGCTCATTTAAAAGAGGCGAGTAAAAAGTCTGCAAATCATTTATAACCATTACCAAACATTTGTAAATAGAGAATAGTTTTCACTTTAGATTAGGGGCCACAATAGCATCGGCAAATGATGTGTAAATGTTTATGAATGTGTAACAAATAATTTGTTAGACTAGAATAAACAAATGGTGGTACAGTGGGGTTTTTTTTTTAACACCTCTAAAGTATTTCACTGATAATTTACTAATCAGGTTGATCATATTGAAAAAAATAATCCACAGATCACTTATGAATCTTAAAGTAGCACATTTATAAACTATGCATTATTAAGTTGTAAATGTATAGAAATGGTTTGATAAAAAACAGTTAGGAATTGATGATTTTTTTTTCACAAATGTTTGGGCTGCAACAAAGACTTAACGTGATTTATACTGACTTATTACAAATCATTTATTAATCATGAAAAACACAACACATGTAGTTAAAGAATATTTCGTTATATTATTAAAAAAAATTTCTTACACATAAAAATAACAGTAGTTAATGATGAACAAATCATGTACAAATAATATTGATGCAGTGTTTTTAATAATGTATGAATCATAAATAAATGTTGTGCAACTTTAGTTATAAATGGTTTAATAATCATTTATAAATGTATATATATAGTTTACTCATGATTAGTTCAATATCAATCAATATAAATCTCTTGTAAGCTAAGTTGTAAATGATTTAATAATCATTTATAAATGATGTAATAATCATTTACAAATGTTTATAAGTGGTTTGTTCATGATTAGTTAACTGTCTACTAATATCTCCTAATAGCTTATAAATGTCTTACAAATGATTGTTATTCTAAAGTGTTACCAATCTTTATTTGTATAGCCCCAAATCATCAAAAAATGTTATCTTGAGACACATTACATAAGAAATGGGTCAATTCCATAACCTTCCTTTTTTAATTTAATTTTATTAATGTTATCATTATTTGTTATTATTTTATTTGTATATTACTTTGATACTACTATTATACTCATTTTACAGGAGTTTTTTGTCTCAATTATTGATTGATATTCATTTAATATTATATAATTTGAAATAAAGATATATCATAACAGATTTGTGTAATTATTCCATCACATCTGGTGTTTTATGGTATCACTAGAATTTCATGACAAAGTGGGCACAAGAACTCTTCCAGTGCAGGTGGGACATATTCATTTTTGTTCTGTTGCTTTGTGCACATACACCTTCACAGTGACGAGAGAGAGAGCAAACACCTGACACACCAATCAGACTCTTTCATACATCCATGAGGATGTATTTGAAGGCCATTGGTGCAACATCCCATAGAAATTTATAGGGAGAGAAACTGAAAGTGATCAAGCAGATAAATGAATAAATATATTTTGAATCATTTGCACTATGGCCCAGTCAGTGGCTTGCAGACACTTTTCTTTTTCAACACAACCAAACCACACTTAAAGTTACTGCCCCTTTGTCCCTTAAAGACTGCTGTTGAGCCTGATTATTTCCTGACTGAAAACAATTGTTTCAGCTTGAAGCTTTGCAAAAAGGATCTGCCTGCTGACAGGCATCATGCTGGCAAGTCCAGGTACTTTGTTTAGTTAGACCTTTTGAGATTTAGAGGTAAGGTACTGTAGTATTCTATACCACCAAATTATTCCAGAGGACCATGAAGAAAAAGTTTCTATCGAGCTTTAGTCTAGCCTACAACAAATTAAATATGAAAGAGGGGATGCTCTTATAGTATTTAAGCCAAAGCAAATGTTATTCAGAGAAGTTAAGCAAACACAAAATCACAGATGTTTGTTGCTGTCCATTGAAAATATGTTAGTCTTCTAGGCCTGAAAAAAGTCACTTATGGGCTCATCTGACACCTTAGTTTGCTTCCAGACTTCATCATAGACCAGCTGACTTCTTCTTAGCTGATCTCTATCCCTAAAGACCCACTGAGAGGACGGTTGTCTAAAGACAAACATTTAAGTCCAAACAAAAAGGAAATGTCCCACATTAAAAAGCAAGTTGTAAACTTTTGAAAGACAGCCAGAATTGATTTTAGCAGTAATCAACCTCTGACAAGACAATTAGCACATTGCATTTCAAGATCCTGGACTGGCACCTGGGATAGCCAGTCAAAATCTGAGTTTTATTGACATAACACAGACCATGTGCCATTAAAATGTATTTGGTTCATGAGATAGGTGGAAGCAGCCAAAGACTGCAATTTTGCAATTTTAGACCAGGAAAGAGATGAAAAAGAAAAAGATTTGATACAGGACTTTAAGATTTACTACTGACAACCCTGTGTCAGTGCTGGTGGCAAAGTCCAGTCCTCATTGTGTGAAAAAAATATCAATAAAAACACACACAACCTGTTTTGAAATACTGTTTTAAAAATATGTAATATGTCGCATATTTATTTAATTTGTATTTGATTTGATACTTTTTTATGACCTTATACCTTGTTTACACAAAACTGCACATTGAAAAAATAAATAACATCCTACATGCTTAATTTTAGAGCTGGAAGTGGTCCAGTCAATGAAGAGGTGTCATTAGTTTCATTTGAAAATTAATTCTACATAACTCCAGAGATGTTTTAAGCACTGTACAGCATGCTTGAGACACACACAAGGATACAGGCAGCTGCATGCAGGCATCAAAACACACACGCTCCCACATATGCAGAGTCAGGAGTTTAGACAAGGGCTGGTTGGAGTACAAAGTGCCAAGAGTTGTCAGAAGTAGGTCACTGGATTGGAGTCTGTGAGAAAGTGGGCCACATGTTCACTTTCATCATGAAGCAGAGTCAAGCTTCTGTTGTTTTACTGCAGTATATATGTAATATTTAGAGATTCACACTGTGTATATATGTTTTACTACATGTTATATTTATGCCCTATCTGTGGCATCAGATAAAAAAGTAAAATTCTACTTCATTGCAGTCTCATTGCTTTGTTCATCTTTGTTGGTGTTATAAAAGGGACGATAGGTTTAGGAACTTTAAATATGCATCCACTTTGGCTCAGTATTTTTATCCATGACAACCAATTAAGTGCACATGGTAGTTTTTGAAATACCTCATTACCTTTTGTACACTCACTCTCCACTGCCTGTTGACTCGCATACAGATTGGAACATCGGCTGAGTCTGTTTCTGTTCTTTCATCTCTTACAGAAAATCCTTTCCATCACAGCACGCCACCCTTGCATCCTTTGCTGCTGTCTATGTTTCTGTGAGTAATGGTTTGAATTCACACAAATACTGAACCCTTTTCAACATCTTGTAATGTATCACTGAAAGTTTAGAAATACAATCAAAACCGTGACAGATTAATGTTATGAGCCAAAATGTATTTTCTGCTTAATTCCTTCCTATTGCTGTTTTTGTACAAGACATGAAATTGTGTTTTTTCACAAAAAAAGGTACTGACTTTGGCACATTGGAATTTCACTGATAAAATATTAAAAGATTCATCATTTTGATATTTCCCATTTAAAAAAAAAAAACAGAAAGAAAAAGCACCTCTGCAGAGTGTAGATATAACTTTCATTCATCATTGTTGTACAGTTTGAGGTAGGCCAACATGATATGATATGATGGAAGGACAGATGGGATATCAATGTAGTCACCGCTGGACACATACCAACTTCTTTAAACATCTGTGAATGCCAAAAGTGAGGTTTGACTGATATTTTGACAGGTTTAAAGGTTTAAAATGGTAAATCAAACTTGTAGCCCTTAGTCACAGTTAAGGAGGCAGCAACTTGAAAGAAGGTTAGTCGCTGCATGTTTTTTGTCCAACTAGTTACCAAATAAGAATATAAGAATTACTGAATAAAAGTGAAATGTAAATGTGTCATGTGTTCACAGATGTATTTCAACAGTACTCTGACAGACTCATCTAAGCTGCTCAAGCCCTTGCTGGTCTTCTCCTTTATTATCTGTGCCATTATCTGTGGACTGACCCGAATTATCCAGTACAAGAACCATGCTATTGATGTCTACCTGGGTTTTCTTCTTGGAGGTGCTATTGCTGTCTACCTGGTAAGGGGCAGCCTTTATTAACTGCTTCTATTTCCAAATGTCTTTTTCCTTAGAAAATGCCTTACATGAGTTTAGAGCAACAGTCCTCTATTTTAGACCTGAGACAACAGAAAGGTTAAAGTACTGTATATAGTAAGTTATGTATGACTTATAACAACAACCAAACCTACAAAAGCCACTGTCAGTCATAGTTTAGTTAAGTCTTTTGGTATATTCATAACATAACAGCAAGGGTTGGCATTCCTGGTTTTAAAGGTCCCATATTTTGCTCCTTTTCTGCAGTTTAACATGGATCCTTGATGTCTTCATTAAACGTTAGTAACATGCTTTGCTCCAAAAAGCCTATGAATAAAGCACAGCAGCATTCTTTCCATGCTCACATAACCACTCTGTTCAGAACAGCTGGTTTTGGGCGGTCGCCTTCATATGCTAATGAGCTAGAGCAGCGCAGATACAGCAATTCACAATAGAGCAGCATGACTCGAGCGAAGCAGAGCGCTGGCGCTCCAGCCACATGCCGCTTGCAGTCCTGAACATATACAAACCCTTAATTCATGCCAGTGTAAGTACCAGATCTGTCCCACACCGGTTACCACAGACACAGATACAACAGCAAAGCTGTTTTCCCCAAAACATGCTAATCACAGTGGGATAGCCACAACCTAGCCTACCTTCCTGACTAATGTTAGCACAAACAGAGGGACCTGGGGTAAGTAAAGGACTGATTATATTCAGCCAACTAAGCTTCTCTCCCTGGACACACACGAACCACAAATTCATGCCTTTTAACAGATAACAGGGATCCAGTTTCCCCCAAACATCACAGGCTAAAGCACAGCATGCTAACCTTAGCCTAGTCATCGCAATGGGACTTATTACATTCAGCCAACTGTTACACTTCTCTTGACTGATGTAAGAATGCTCTTTCATTGAAGTTTATCCTTCAGACTTTGAACAAGTAACGTAAACACTGACAAACATGTTGTGCAGTTACCTCTAGTTCACTTCACCCTGCTGTTAACTCGTAGCAATGAGCAAAATAAATACTACACAGCATTAAAATACTCACATTTCCATCATCAGGTTTGGCAACTGATTGTTGGTACTGAGCCCAGATTCAGGAAAAGTCTAGTTACCAGTCCTGTGTTGAACTGACTGAAGCTGAAGAAGCAGTCGGAAGTGAAGTGACTGGCACACACACACATACAGGTTTTAGCTGACTGTAGCTGCTCATTCCCTTCAAAAATAAAATTAATCCACTGGGCCCTTTGGTCCTCCGAGGCTGGTAGCCTATATGTGAAGATATATGTGGCTGTTTACAGCCAATAACCGAGCAGTGATAGCTTCTGGGCTTAGGCAATCTTAACACCGATCTCTTGCTAAGAATATAAACAACATGGCTGCGCTTTGCAGAGGAATCTCCCCAGCAGGGGGGAGGGGGGAAACTCAGGGAAGACCAATCAGGTCTTCAGTTCCCTGAATCAAAAATATACTGTTACTTAACAGCACATCCACAGACTCAACAGCTCGCCGAATGCCATTAGTTTACATTCATGCAACCTGCTAAATACAGGTTTTGTTGTCTGCTATCACAGACAACAAAACCTGTTATGAATATACAACCTATACAAGTTATGAATCAATTTGGATAGAGGAAACATCTGTCTATGATAAGAATCTAATCCTGGATACAAAAACAGGACCACAGTTGTACAATACAAAGCAAAACCAACCAAAAGTTGTTTTTTGTGGGTTTTTTTGTTGTTGTTGTTTTTTTTGCAGGCCAGTCAGTGTCATTATGAAAACTGTGCAGCCAAACAAAGCTGAAATCACAGAACAGAGACATAAAAGTGCTGCATGGGAAAAATAATAAAGCATGTTAGCTGTCATAAACCAAAAAACAGTAAAAATTGACAATTATTGAAACACAAAGATAAAAGTCATGTATCATCAGAGCTTTATGAGAGATTTTATTGTGAATTAATTGGTTGAATACTAAAGAGCCATTGACAAATAATCAACACCAAAAATCATTTTGTTTCATTCAATAGCTGTGCATTTCAACAAATCACGATACTCAAACTTGTTGGTTAGACTGCAGTAAAATTGTTGGAAATTCCTTTATAGTGTATATGATTTGTCTGGAAGCCATAAAAACCTGCATGAACCCTAACACTAGTTTTTCAAATATTTTTTTAAATCAATTTGTATAAACTGTTTAGCTAAAGTCTGGATGCAACTAACTGACTGATACTGCCACCTGCTGAGTGGCATAGATGCAAAGCAAATTTGGTGCAGGTAATTTGGTGAAGTATAAACTGACAAATGATTTTAAAGCCTCCTTTTTTTGATGTGGTATAACAAGAAAACATTTTAAGAAAAACCAATTAAATATTAATGGACTGTTCTCAATTTTAAGTTTTCTCTGTTGACAGGGTTTGTATGCAGTTGGAAATTTTCAGCCTAGTGAGGAGGCCAGCCCCCCTCCACCCCTACATCACCCCCCATGCTCCTTACCCCACATTAGTCAGGAGGCTGTGCTCCATCACCTGCAAATAAAAGCAAGCCTGGCTGGTGAGGCTGGCATACCTACCACCCACACTGAGGGTCTTTTACATCGAGGTCTTCAGCAGCAAAGGCCCGAAGACACTCTGAAGCGCTCCGGTGCAGATGTTGATGTGATCTCCCCACGCAGCCCTCAGAGTAAAGATGCTTTCATGACCTTTAGTCATACTCTTCCAAGGGTCCATACCCCCCAAGCCATGGCAGCATATGAGGAGGCAGCCAGGCGTCATGCTGCCACCCTTCACCATGCCTCCATGGACTCTAGTCGTTCAAAGCAACTTTTATCTCAATGGAAAAGTAAAAACAACCACAAATGCACCCTGCAGGTCCCAGACTCCTTCTCCTCCTCTATTGACTCATCTTCTGGCCATTCTTCCCAGCATCCACACCACCATGGTAGTATGGAGCTCCGGTCAAGCTCAGAGCCATCAGCTATGGGCATGAATGGAGGATTTGATGCACATGCATACATATCCAAATTGGCCACAGGGGCTTGTAACACCCTGCCCAGTAATTGCAGTGGCATCACTGGAGGAGCCAGAATATCCATGCAATCTAGACCTGGGTCTTCACAGCTGGTTCACATTCCAGAGGAAGCCCATGAGAATTACAGCATTGCATCCCCAAAGACTGGGGAGGGAGGAGGAAGTGAGGGTATGTCAACAGTTCAGGCTAACTGGCAAAGGGCAGCAGCATGCAGGACTAATGATAATGGGCAGAACACCAAGCCACGAATTATGCAAGTGATTGCCATGTCCAAACAGCAGGGCCTTCTACAGACCCATTCAAAGAGCTTAGATGAGAGCAGCATTGGCTGTAGCACAACTGGGAGCTGCCAAGGCTTAGCTCGCCATAGAGCACTAACTGATCATGATCCCACCAGCACTATAGGACCCGGTTCACTTGGTAGCACCACAGGCAGTATTTCAGGGAGCACTGGAGCAATTGTCAGAGTAGAGGCTCACCCTGAAACCAGTAGGCCAATCATCCAAGCTCCTTCCACAGATGGAAGTGGATCATGGAGATGGCGGTCCCTGGACCATGGCACAGGAGCCGGTGGAGGAACAAGCGGAGCAGGAGGTAGTTTGAGGCAATCCTTTGAGCTAAATGACCTAAACAGAGACTCAGAAAGTTCAGACTCTATACGTGAAGGGTCAATTGACAGGAAGCGTGCCAATCACATAGTTACAACCACTGCCACCAGAAGCACCCCACCCATAGTTACTGTCCACACCCAGAACACCAGCCAGTCAGAGCAGAGGCTCCATCCCCAGGGCCTCTCTACCATAAGGGTTACTCCAGGGGATGGAGGTTGTTCTGGATCTGGAGTTGGCGTTGGAAGTGGAGGTGGAGGAGGAGAATCTGCATCAGAAACCCACTCAGTAGCCTCCAGTCGTGAGTCAACACTGCGGAGAAAAGGCAATAATGTTATCCTGATTCCAGAGAGATGTAACAGCCCTGATAATGCCCGAAACATTTTCTACAAAGGAACATCTACAACACCTGTTTTCAAGGAATAGTTTACAAAATAACTTCTGAGAAGATGTAGCTTACAATATGAGACAGCTGGATTTCTTGAGAACCCTGTATCTGTACCAACCATCAGTACTTAACACCATTGTTTATACCATCATAATATCAGGAAAGGTTTTATCAGCATGACATTTTTTAAATATATTTACACTTACTCACAACCTTTTAAGTGTTATACAAATAATTACTGTGTCCTTTTGTGGTCACTCCTAGGGAAACCTTGTGTAATGTGCATTCTGTGCCAGTGTTAACAGGAGCAGGAGAGCCTTTTTTCAAACAGATTTAGTGGTTTTGAATATAAATCATCAGTGAAAAAAATGTAAAAAAAAAAAAAAAAAAAGAAAAGGAAGGAAGAAAGAAAGAAAGAAAGAAAGAAAGAAAGAAAGAAAGAAAGAAACAAGTAGCACATTAACTTTTGGACTGTAGTAAACTACAGAAAAACATTTATATTATAACTGTGAAACCAGTGTTGACTTCCCTGCACTGTACATACTGTGTTCATTTAAAAAGGGTGCTATGCCAGAAAATAAAATTTAGTATATATAATACATTTAATTTAAATAGTAAAAGAATGGCTCATTTACAAAGTGAAAAACAATTAAATTAATATGTAAAAGATATAGAGATATGTTTTGTACGTTTTCTGTACATATACAACATTATAAACAAAATACTGTTTGAACCATAAGTGTGCTTAGCATTCCCTCTGTAGCTATTAAGTCAAATATGCTGTGACTTGCACTGAAATGTGTTTACTGTACCTAGTATACTGTAAACTCTGACCTTACTTTTTTATTATGTACTCACGTTTGGATGTTGGATGTTTGGAGTTTTAACCCCATTTCTACAGCACAAAAAAGCAGAGCAATGAAATACCTTTTTGTCTTCTTATTACAAGATAGTTTATATACATTCAAATCTTATTCCAGGACATGACCTCAAACTAACCTAATGAATATTGCTGGTTTAACCTGCATAATAACTGTTGTAGTGTACAATCTAACATTTTTAGAAATGAAGTTTGAGCTGTCAAATCAAAGCCCAAGGCTCGCTTGAACACAACTGAAAAAGTAGGTTAGGTTTATTGCTGTGATCAGGATTCTGCAATTAATCCCATACCACAACAGGCAGTAGATGGCACTTCCATGGCTTTGATAGGGATGATGACCTCCTGATAAAATTGGACATGGTGAATAACTGCCACAGCAAAGCAGAAACTTCTTCCCCAAGGTGAAAATAAATTATTAAATCCAAAGGCAATACAACAGAGTCAACTTCCTCATGATGAGGGACATTAAGGATCTCATTTTAGATTTAGAATCTAATTTGCCTGGGACAGCACTAAGAAACTAAGCTCCGGCTACATATTTCTTCAGAAGGTCTTGGCTTTGAAATTTTCAAAAAATGTTGAGAATAATTTGATAAGACAGCACATCATATCTTATTTTCATTTCTTATTGATGTTCTCATGTTATAATGCATATAATGCAGACTTTTTTTCTCAGAATTAGGCTGATGCTTCCAGTTTCACTCTCTAGCAGTCTAATCAAAACTTAACATATGCAAGACCCACTTCTGTCTACAATGCACACAAATGAGACTGATGCTGTTTTTTTCCTCTGACTGGTGAAAAAAGCTGACAAACATATAATTTGCATAGAAAATTTTGTTAAATTAAAATATCTGAAGATCCAGGCTTTAGTTGGTGCAATGTTAGGCACTGTCTCCATCTTAGTAAGTGTAAATGTTTCTAAATGGGTTGCAAAATGTGTGGATACATGTAGCATTTCTTTTTAAAAAAGAATATACAGTACTGCTGTTATACTGCAATACCTCACTGTATGTTTTTCAAACAATGAAAGCCTCTACATTTGTCAGGCTTTGCAACAGTGTAAGCATGTAACAGGTGATTTTTGCTGGGATTAGTTCTCCCTTCATAATCTGTCGTATGCACTAGAAAAACAAAACCTTCTTCCAGATGTGTGCTGTAATTTCCTTTTGTGCCAGTAAGCAACCAGCAGATTTTCTACCAAAACTAACTAGTGTTTTAAATGCTATGTAGAAGCTCAGAGAAGCAGCCAGGTCAGCCAGTAAACATGTGATTTGTTAAGAATAATGTAACAAATCTAAAATTAGTATGCTTCTCATTCGTTTCATGTTTTTCTAAAAAAAAATAATAATAATAATAACAGATGTACAGGGTATTGTTTGGAAAAAGTAAAAATATGACTGTTGAAGATTTACAAAAACTGTTGTTTACAGTAGTTTATACAGTGGTGCATATTATTGGTAACTCAGATGTTAAACAAGCACCTCTTTTATACAAAATATATTTGTTATAAACATTTCAGAACTGACTAAAGTTATCCTCTAAAACTTTTTTGTGCCAGTGTTACTTTGTGAGAAAATTTGCCAAAGCCCTTTTTGTTTTAAGAAGACCATTCATCATCATGTAATGTTTAATGTTTGTATAGCAAGCTTGCAATATATTGTACATGATTTATTCTTTACCAGTTAACATATGCATGGCCACTTTTATATGAGTGCATATCACAGAATTTATATCATAAATGTACTTTTAGTTCTACTTTACACAAGTATTTAATGGTTAGTTCCTTAATTCAATGTATCACAGAGAGGGTTCTGTGACAATCGTTTTTAACTGAGTATGTTGCCTAATTTTGTCATAACTGCCAAATGTTTTTTGTTTGACACTGATTCTGACATTTATTTCTAAGCGCAGTTATCTGAAAAAACATATAAAACTTAATCATATACAACAATAGCTGCTCACTTGGTTCAAGCAGACTGAAAATCTTAAAAGAAAACAGGTGATAATGTTAAACAAATGAATTGAATATTTAAAATACAATTAAACATTATTTGAACAGTCATGATTTGTGTTCTTTAGTTCTTCACACAAGTTGCTTTATGTATTTTCACCTGAGAAAAAATCCATGTGCTTATGATAAGTTTGGTTTTGTGGTAAAGTTTTGACCGCTTTCAAATTTTGAAAACAAAATACCAGAGCACGTTGGCTGGTTATATTTTAGAGTGAACTAGGACATATGATTTAACTTTAAATATGCTTGCATTCCTGGCCAACAATACATAATTGCTTTAGAATAATGTTTCATATACCAGCCGTTCTTAGACATATCAATGAAGACTGCCATTTTTTTAAATGGTGTACTCCAATTGTGACTGTGTGACAAATGGTCTACTTGTATGACTTTGCAAAATACAAGTATATAATAACACTTTTTAGATAAAGCCTTAACAGTGTCAATTCTCCCTTTAGGGTGACAAATAGAAATATCAGAAATCCATCCAGAGTAAGATACAGTACATACTTCTGTATAAGAATCATTAAAAAAATATGATCAGACAAAGATATTTGCAAGGCATTGTGCTAAATGATTTGTTAAATTAAGGGTCTGTCCCAAAGGCCTGTGAAATAAAATGTGTAATATAACACGAGTAGATATGTAGATCCAACGGATAGAACTGTGAATGGATGCTCTCTGCATGTGTAGCCTCTTGTGTTGTCTTTGGATCAATCATTTATGTTTTCTGATACTGTGATCAGCTGTATAAATGATATGCAGCAAGAAAAAAAAATAAAGTGGATTTACCATCTGTTGAGTTAAAACAAAAAAGTTTCAATAATTATGTTTTTGTGCAGTGGTCAAAATTGCAAAATACTGAAGACTTTGCAAGTTTAAGCAAACCCAATGGGTATTCGCAGCAAGTTGAACGGTATAAATTGTAAATTGTCTAAATGAATGGAATAAATGTTTACTATTGAAACCAAACATTGATTGTTGCTGTATTTTCATAAGTAAATGTCTTTTCATAGGTGATTTTTTTTAAATATAAAAGAATATTTTTTAGCTAATTAATTCAAAAACCAGAAATGAAACTCATAGTAAGTAGCAGAACCTTTTTACACAATCAGTCCTAAATGTTGGTAAAATAAATGTTAATTCAGTTAATAGTAAAGCCCGTATGTGGCGCGAGGTAAATTGACACATCTGTCACAGCATACAGTTCAAGCAAACTAACAAACCACAGTTTGTACTGCCACTCAGAATTTAGTATATGTTCCACCACAACCCATAGTCCACCCTCAATCCATCTCAGCTGCATTAAAGAGCTTACATTGAGACATAGAGCAGCTCTGTATCCCAGAGTTGTCTCTAAATAGAAAAAGTACCTGCTCTTGTGGTCACTGGCCACAACACTCATCCTTAACATAAACTTTAGGAAAATAAATACACAATTAAAGGTTTCAATCACCCACAGTGCTCTGGGCTTTTGTTCTTCCAATGCCCCTCAAAGGCCCCTCTGTATCTCAGCATCCCTTCAATAATATTAGGAAAGGTGGTTAAATGTATAATATTAATTCAGGACATCATAGTTCATAATTTAAGCACACATGTTAAATAATAAGAAAATTCTAATTTTGTAATAAATCTTATGTCAGAATAAAACTCTCACTCTTCATATTAATGGGCAGAAAACCAAGAGGAGGGGGATTTTTTCTCTTTGGAAAACAATTCAAAGTCTAAACCTCTAGATACTGTATATAAATGGTGATAAAATAAGAATTGTAAAAACCTTTAGAAAAAGTATTTTTACAGAGTAAAGATTCTCACAAAACATGTGGTGAAGAACAAAACATATTTATGTTGAAAAAACAAATATATTTCACTGTGAAATGAGTGGTTGAGTAAGAGAATTTTCAAATTTATTTATAAGCCAGGCACCTCTGAAGGTCTGACCTTAAAATTTGTAAAGACAAATCCCATGTTCCTTTTGCTGAATTACAGCTGTTTTAAAAGATCAGTATTTTATAGTTCTGGTCAGTGGTCATCTCTTTCTGTTCCCAAATAGCTCTTCATTTGATATCATGTTTTTATGAAGCACAATTTGTAAATGTTTTGACCTTTAATCAGTATGCATGCCTGTATTTTACAATAATGATTCTCTTCAATAATCCTCAACCATTTAAAAAAAATGTTCAGAACATATTTTATAACCTTATACTGCCAGCGGCTGAGTTGTATGGAGTGAGTATCATCCATTTATTCTATATTTTAAAAAAAAATAAAGATACTGAAATACTTAAGGTAAGGGGTATAGCAAAAAAAAGTAAAAAAGTCGAACTTGATCTGCATGACAGACCCAACTTGGTTTTTATCTGTACAGTGCAATCACCATTGAAGAACCACCAGCTATCCTTAAAGTGGGGCACACACATAAAGATTATCAGGGTGTTTTTGTCCCGATTTTCCTCTTTCCCCACCATGCACGGCAAAAGCGTGATTATCTATGTCTTATAAGATTATCTTATAAGATTATCCTGTGGTCTGAGGTGTGTTAAGAGTGAATTTGTCCTGATAATCGGCCTGAATCAGGTTGGGGCCGACAATCGTAAATATTAAACTTATATGTTAAATGTTGTATTTGTGTGGTGTGCTGTGTTGACATTATTGGAGCGCACCACTCACAGTACAATCGAAAGTGTTCAATGCCTGATTTTTCATCTCCATGTGTGGGACCCCAAACAGATAAAAAAATCTCTTCAGATTTAGAAAATCCTTATGAGGGTGTACCCCGCTTAAGCTGCACAGCTCCACATGCAGTCCTCACCAGCTGATTTACAATGAGCTGTTTTGATTCTCATGTAGCCCCTCTCCAGACTCCTTGGGCATTGTGGTGAGCAAGCACAGGAAGAATGCTGAGGTGAAGGTTATAGTTTGAAGCACCTGAGAGATTACATCAGGTGGCCTTAAAAAATAAAAATATTGACCAGACAGAGTTTTGTGGGGACATTAAATTTTTCTCACAGTCAGCACTAAGGGCAGTGACACCCCCTGTATTTACATAAATTCCATACAGGAAAGCTTGAAATTAGTTGACCTTACTAATACTACTGTTAGGCGTCTCTCGTTCTTTGAGCAAATGACTAACATATGGGCCTAGTTTGAAGCACTTTGAATCTACAACTTATGTTCCATAAATCTTCATTAGCTTTCCGGGTTAAACTTCAAGTAAATACCAGAATGTACAGAGGTTTCATTTTCTCAGATGCTATGAGTGGATTAATTTCTGCTTTGCCCCAAATGTGTCCTTCAAAAGATAGCTTAATCATTCTGCATTAATTCACTCATTAAGGCCATTTTTTTCTGCTCTTGTCAGAAAATCTTGGTCTTACTTCATAGCCCAAAGTTCTTCACATTACCTAATTGGAAGTTAAAGATGACCTGCGGCATTAAATGTAACCAAACTGTTTCAAAGTAGGTCAAAACACCAACCTTATAATGATGCTTGCTTCATAATATACAATGTAAGACATCTGTATCAACAAGTCATTAATGCCAAAGGACACTTGTCTGGATTTTGTGTCAGACCCAAGAGGTGACTTTAGAGTATGGTAGATGGACTGGAGCTGGCTGCTCTAAATGCCTGACAACTCAAAGCGCATTTACACAGGTAATCATTACCATTTATGACACATTCACACACTGATGTCAGGGCTACAATGCAAGGCAACCACTCATATTAGGTAACTGCATGCACTCTAGAAAAACCAATCGCCAGTATTACTAAGAAAACACCAAGATATGTAGTGATTGCTGAATCACTGATCAGCAGAAACACTTGCATGCAGCAAGGATGACACTCTGGGGTGGCTTCCTCCTCTTCCCTGTTCTTTATACTCTGCCTCGATTGGGAAACAGGTACAACTGAGTTTGTTGGCTGCTCTGGTGCAGAGTTGAGGCACTAAGGACAGGGGATGAGCAGGGGCAGCTGGCCCATAGTGGGCGATAGTGCACCGCCCTTCTTAAGCCACGTGAAAAACAAGAGAGAAAAGACTTTATTGTGCCAGTCTAAGGGTGAATCCCAATTCTACCCCTTGGCCCTTGTCTTATCCCTTACCCCTTGGTTTTGTGTGTTCACGTCTAGTGAAGTGGTGTCCCAATTCTCTGTAGGGCTAAGGGAAAGGGCTAAGACCAAGGGCTACATAGCCCTCGAAACGAAGAAAGCCCAGGACCTCACTTGAAACGAAGGGGTATGAGAATTTCCCATAATATACCGCGCCCGAAGACACGAGGCAGAGCGGAGACTGAAGGAAGCGCATAATTATAAGTAATTTTTAATTCATCAAGTAAATATTGTTTGTATGTTTTGAACTGTTGGTTGTATTTTAAAATTTCGCGTTATAACGAGCTAGCCTTCACAGCCGTAGCTACGGCTATCGTCGCATCTGCCTACGTCACAGCTAGCGAGCGGCTCTGGGTGATGACGTAGCGGGAATCCAGTGCCGTCTCATTTCTCAGCAGTGGGTTTTCACCCCTTCCCCTTGGCCCTCAAAACAGAGGGCTAAGATGAAGGGGTAGGGGTAAAATGAGGGGAAGGGCTAAGGGGTAGTCTTTATATTAAGTCTTCATATTACTGTCTAATCAGCAGAGAGGTCACTGTCGAACCAGCAGTTCCGCCCCCTTAGGGCGATTTCAGTCAGGTTGAAATTCGCCCCAGGCACTCTCATAGACTTACATGTTGAGACTCTTTTTTTCAAATTTTGGACCTTCCAATGCATTTCTATGGGCTCCAGGAGGGCTTGCCCCAACGTGATTTCGTCATACGCACTGATGCCTGCTCGGACAGGAAGGAGATTCAAAGTGACACAAGTGAGTGATTACAAGTGACGATCTGCCTTTTTCACAAGCAGATCGTCACTTCCTGGTGAGCGTATTCATCATTTCCTGTTTTCACACTGTAGCGCTGTTTGTAGTGTGCTCTTTCTCTGCTCTGCTAACGCTAATTATAACTGCTTAATATTTGACATTTAAGCCTTGAACACACTTGTGTTTGATTAACATTCGATCGAACATACTAAGGTTTAGTAAAAGCACTCTCGCTTCTCTGAGGTGGTGTAATTGAGTTCGACTCTCTTCTGCTTCTAGCTCAGCTTAGCCTAGCCTAGCATTTAGCCGCTAAGTATGGCTTCTCTCTCCTCTCCTTTTCTCTCCTGCCCTATGTGTAAGATGTTTAGCTACTCCTCGTTCTCCTTTAGTGATAGTGGTAATTTTCTGAAGTGTAGCTTGTTCTTAGTTCTGGAGGCGAGGGTCACAGATCTGGAGGAGCGGCTCCGCACTGAACCTAAACCCTCTTATGCAGCCATAGCTACTAGCCAGCAGGACCTAGCCAGTGCGGGTCGTGCTAGCGCTGGCTTAGCTTCTCCCCCGGCTTGTAATGACTGGGTCACTGTCCGTGGCAAGCATAGCCGTAAGTCGAAGACCCACTCGGTACCCCCACCATGCAGTTCACGTTTCGAACAGGTTTTCTCCCCTCGGTGATGGCAACGCGCCGCCGGGGAACAAACTCTGATAATTGGTGACTCCATAGTCAGAAACGTGAAGATAGCGAAGTCAGCGGGCATAGTCAGGTGCATCCCAGGGGCCAGAGTGGGCGACATAGAGTCAAATTTGAAGTTGCTGGCAAGAAGTAAACGTAAGTTTGATAGGAAGTCCTCCATATTGGCACAAATGACTCCCGACATCGCCAGTCGGAAGTGACCAAATTGAACATTGAATCAGTGTGTGCATTTGCCAAAACAATGTCGGACTCCGTAATTTTCTCTGGCCCCTTACCAACTCTGACCAGTGATGATATGTATAGCCGCATGTCATCATTCAACCTCTGGCTATCGAGGTGGTGTCCAGCAAACGATGTGGGCTTCATTGATAATTGGACATCCATCTGGGGAAAACCTGGTCTGATAGGAAGAGATGGCATCCATCCTACTTTGGCCGGTGCATCTCTCCTATCCAAAAACATGGCAGAGTCATACTTAAGACCTCTCAGAAGTGAGACCATGTTGCAGAGCTGCAGTCCTCCAAGCTCCTCTGCGCTTACTTTAGGACAGTTTTCCACCCATTGCTGTTATGACAGTTGTGTTCATCACTACGATAACTGCTATGACTGTTGTGATAGTGATGAATATTATTCTATAGAGACTGTGTCTGTCCCCCGACCCAAACGTCACATAGATGTTAGAACAAAAACAAATAAAAAAACTGTCAATCATAGAAATCTTACTAAAATCAAAACCTCAAATGAAGAAGCTTCAAAACAAAAGATAATTAGATGTGGTCTCTTAAATATTAGATCACTGAGATCCAAATCTTTACTAGTGAATGACCTTATATCAGAAAATCCCATTGATTTATTCTGTCTAACTTAAACATGGCTGTGCCAGGAGGAATATGTCAGTTTAAATGAATCCACTCCTCCCGGTCACTCAAATATTCATATACCCCACGGCACAGGCCGTGGTGGTGTAGCAGCTATTTATCATTCTTGTCTCCAAATCAATCCTAGAACAAAGGCTAATTACTCTTCTTTTGAAAGCCTTGTTCTAAATTTATCTCATACTGACTCAAAAACCTGCCAGCGTGTCCTATTTGTGATAATTTACCGCCCTCCAGGCCCTTATTCTGAATTCTTATCAGAATTTTCTGAGAATATATCAAACTTGGTCCTTAGCTCTGATAAAATACTCATTGTAGGTGATTTTAATATCCATGTTGACAAAGAAAGTGATAGCCTTAGCTCAGCTTTTATGTCCTTAATAGACTCAGTTGGTTTTATCCAGGCTGTTCGTGAAGCTACTCATCATTTCAATCATACTCTTGATTTGGTTCTAGCATATGGCCTTGATGTTAATCAAGTAAAAGTTTTTCCTGAAAATCCTTTTTTATCCGATGACTTTTTAGTAACTTTTAACATCTTCTTAGAGGATTCTGTGTTTTGTAACAAAATTGTGAAGAGTAGAAATCTGTCCAATGGTGCCGTGGCTAAATTTAAAGAAGCCATTCCTGCTGCCTTAAACTCAATAAATTGGCCAACTGAAAACTGTGATATTAGCTATAGCCCCTCTCAGCTGGATCAGCTTGTTGATGACTCTGCCAGTCTTCTAAGATCCACTTTGGACTCAATTGCCCCACTGAGACAAAAAAAATATTAAACGTCAGAGGACAGCTCCTTGGTTTACTGCCAAAACTCTAAAACAAGGAATCCGTAAATTAGAGAGAATATGGCGCTCCAAAAAAAGGGAGGAGTCATGTATACTTTGGTGGGAAAGTCATAATAACTACATGACAGCCTTACGACATGCTCGAGCTGCCTACTACTCCTCACTAATTGAAGAAAATAAAAACAACCCTAGGTACCTTTTCAGCACTGTAGCCAGGCTGATACAGAGTCAGAGCTCTATTGAGCCTGTGATTCCTCTAGCTCTCAGCTGTGAGGACTTAATGAGCTTTTTTAATGATAAAATTCTTAAAATTAGAGATAAAATTAGCAACTCCCTGTCTTCACCCGAACCTGCCGTACCATTAAATGTAGTCAGACTTGAGTTGGATTGTTTTTCTACAATTAGCCTTCAAGAGCTAAATTCAACAGCATGAATCTAGATTTTATTAGGAGAAATAAACCACATTACTTGAAGAAAGGCAATATGGTAAAAGAAATAAAAATGGTGGCCTAAAAGTGATAGACTTTGACTGTCTTACTCTAAAAATACTTTGGCTTAAAACTTGGATGGAACAAGGTCAGTCTTTTTGGTACTGCATCCCAAATCATCTGTTCAGTGAACTAGGTGGCCTAAAACTTCTACTTCTCTCAGACTTGATAATTTCACAGGAAGATTATTTATGCCAGAGTTCCATAAACAAATATTACTGTATTGGAAACTGCTGTATGTTCATAACTTCTCACCACACTATACCATAATATGGAATAATAGATACACTTTACACAAAAGAAAGTCATTGTTCTTTCAAACTAGGTTTGAGAAGAACCTGTGGTCTGTTACCGACTTAATGGATGTTAATGGGAATTTACTAGAATATGAACATTTTTGCAGAAAGCAGAACTTCAATCCCCCCAAATCTGAATTCATAACATTACAAAAAGCATTATCCAAAGAATTCATATTTTTAACCAAAAACATTATGATACATAAATCTAAAGAACCATAGCTTGCTCCACTGTCAATCCAAGGCACTCCTATTCTTGACAGATTTAGAGATAAAATTAGCAACTCCCTGCTTTCACCTGAACCTACCGTACCATTATTTGCACTCAGACTTGAGTTAGATCGTTTTTCTACAATTAGCCTTAAGGAACTTAATTCTCTTGTCTCCTCCTCCAAACCATCTACCTGCCTTTTAGACCCGATCCCAACTAAACTGTTCAAGCAGGTCTTTCCCCTAGTTTGTCCATCCCTGCTGGAGACAATAAATATATCTCTATCAGCAGGCTACATGCCACAGTCTTTTAAAGTAGCTGTAATCAAACCTCTCCTTAAAAAACCTAACCTTGATTCGGGAACATTAGCTAACTACAGGCCTATGTCAAACCTTCCATTTACTTCAAAGATCCTGGAGAAAGTAGTGGCTAATCAGCTATGTGACTTCCTTCAAGACAACAGCCTGTTTGAGGACTTTCAGTCAGGATTTAGAGCTCATCAGAGCACAGAGACTGCTCTAGTTAAAGTAACTAACGATCTACTCTCAGCTTCAGATGAGGGACTTCTCTTGGTACTTGTTTTGTTAGATCTTAGTGCAGCTTTTGACACCATTGATCATGATGTTCTTATACAGAGATTAGAGGTATTACTCGGGATTACAGGGACTGCCCTAAATTGGTTTAAGTCCTACTTATCTGATAGATACCAGTTTGTACACGTGAACAACAAGTCCTCTGTGTACACTAAAGTAAGTTACGGAGTTCCTCAAGGCTCCATGTTAGGTCCAATTCTCTTCTCTATATATATGCTTCCCCTTGGTGATATCATGAGGAAACACTCCATTAATTTTCCTTGTTACGCTGATGATACTCAGCTGTATGTATCAATGAAGCCAGGTGAGACAAATAATTTTTTTAAACTAGATGCGTGTCTAAAAGACATTAGGGTCTGGATGGCCAAAAATTTTGTTCTTCTTAACTCAGACAAGACAGAGATCATTGTGCTGGGCCCTCGACACCTTAGAGAAACCTTTTCTAATGATTTAATTGCCATAGATGGCATTAGCCTGACGCCAAGCACAACTGTTAGAAATCTTGGGGTTCTATTTGATCAGGATTTATTCGTTAACTCTCACATAAAGCAAATTTCAAGCACAGCCTTTGTTCATCTTCGTAACATCGCTAAAATTAGGCCTATCCTGTCCCAGAACGATGCTGAAAAGTTAGTCCATGCTTTTGTTACCTCTAGACTGGACTATTGTAATTCTCTTCTTTCAGGCTGTCCCAGTAAGTCGCTTAAGATGCTTCAGCTGGTTCAAAATGCTGCAGCTCGTGTACTGACTAGAACTAGGAGAAGAGACCACATTACTCCTGTATTAGCTTCTCTGCATTGGCTTCCCATAAAATATAGAATAGAATTCAAGATTTCAAGAATTCAGGCACCAATTTATCTCAAAGAGCTTGTTGTGCCGTACAACCCCTCTAGAACATTACGCTCCCAAAATGCTGGCCTGCTCGTGGTTCCATCAGTTTCTAGAAGTAGTATGGGAGGTAGAGCCTTCAGTTATCAGGCTCCTCTTCTCTGGAATCATTTACCGACCACAGTTCGGGGGGCAGACACCCTCTCTACCTTTAAGGTTAGACTTAAAACATTCCTCTTTGATAAAGCTTTCAGTTAGGGACCAGCTCATAGTCCATAGTTTAGACACATAGTTAAGATGCAATAGGCTTAGATTGCCGGGGGGATCTGGCACATCGGGCTCTATCCCTCTCTCTCTCACACTCTCTCTCCATATATGCCTCTGCCCCTTTCTGTTTGCTCCTGTACTCGTCTCTGGCTCTTGTCTTGTAGGTGGCCTGGGATCCTTGGTGGAGACTGCCTGCTGCTGTGGAGTCACAAAGCCTAAATAACTACAGTTACAGACATAACACATATTTGGCCATCTCATTCCAGTTCATAATCATTATAGCAGTTAATGTAGATATTGGCATGATCTTTCTATCCATGGTTGATACATCTATAGTAACTATCTCCAGCACCACATGGGCAAGAGATCCCTCTTGAAAATGAGGTGTCACATCTATCAAATATGTTATCAAATTTGCATTGTAAAGAAAGGAAAAGAATAAAGTTGTATGGAAGTGAACGGTTGAATGAGTGACAACCTGTGCCATCCAGACTGAGAGGAAAGCAGCCAGATGCATACAGCAAGGAGCTGTGGTAATCAGCAGTCTGTATTGGACACACAGTTGAAAAGTACAACTGCCTTCACCAGAATTTGAACCCGGGCCGCCGGAGGAAGAGTCAGCAACATTGCCGCTAAAACTATATACACTCTAAAATCTAACAAGTTGACATTACTTAAAAAAATTTTGGAAACCGATTGCCTTAAAAAAGTTAAGTAAATATGATTAATAGTCTTAGATTACATTTACTTTATATTTACTTGTTTTGTGTACTCGGAACCCTGTTGTATTTACTTAATTTTATTGAGTTATTTTAACTTGGATCAAGAAAGTTATGTCAACTTTCTATGTTAGTTATCCACTAGTATCAATTCATGCATTCACACTCTTTTCTGACCAGTTACACACCAGAAACTTGGGGTAAGTGTCTTGCTCAAGAACTTTTCACCATTTGTTGCCCACAGCTGGATTTGAACTTGCAACCTTTTGATTACCAACTAAGCTCACTATCCAACTGGGCCACCAACACCTCACATACAAGCAAGCACAACAAAGGATGTTTAGTAGTTTAAAAAAAAACTGGCGTTTCACTTCCATGTTGCAGCTTAATGCAGATGCGTTAAATAACTCACCTTGATACTAAGAGAAATTCTGCGTCCCCCAACATCGAAATCAGTCTGCAGAGTAGTCTCCCGCCTGGCTTTACTGCACATGTGCAATCCTGAACTCAGTGTTCAATCACCATGATAAAAAGTTTCGAGTCCAGCTTACACACAGGAATTAAGTGGTATAATTTTTTCAAGCTAAATGGGTTCCTTCCTCGATCAACAGGTTGTTAAGATTTAAGTGTACATAAGTAATTTAAGTAAGAATAGCTATTACATTTTAGAGTGTATATGTTAAATGTTATATAAATTTTGATTTTGTTGGATTTCAGTAGACAGTGAAATAAACATTTCAGCTCCAAAAAAAGAAAGAATGTTCTGGCTATTATTTGTGCATTCAGGCTTTAAAGGGTTAAATTATGAAGTGCAATTGAATATGCATAATTAGCCTAGATTAAATTTTCCTTTAGTAAATGAAAAATGTTCTGGCATCAACATAGCAGCGGGAACTTATGTTCAATAGGGGGTGCTGAGAAAAAAAAAGAAGGGGTGGGGTCGAGGTTAGCCAGGATTGACGCTGACTGCGCATAGCCTATATAACTACAGTGGAGTAAAACACTGTCAAATTACTAGAATGCAAAATGAGTTGCTGCTAAGGGACAATACACCCCACACACACAGGCATAGGCACACACACAGGCACAGGTGCCAGGCCTAACCCACAAATTCCACAAATGCGCCCTGCCCCGCAGCGCCGTGGTGAGCCACGGTCTTGCTCCGACTGACAAATCCCACTGGATGTGCCGCAGCGCACTGTCCCAAAGGGGGAGGGCTGAGCCCCAGAGAGCCACAAGCTCTCGTGTGAATTGTGATGTCACACGATAACAAAACATTTTATAAACTCATGTTATAAACTGAGTAAAGAAATAAACAACACCTCACTTCGCTTCTCTATAGTAGCTTTGCTGGTCCCTACCACACAGCTTTGTGATTTATTTTCTTCTATCTGTCTATATCCTTGGAGAAAGGATGTTTGGTGTCATATATAATGTTATATATTTCTGTACCTCTACGATTCACTTTTCTTCGTCCATGGTGTCGTATTGCCTCTGGGACCCTCTGACCAACTGTTGACCTAATGCTGGTGCCTCCGGTTGTGAAGTAATGACGGTTTGGAAGCGGCCGCGCAGAAAATAGGCCTGAAGCGAATCTCCAGCGCCATGGCACACGCCGGCGCTTCAGCGACGCGCCAGCGCCGGAGCGCGGGCAGTGGAATTGCTCTGATCAATCGACTAGAGTGGGAGCGAAGTGCTCCTCAGTATGATTCAAGACCGCGGCGCTTTCTCATTATGTGGAATTTGGGGATATGAGTGTGTGCGGGCGCACACACACAGACACACACACACACACACACACACACACGTGCCAATGAGATCTGCTTCTCTATTTTGAGTGCTCTTGTGCTGACCGTGGTGCTGACCATCAACATTACATTAAAGTCACCACACAAATGCAGAATGCTCAGCAGCAGCATAAAAAAAACACATGATGAACACATGTGCAGGCCTTACAGGATTAATGATGGCATAACATATTACAGCCTAAGTAAAACTGGTATTTCAATACAATACAGCACTTGATAAATAATGTCTATTGACTGCACAGTGGCATAAAACTACATTTCGTTAGGGGGTGCTGCAGCACCCTCCGCACCCCTAGTTCCCACAGCCCTGGGCATCAATTTGTAGGCTTCAAGTCCACAACACTAAGAACTATCCAGTATAAAAGCATCTGACTTGAAAATTAATGTAAACAGTGGTGATTTTCATTGGAGGACAATTAGTATTGGATATTAACGGTAAGAATGTAATTAGAAACTGGATCTGCTCAAGAAAACATCTAAGTCAAAGTTATCACTACTTCATTTTTAAATCAACAAATCTATACTAGAACATCAAAGTCAAAGTAATAATAGCCTACTTAAATGAATTTGTAAATCTGGACAGGAATATCTGAGTAGAGAAATATAAAACAGTGTAATATTTGTGTGTGGTCTGGTTTTTGTAGTGGGTATAATCTGACATACTCTGATAGATGTTTGTCCTCTTAGGGCCTTCATACACTGAAGACATTTTTGCCACAATTTGACCAGATTAATACACCGTCCACTGAATACAGATCTGAGACTCACAATGGGCCTCCACCTACAGGTTGGGAACCGCTCTATTAGTAGACTGTATTTGTTGCTTGGTCCTACAAAGATTGTTCTGATATCATGGAGAATGGAAATGGAGGATACCTCAGGATAAATTTATTATTTAGGGAACAGTGAGTGAGTGAAAACAAGAGCTGGACTGCTGAAGAATGTTGAGTTTTGATTAATGAAAGGCTGACTCGTCAGTTTTTGAAGTCTTTGTGTTCACTTAAACAGAGCACATGAGCTGTCAAAACACCATGTGAATGATAAAATCACACAGAGTGACTGATGATCCCTCACTGTCCCTGTGATGAGCGTCTATCTGCGTCTTTACATGCACCGGCAGACAGAGGAGCGCACCCACACACGCTGCGAGAAAGTGAAAGTCACAGAAGCATGCTGCTATAGGTATCCTTGCGCATTTTGTTGTGGTTATATGGTATTTCGAAGCGTTTTCTAATGGGTATATGGTGTATACTTGCGTATGCACCCAGAGTATGGCAGACTGTGAGTAGAGCGGACTCCATGTGGAATGTCCTCGGATGTCAGAGCTGTCATAGTCGAGCGCACTGGCGCGTAGTATTTTCTTGTGAAATGAATGTGAAACACAAACCTTGCGCATTGTTTTCCATTTCTCTGTCATGACGCTGTACACTGTGGACGAGGGAGAGGAGCTGCTCTGCCTGCTGACTTTGCAAAGCACTAACATGAAGAGACGGAGGTGGTGTCACATTTAATGCAGGTTGATGATGAAGCTGGGGACTTCCGGGTAAACGAGCTGTTGCTGTGCCAAAACCGTGATAGCTATCAAAAAAAAGACTGCACCGTGAGCATCACAAGAATCAGCTGAAACGATTGATGTAAGCTTTGTGTCTGTACTGTAGAAAATGTTGACAGGAGAGGAGTTTAAAAACTGACTTAAAGTGAAGCGATCAGCCTACATTTCCCACAATCCTTTGAGCATTCCCCTGTCATGACGCTGTACACTGAGGATGAGGGACAGCTGACTTTGCAAGGCACAAACATGAAGAGACGGAGGTGTTGCAAGAGTTTATGCGGGTCATGTGAAAATATATGGCAAGCAGTGTTTTGTGTGACAGCAGTGCACAGAGCGGAGTCCATGCGTTTGTAAAGTCTCGGCGTACATCAGCCTACATTTACTCCCGACACACCCTCCCACACAGGAGCAGACTACTGAATGATGAGCCGTGAGCATCACAAGAAGCAGCTGAAACGACTGATGTAAGTTTGATGTCTGTACTGTCGAAAATGTTGACATGAGAGCAGTTTAAAAACGGGCTTTAAAGTGATGCGATCAGCTCTCTGGGCAGGAGAGTTATAATGGACACATATGGAAGACTTTGCGGGATACCCGTGGCTCTGAAGGTCACTGAGACAAAACGATGTCAATGTAGAGTTTGAAACGAATTTCAGCAGAAAGAGGAGAAGTGTACCTTTATTTTGATATATAAATCATATCTGTGTAGTAAGTTTGAGGCTTTTATTGCAGTTTTTTGGCTACAAATTTTGGAATCTTTAGGCGAAGCTCACGCTCTAACAGGTCTCGTGAAACGCTCTAAGAGCTGAGAGTTTTTGGCTCAAACCTGAAAACTTAGTGTTGCTTAAACAGTGATATCTCAAAAACTGTAGATGACAACAAAAAGCTGAACACATGTAAAAATAGTTGAGAGATCAGTGAATCTGTGAAAGCAAGAATGAAGTCTGTAGGTAGAAGTATGCCGAATCTGTACAGCGTGAAATTTGAAGCACTTTTAGCTGAACTGCATAAGTCTCCCATTCATTTCAATGGGAAAATACCTGCAGAAAATGATTTTTACTGTAAAAACTGTAACAGTTAAACATGTGAAATATACAAGCGAAAATTTCATGAACATGCTGCACTGCTGTTTTTTTTCTGTGAAAATCTGTGCAAATTTGAAAGCTGTGAAAAGTGCCAAATAGTTGAGGGAAGAATAAGAAGAAGATGAAGAAGAAGAATAAAGTCGGATAACAATATGTTGGAATGCTGACTCAGCATTTCAACATAACAATGCAATGTAACACTGTAAAGGTAGCTATCTGACGTTTTTTAATTATTAATTTACCCACTGAATGGGTCATCTTAGCCATCACCACAACTGTTGTCCCCCTGAGAAATTTTTCAGGAGCCGCCACTGGGGAAGAGAGAACAACAAAACTGCACCTTCCACCATAATTAGTTAAACCTTAAGGCCACCCTACACCATTAAGCATAGCACAAACCTCACTCAAGTTACAAAATGTAAGCAAACCAGCTAACCAAAGTACCACCACCAACATTACCTCTACATTGTGGCAAAACACCATGTGACCAGACAATAATGAGGAAAGTAAGAAAAGAACGGCTAGCCACTAATGACATTTTGTAAATGTGTTCAAATATAAAGCAAATGCAATTCCACACAAAAGTGCCATACAAGCTACCACCAATGTCATCAGAGAGAAATGCCAAACCAAGAGATTCAGATGCCATGAAGACCAAGATGGCTGACATTCTCCTGAGGGCAGCTGTTTCTTCCATCTCCTCTTGAGATTTGGTCTTACCAGATTGGAGTAGATTGGTGTGGTGGTTTCACTTGCCTCTGGAACCCTTGATCAGGGGCAGTTCAGGAGCAGGAACAGTGTGCTCTAATGCATGGCTCACCTGAAGCAAAGTTCTGAAGATCACCATGACAGGATGGTGATCTTCAGAAGACACTTCAGAGTTTAAAACAAAAGATTTAGAACAATTTGATTTTTGAAATTGTGGACTCACCACCTGGAGTTACTTTGTTGACCAGCCCAACATCTTTGTCTGCTGTCTAGAAAGCTGCTGTTCTTGTTTCATCACCTTGCAGGTAGGTACAGGGTGGTCAGCTTTAAAGGAGAAACACTTTCTCAACCCTCTAATTCAATGACAAAGCACTTCGTCCTTGATTAGTTTCACAACACTAACAAATTGACCCTGCCTGAAATTTCAAGTCTTTGGTTAATATGAAAGTCTCATCCTCCAACTCCAACCTCCTTAATTGGTAAATGGACTTGAGCATGTATCGTGCTTTTCTAGTAGGCCAGGAGCCAGGTCCACCCTGGCATGTTTTTTGCTACCTTTTTTTCACTATCATTTCCAGTAATCCCATACCTTGGGCCATCACAAGCTGATATGGACCAACCCAAACTCAGGGCCGTTTGGTCTCAGGGGCCAAAAAAAATCCCTTTTTGGGAAAAGCTTCTGGCGAAATGATGTCATTGTAAAATATTAAGGTACTGCAACTGTATAAATGGTCAGAAAAGTCTCAAATTGTGCATGGAGTATCCTGACCCTTTAGGGAAACTAGCAGGATAAGATTATACGGCTTACTGCCTTTCAAATATTACTCTCATCATACTCCAAAAGACAAAAAAATGCGTGTCCGCCTGACATTTTATCATTAAAAGTGATTATTTTCAAGCATTTTATTACACATCCCACTGCCTCAGATGCATATGAAAAACTTCCAAAGGTTATAAGCTTCAATTTAAGCCCAAAATGAGCTTTCTATCTAGAAGATTACACATGCTATGACTGAAGTTCTCCCCTGTATCTCAAATTGGAGAAAAAGAACTTTCAAGATTTAGCCTTCCAAAAGGGATAAAGCTTATTTATTGCATCTAAATAATATCTCAGATAATGTGTTAAACAACAGAGACCTAAGTTATGTACTATTATACTATCTGGAATGAAATACATAAAAAGTGAATACTGTATTATGGTATACACCCCCCAGGAAGACTGGGGTATCAGGATTAGGGTTGCCACCCATTGTGTAAAATACGGAATTGTCCCGTATTTCATACTTAAACATTGCATCCCATTTTGAATCAATACGGGACACGGTTTGTCCCGTATTTCTGATTTGCCTCAAACGCAGCACCATTCCGCCCAAAGTCAACACCCGCTAGCTCCCGCCTACTCATAGCGGCACTTGGTTTGGTTGGTTGATTTTCGGCATGAGGAATAAGTGCTAATGAGCCGCAGCTAAAATTCACTGGTCCACTTAGTACAGTTCTGAGTAATGTCCGAGTCCAGCTTCAAACGTACTCTTTACTAAGGGTTAGCAGACAACTAAACTGTTAGCAGCATTCAACTTACCGGTACCCTAGCTCTGTCTGAGTCTGTACCTCCACTCCGGGGCAGCAGGCACCTCCCACTCCACTGTGGCTCTCTCTCCTCCTTCTTCTCTCTCACCGGTATCAGGTCTGTCCCCCGCTCCTGGGCAGCGGGCCCTTCCTGCATCACCATGGTTCTCTCTCCCTCCCTCTTCTCTCTCACCGGTAGCCTGGCTCTGTCCTTCCGCTCCGGGGCAGCAGGGCCCCTCCTGTCCAGCTCTGGGCCCGGAACAACAGACCCGTACACACACACACACACCCCCACACACCTACACCCACACACACACACACACCCACGTCGGCAGGTGTGTAGGCAGTTGTAGCCAATGCTGGAATAGCTATTTTACCGCCTGCCATTGCCGCTTGCTCTCACCTTCTGCCTGCGGCACGGGAACGCGCATATGCAGTAGAACAGCCAATAGGAACGCAGTGGTCTGAGCTGACCTTTGATTGGTTGATGCACATCATCACGATACTGATTCTTTAGAGGCTGAACACAGAGCCATGGTGAGGTGCAGAACCTACTGCTTGTCTCAGACCACTTGACTTACATTATGCTTGGAGGATATTACAAAAGTTTTACTCAGTTATACTAAAACAATGTTGCCTACTGCAGCTTTAAGGAGGGGGTGCTTTTCAAGGCAAGGGCTGTTCCTGGACCCTGCCGTGAAAAGCCCCCCCTCCATTTCTTTTTCTGTTGCTCCCAGCATCAAATGCTTTTTAGGGACTTTTTAGGGATATTATGGGACTAGTATAGGTAACCAGAATCAGTTTCTTGTATTTTGGACCCTCCTAGTTAAATTTAGCAGGGGGTGCTTTTCACCCCCTGATCAGCATTTTGGTCAGTGGTTAAATCTTTGGCATGTTGTCAGGGGTCAGGTTACGCTTTACATGAAGGACTGGTGTGCTAGGGTTCACCTGGGAATGTGTCAATTACAGTATTTGTCAGAAGTGAAGCTCTAATCTGTGATTGGTTAAATCATTACAGGACAGGACAAGACTTTTGTCCTTGCAAAAAACCCTTGTTATGGGTTTTACCAAGCTACGAACATTAGGACACTTTTGATGATTTCATTTTGCAACCAGTTATTACTGTAAAAGCCCTTGACATTAAATGAACTATTTATTGTAACAATTAATTGATTAGAAATTAAGTTATATGCCATTTTAAGTTACTATGTACTTATGTGGCAAGACTTTTGCCAGGGACTGTAAATGCACTCAGTGGATCAGCCTGAGAAGACAAAGGTATGAACTTGTCATTTACTGTCCCCTTACAACCATGTAGGATGCAGTTTTCCAGAGATGGCTGTGGTGGGGGCTGATTTTTCTTCTTCTTTGAACTCTGATGATGATGGCTCGGTGGCTTAGGGACCGTCGGCAAGTTACCGCTTGTCAGCCTGATGATCACACATCTCTTCTAGTTTATACTACAGCTCTTATTTAAGAGAAACAGCTTTTAATGTAATTTATATTTAATTTTTTTAATATTGACATATATTCATTAATAGGTAATGACTATAAAAACTGTAATAGCTGTTCTGTTGTTGACTGTAGAGGCACCAAAGTCAGCCTGATGATCAGACATATCTTTTAGTTTATACTACAGCTCTTACTCAAGATAAATATGTTTAAATTGAATTCATATGATTTTTAATATAGTGAAGTATCTTTATCAATAGGTAATGACTATAAAAACTGTTATAACTGTACTGTTGCTGACTTTAGTAACACCAAACTCGGCATGATGATCAAACATTTCTTCTAGTTTATGCTTCGGCTCTTATTTAAGAGAAATAGGTTTAAATTTAATTTAAAAGTTTTTTTATATAGTGACATATGTTTATAAATAGGTAATGACTCAGTCCGATGATCATATATACATCAATATTTAAAAAATAAAAAATAAAAAATAAGTTCTCATTTTTGGAACATTGTAGTTCGTCATGGCTTACTTACGTCCACTGGCATGCACAGACTTTTTCAAGCGCAGGGGTGAAAAGAAGAAAAGGGTACATACAGCACGTTCTCACCACTGAAGAGGACACTAAGTTTTGGATGTTTTCAAGGGCACTTTAGACATGTTAATATTTTATACAAATGGCACATTATACAGCCTTAAAACATACTAACGAGACAGACTACTCAAGTTAGTTTGTAGTTAGGATCAGCATCCACAAGAACTGTGTGGATGCTGATCCTAACCGATTAGTCTTTCGCCCCTATACCCAGGTCAGACGACCGATTTGCACGTCAGGACCACATTGGACTGTGAAGAACACAGAGAAATAAATAAAGAAATCCTGAGGGGATCTTCCCCCCAGAACATTTTCAATGAATCAGATGCCATTCCCTGTGTTTTAGTGCATTGTAACACCATATTAGCAGCATATAATCCAAACTGGTTCTGTGAAATAGTTATGGTTCAATTTAGATCAAAAAAGTACATTGTAAAATTGGGTAAAAGAGTTAAAATACAAGGAGTATTTAAAAGATTGGGAAAAAAGATTGAAACTCTAGCTATCCGAGGACAATAATGGTTAGTTAAAAAATAGTACAATGTTAATTTGGGTAAAAGAGCAAATATACACAGGGTATTTAATAGATTGAGAAAAAGATTGAAACTCTAGATATCAGAGCTCAGTAATTTTTAGTTGAGAAAGAAGCAATTCTTAATTTGCGTAAAAGAGTAAATATACACGTGGTATTTAATAGATTGAGAAAAAGATTGAAACTCTAGATATCAGAGCTCAGTAATGTTTAGTTGAGAAAGAAGTACATTCTTAATTTGGGTAAAAGAGTAAATATACACTGGGTATTTAATAGATTGGGAAAAAGATTGAAACTCTAGATATCAGAGCTCAGTAATGTTTAGTTAAAAAAAAAGTACAATGTTAATTTGGGTAAAAGAGCAAATATACACAGGGTATTTAATAGATTGAGAAAAAGATTGAAACTCTAGACATCAGAGCTCAGTCATGTTTAGTTGAAAAGAAGTACATTGTGAATTTGGGTAAAAGAGTAAATATACACAGGGTTTTTAATAGATTGGGAAAAAGATTGAAACTCTAGATATCAGAGCTCAGTGATGTTTAGTTAAAAAGAAGTAAATTCTTAATTTGGGTAAAAGAGTAATTAAACATGTGGTATTTAATAGATTGAGAAAAAAAATTGAAACTCTAGATATCAGACATCAGTAATGTTTAGTTAAAAAAAGTACATTGTTAATTTGGGTAAAAGAGTAAATATACACTGTGTATTTAAAAGATTGGGAAAAAGACTGAAACTCTAGATAACAGACCTCAGAGATGTTTGGTTAAAAAAAATACATTCTTAATTTTGGTAAAAGAGTAAATATACACGGTATTTATTGATTGGGAAAAAGATTGAAACTCTAGATATCAGAGCTCAGTAATGTTTAGTTTAAAAAATGGTACATTGTTAATTTGGATAAAAGAGTAAATATACACTGGGTATTTAATAGATTGGGAAAAGACTGAAACTCTAGATGTCAGAGCTCAGTGATGTTTAGTTGAAAAAAAAGCACATTCTTAATTTGGGTAAAAGAGTAAATATACACGTGGTATTTAATAGATTGAGAAAAAGATTGAAACTCTAGATATCAGAGCTCATTAATGTTTAGTTAAAAAAAAGTAAATTGTTAATTTGCCTAAAAGAGTAAATATATACTGGGTATTTAAAAGATTGGGAAAAAGACTGAAACTCTAGATATCAGACCTCAGTGATATTTAGTTAAAAAAAAAAGTACATTGTTTACTTGGGTAAAAGAGTAAATATACACTGGGTATTCAATACATTCGGAAACAGTTTGAAGCTCTAGATATCAGAGCTCAGTGATGTTTAGTTAGAAAATGTACATCGTTAATTTGGGTAAAAGAATTTATATACACAGGGTATTTCATAGATTGGCAAAAAAGATTCAAACTCTAGATATCAGAGCTTAGTGATGTTTCGTTAAATGAAAGTACATTGTAAATTTGGGTTAAAGAGTAAATACACGTGGGTTATTTAATAGATTGGGAAAAAAGATTCCAACTCTCGATATCAGAGCTTAGTGATTTAGTTAAAACCAAATACAATGTTAATTAGGGTCAAAGAGTAAATATATATGTGTTATTTAATGGAGATAAATAAGATTCATACCCATGTATCAGAGCTTAGTGATGTTTAGTTGAAAAAAGCTTCATGTGTATTTGAGTAAAAGAGTAAATATACAATCAATGCTTTTATTTTAGATTTATTCATTATTTTTATAGCACAACACAGTCCGAATGACTCCTCTATCTTTCTGGTCTTCCCCTTCATCTCCAAGCCCAACATTTCTGGTGATCCAGACACCTCCATTATCTCCATCTCCACTACACAGTTTGATCCACACACCGCTGTTGTGTCCACCCCTCGTGACTCCAACGAGCTGGCTGAAACCCGGACAAAGTGCCCAGGGTCACCAATATTCATAGCCAGTGTTAAGACAGTTGTTCTTCCTCTACTTAATACTGTTTTGTATGAATATTGGAACGAGATCTGCTACGACTGTCAGATTAACCACACAAGCCAGAAACACTGTCGGACGGAGATACCTGAATTTTTCTATGAAAGACACTTTGATAATCTGATGAGTAAACTCTGAAGTGTGCCATTTATCCCTGCCATCCAACATTATTTGACCACAATCGGCATCTGTGTTGAGGACGACTGAGTACAAGGTGTTGCAGAGACATTTCTCCATGATCTGAAACCAGTGGCTAGCATAGCAGATAAAATAAATGAGTTGTCTAACACAGTGGTTGATGACTGTTTTTTTGAAGAAGTCACCCTTTGCGAGGCTGGTGAAATTTGGAAGGAGAAACAAGCACGTGTTGACTCTGTGTAGTCCATCATA
This sequence comes from Cetoscarus ocellatus, assembly GCA_037902135.1. Classification (NCBI taxonomy): domain Eukaryota; kingdom Metazoa; phylum Chordata; class Actinopteri; order Labriformes; family Labridae; genus Cetoscarus; species Cetoscarus ocellatus. The sequence continues at coordinate 715,705 of JBAMNC010000769.1, forward strand.
TGCACAGGTGGCCATTCATTTAACTGTGAGGTGTAAGTTTTATAATCATTTGTTGTGGATCAAATAGATGACTTTGTAACAAGTACAATCTGATCACTTGTGTTTCTTCTCAGCCATGGTAAAGACATTGCAGAGAATTTATTATGACCCATCCCATCCAGGGGGTTAAGCTAGTGTGTGTGGGTGCGTGTGTAGGTGTGTGTCTCTCTCTGACCAAAAGGGTGGTGGGGGTGGTGAGGGGTGTGATAGGGCAATTAACATAGATGTGTGAACATCCTATAGGAAAGAAGCTGGTTTAAATGGTACTAAGTGTATGTGCTTAGAATTTGAACAACAATAAAATCAAAAGTCAGAGCTCACTCTAAACTTCAAGTTGACCACTCTTTGTTTTACCAAATGAACCAGAGTCTGTATAACCAAACTACACAGTATTTTTCATGGAGCAGGGGTGGGTCTCATGAAGAAACAGCATGGACGCCACCAGATGAAACCAGCCCTGATCACACTTCTATTCTACAACACCTCTGAAGAAGTTCAGAACTACAAAGTTATGTTAAACTGAAAGTCTGGGATGCATAAATCTGTGCAGAGAAGAAAAGATACAAAAATATAATCTTATGATTTCATACTTGAGGGCCTTTGGCAGCCATAGACCCTAGAAGTCCCTCTTATTGTTATCATGTGGTGGTGATTGTCACAGCTGACAAGCTGTTTTATGCTACTACCTGAACTATTCACACAACATGGAAATTTGTCTCTCATTCATTATAATGAATTTATCGGTCACACATTTCATTTCTGTTTTATCTTATGTCTCATACCATTGTTTTCTGTTTGTTTTAATCTTTTTTGTAATTGTGTTGAGATAAAATGTAATGCACAAAGTAAACTCTTAAACACACAACTTGTCCTAAAATTATCATCAACCATTATGCTTTACCTTGATACTGAATGTAGGGCAAAATCTGGTGTTAAGGACCAGTTTTCTGTAAATAGAGTATTTGTCAAATTAACTTTTCACATGATCTGATGGAGGTTTTATTCAAGTTTAGAAGCCTCCCCAGAAACACATGTTTAATAGGGGTGTAATGACCCATCGATCTGGATCAATACATCAAATGGTTAAGCAGTGATCCAGTCAAATCGATGGAAACTCAAAACATCTATCAACATTGTCATCTTTAATATATGCCTTGATTTTGAAATTTTGACCCGATATCCGTTTCACAGTTTACGCCCAATCGCGCCTCGTTCTGAAGTTTCCAGGGGTGCGGCCGGAAAGTCCTTCCTAAGTCCTTTCCTATCCACTTTACCTTAAGCCCGATGGAAAACGTCACAGGGTCAAGGAAAGGAGAGAATAAGAGGAAAGGAAAGGAGAACCGCGGTAAAAGATGAATTCGACTGCACTTTCACTTTCGTGTCATATTTATTCAACGACGATTACTTGTGACGTCAGTAAGCCATGACGAACTACAATGTTCAGAAAATGAACTACAAGAAGTGTCCTTGTCATCTGCTTTACCTCACGGCATTGTTTTGTGTCGTTTGACCTGTTAACATTAACAGTCCATGATCAGAGGATTTACCTGTGACCAGTGTTTTGTCCTTTGGTCATGCAGTGTGTGTTTTCTGCTCTCAGCTGTGAGGTTAGGTGAGAGCATTTATAAATGTTGACATCTTATACAGGGCAATTTAAACCTTAGGTCTGATAATACATGTTTCAGAAGCACTGTTCTCCCTGTTTCATTCACATATATCATTGTTAACATTGTATCAATTTGTCATTATATTTGAAGTATAGTAAAATGCCTCATTTGTCCTTTTACTGATTGTTTTTTAATAAACGATATTAGAGACCCCATTGTTCTGTCTTATTATTGGCATGATTTACTTAATAAATTAAGATGGATGAAAATGTCGTGATTAATATACAGTGGTGCAACTACCTATTTCTTGAGGGGTATGCAGACCCAACACAAGCAACCCCCCCCCATCGGCCTGTTTTTGTGTATAAATACTAACCATAAGACTTTGATTCAGACTTTTATTATAAGTTACATATTACAGCTGGTGATTAGCTCAGTCAAAAACAAAAAAGAATGTCAACAAGATTCAAACGAAAACTCTATTACTCCAGCGCACGCTCCAGGGGGGCGCGCCCTCTGGAGAAAGAGGGGGTGAAGAAGAAGCGAAAGGGGCGCGGAAGGGGCACTGACGTGCCTGTTCTTTATCATACTATAAACACATGCACAAACTGCCATTTATTACAGTAAATACAGATTTAAAACAACTTCTTCCCCATCACTTTGGCGCCTCTTCTAGCGCGGCGCCCCTATATACACGTCACGTGCAGCAAGGCATTATGGGGCTTTCCTTTCTCCTTTCCTTTTGAAAAGGATGGTCCAGTGTTTCCTAAGCTAACGGAGATAATAAAGGAAGCAACGACCCGCGTTTCCTTAACTTTTGGACAATTCGGACAGCACTTATCATGGCTGATGCTGAAATGCTTCCGGGTCATTTCTTCAGTAAGGAAGGTTCCTTACAAAAAAAGGACTATTCGGACGCACCCATAGACATTATATACGTATATGTATATGATGATATGTACGTATATGATGTCTATGTATCAAGAGACCTTATTCATAGACATATACAATAGATGCCTCACCGACTGGCCAGAACATACGTCAGTGTGTCCGCCATCTTGCGACGGTCATTTGTCAAGACATATATATATATATATATATATATATATATATATATATATATATATATATATATATATATTTTTTTTTTTTTTTTTTAAACAACTTTTATTGAAATTATACATTGTACAAAACATGAAACAACCAGGCAAAACACAACTTTTTCACAACTTCCATTACATGGGCACATCTCTATAAACTAAATGTTAAGTTTCAAAGTTCATATTGACATAGGAAAAAAGGTCCTTGTTTTCTTTCTCAACTGAAGAGAGAGAGGAAGAAAAAGTAAAAGAAAGCATAGAGAAAAAAAAATTATATATATATATATATATATATATATATATATATATATATATATATATATATATATATATATATATATATTCACATCACAAGGGGTTAAGCTGAGCAAAGGCAAAAGGATAGGCCACATAATTTATATATCAAAAAATAAATTAATGGCTATGCTGAAAGTAGTGTATTCAAGAAAGTAGTCAATTGTCTCAGCCAGTGGAAAAGTCTTCCAGATTGTCAAGTACTTTTAGTGTGATTTTAGAGTTCATGACATGCAAAGCTTTCAAATACAGCTTAATTTCATTCAAAAAAAGATTAAAAAATAGGGGATGAGCTTAAAGCTCTTCTTTTATGAATGAAAATTTATGCTAAACACAGAATCACATTTATACAGAGTTCATAACTTTTGTTTTTCAATAAAACACCAAATACAACATTTTCTTCTGTGATAGATTGAAAGGAAGGATTTTTTTTTTTTTATCCATCTATTGATGTCTATCCAAAATTTATTATTGATATTACATCATAAGAACATGTGGCTTATAGTTTTGATGTCATTTTTGCAGAATGAACATGTGTTATCTTCAATGCTGAAATGGAGTCTTAATAATTCTTTACAGGGATAAATGTTGCTCATAATTAAGTTGAAATGCTAAGGCTCAGCATTTCAACTTATTGTTCTCCTACTTTATTATGTTGAAATGCTGAGTCAGCATTCCAACATATTGTTATCCGACTTTCTTCTTCTTCTTCTTCTTCTTCTTCCCTCAACTATTTGGACCTTTTCACAGCTTTCAAATTTGCACAGATTTTCACAGAATAAACCCCAGCAGTGCAGCATGTTCAGGAGATTTGCGCTTGTATTTTTCACATGTTTAACTGTTACAGTTTTTAGAGTAAAAATCATTTTCTGCAGGTATTTTCCCATTGAAATGAATGGGAGACTTATGCAGCTCTGCTGAAAAGTGCTTAAACTTTCAGGCTGTCCAGCTTCGGCATACTTCCACCTACAGACTTCATTCTTGCTTTCACAGATTCACTGATCTCTCAACTATATTTACATGTGTTCAGCTTTTTGCTGTCTTCTACAGTTTTTGAGATATCACCGTTTAAGCAACACTAAGTTTTCAGGTTTGAGCCAAAAACTCTCAGCTCTTAGAGCGTGTCACGTGACCTGTTAGAGTGTGAGCTTCCCCTAAAGATTCCAAAATTTGTAGAGGAAATACTGCAATAAATGCCTCAAACTTTGTTCCACTGACCTGATTTATACATCAAAATAAAGGTACACTTCTCTTCTTTCAGTTGAAATTTGTTTCAAACTCTACATTGACATCGTTTTGTCTAAGTCAGCTTCAGAGCCATGGGTATCCCGCAGGTCTTCCATATGCGTCCATTATAACTCTCCTACCCAGAGAGCTGATCGCTTCACTTTGAAGCCCGTTTTTAAACTTCTCTCATGTCAACATTTTCTATAGTACAGACATGAAACTTACATCAATCATTTCAGCTGGTTCTTGTGATGCTTACGGTGCAGTCCTTCTTTTGATAGCTATCACGGTTTTTGTACAGCATTAGATTGTTTACCCGGAAGTACCCAGCTTAACTTTCCCGCTCTGTACAAGCATACAGCATCATTACATAGTCTTCTCCTGTGTGGACAGATATGTGTGGGGCTGTTAGCTGAGTGGTTAGTGCATTAGGCATTTCATCTGAAGACTGGGGTTTGCTTCCTGGTTTAGACTATGTTTTACTCTCATGCATATTTCAGAACATACATAAACACTTACGCTACTCATTACAGTCTTTGCCATTTTAGCCCTCAAAAATTCAGGGCTGCCAGCTGTCAAGCATTGCTCGTGAGACCCGCGCATTTCATTGGCGTAACACACTCTCCGGCTTCACACCGCCTGCGTCTCCTCATCTTCTCAGTGTACAGCGTCATGACACAGACATGCGAAAAGGATTCTGGGAAATGTAGGCTGATGTACGCTGACACTTTACAAACGCACGGACTCCGCTCCGCACACTGCTGTCACACAGAACACTGCTCGTCATGTTTTTTCACATGATCAGCATAAACTCTTGCACCACCTCCGTCTCGTCATGTTTGTGCTTTGCAAAGTCAGCTGGCCTTCATCCTCACTGTACAGCGTCATGACAGGGGAATGCGCAAAGGATTGTGGGAAATGTAGGCTGATGTAGGCCCACAGCTGATCGCTTCACCTTCAAGACCGTTTTTAAACTGCTCTCGTGTCAAAATTTTCTACAGTATAAAAAAACAGACATAAAACATACATCAATCATTTCAGCTGGTTCTTGGGATGCTCACGGTGCAACCCTTTTTTTGATAGCTATTACGGTTTTAGCACAGCAACAGCTCGTTTACCCGGAAGTCCCCAGCTTCATAATCGACCCGAATTAAATGTGACACCACCTCCGTCTCTTCATGTTAGTGCTTTGCAAAGTCAGCAGGCAGAGCAGCTCCTCTTCCTTGTCCTTAGTGTACAGCGTCATGACAGAGAAATGGAAAACAATGCACAACATTTGTGTTTCACATTCATTTCACAAGAAAATACTACGCGGCAGTGCGCTCGTCTATGACAGCTCTGACATCCGCGGACATTCCGCAAGGAGTCCGCTCTGCACACAGTCCGCCAGACTCTGGGTGCATTCGCAAGTATACGCCATATACCCACTAGAAAACGCTTCGAAATACCATATAACCACAACAAAATGCACAAGGATACCTATAGCAGCATGCTTCTGTGACTTTCACTTTCTCGCAGCGTGTGTGTGTGCGCTCCTCCGTCTGCCGGTGAGCGTAAAGACGCACATAGACGCACATCTCAGGGACAGTGAGGGATCATCAGTCACTCTGTGTGATTTTATCAGTCACATGGTGTCTTGATAGCTCATGTGCCCGGTTTAAGTGAACACAAAGACTTCAAAAACTGATGAGTCAGCCGTCTGATTAATCAAAACTCTACATTCTTCAGCAGTCCAGTTCTTGTTTTCACTCACTGACTGTTTTCTAAATAATAAATTCATCCTGATGTATCTTCCATCACTTATTCTCCATGATATCAGAACAATCTTTGAAGGACCAAGCTTCAAATACTAATCTAGTCTACTAATGGAGCGGTTCCCAACCTGTAGATGGAGGCCCATTGTGGGTCTCAGATCTGTATTCAGTGGATGGTGTATTAATCTGGTCAACTTGTGGCAAAACTGTCTTCAGTGTATGGAGGCCCTAAGAGGACAAACATCCATCAGAGTATGTCAGATTAAACCCACTAGAATAAACCAGACTACACACAAATATTACACTGTTTTATATTTCTCTACTCAGATATTCCCGTCCAGATTTAAAAATTCATTAATGAAGGCTACTATTACTTTGACTTTGATGTTCGAGTATATATTTGTTGATTTAAAAACGAAGTAGTGATAACTTTGACTTAGATGTTTTCTTGAGCAGATCCAGTTTCTAATTACATTCTGACCGTTACTATCCAGTCCTTATTGTCCCCCAATGGAAATCACCACTGTTTACATTAATTTTCAAGTCAGATGCTTTTATACTGGATAGTTCTTAGTGTTGTGGACTTGTAGCCTACAAATCGATGCCAAAATATTTTTCATTTACCAAAGGAAAATTTAATCTAGGCTAATTATGCATATTCAATTGCACTTCATACTTAACCCTTGAAAGCCTGAATGCAAAAATAATAGCCAGATCATTCAGTTTTTTGGAGCTGAAATGTTTATTTCACTGTCTACTGAAATCCAACAAAATCACAATTTCCATAACATTTAACACATATATATATTTTTAGCGGCAATGTTGCTGACTCTTCCTCCGGCGGCCCGCGTTCAAATTCTGGCGAGGCAGTTGTACTTTTCAACTGTGTGTCCAATACAGACTGCTGAGTACTACAGCTCCTTGCTGTATGCATCTGGCTGCTGTCCTCTCAGTCTGGATGTCACAGGTTGTCAGTCATTCAACCTTTCACTTCCATACAACTTTATTCTTTTCCTTTCTTTACAATGCAAATTTGAAAACATATTTCACACTTCTGCTACTGATTACAATCTATGTCATTTCAGCACGAACAAATTTTACTCTTTTAAACATAGATTACAACTTCTTTTCAACATATTGTTATCGGACTTTCTTCTTCTTCTTCTTCTTCTTCTTCTTATTCGTCCCTCAACTATTTGGCACTTTTCACAGCTTTCAAATTTACACAGATTTTCACAGAAAAAAACCCAGCAGTGCAGCATGTTCAGGAGATTTGCGCTTGTATTTTTCACATGTTTAACTGTTACAGTTTTTACAGTAAAAATCATTCTCTGCAGGTATTTTCCCATTGGAATGAATGGGAGACTTATGCAGTTCTGCTGAAAAGTGCTTAAACTTTCAGGCTGTACAGCTTTGGCATACTTCCACCTACAGACTTCATTCTTGCTTTCACAGATTCACTGATCTCTCTACTATATTTACATGTGTTCAGCTTTTTGCTGTCTTCTACAGTTTTTGAGATATCACCGTTTAAGCAACACTAAGTTTTCAGGTTTGAGCCAAAAACTCTCAGCTCTTAGAGCGTGTCACGTGACCTGTTAGAGCGTGAGCTTCCCCTAAAGATTCCAAAATTTGTAGAGGAAAAACTGCAATAAAAGCCTCAAACTTTGTTCCACTGACCTGATTTATACATCAAAATGAAGGTACACTTCTCCTCTTTCACCTGAAATTTGTTTCAAACTCTACATTGACATCGTTTTGTCTAAGTCAGCTTCAGAGCTACAGGTATCCCGCAAAGTCTTCCATCTGCGTCCATTATAACATTCGTCCCCAGAGAGCTGATCGCTTCACTTTGAAGCCCATTTTTAAACTGCTCTTGCATCACAATGCAGTCCTTTTTTTGATTGCTACCACGGTTTTGGCACAAAATCAGCTCATTTACCCGGAAGTACCCAGCTTAGCTTCCCCCGCTCTGTAAAGGCATACAGCATCATTAAATACTCTGCTCTTATATGGTTCAACATGTTTCGGCATGATGGCTCAGTGGTAACTTTGGTGGCTACAATCTGAGAGTGTGGGGTTTGCTTCTTGGTTATGACTTTTTCTTTCTTTGTCATGCATGTTTCATAACATACGTAAACACTTCTGCTCCTCATCACAAGCTCTCTCATTTTAGCCCTTACAAATTCAGGGCTGCCAACTCTCATGCATTTCATTGGCTTCCAAGCTGTCACGCCCCACCTCTGATTTCTCACACTGAAGGCAGAAATCCCAGGTGGACACTTGGATCGTTTGCCTAAACATGCTCGGGCAGAGCGGACAAAACACTGCTCAGCAAAACACTGCTCAGCATGTATTTTCACATGACCCGCATTAACTGTGACACCACCTCTGTCTCTTCATGTTAGTGCTTTGCAAAGTCAGTAGGCAGAGCAGCTCCTCTCGCTCGTCCTCAGTGTACAGCGTCATGACAGAGAAATGCGCGAAGGATTGTGGGAAATGTAGGCTGATTTGTGCCGAGAGCTGATCACTTCACTTTGCTTTGAAGCCCGTTTTTAAACTGCTCTCATGTCAACAGTTTCAACAGTACAGACATGAAACTTACATTAGTCGTTTCAGCTGGTTCTTGTGATGCTCATGGTGCAGTCCTTTTTTTGATAGCTATCACAGTTTTGACACAGCATTAGCTCATTTACCCAGAAGTAACCAGCTTAAGGTCCCTGCGCTGTACGTGCACAACAGAGACATTAAATACAGTGGTCTCGCTGCACATGCATGTATCCACTCTTTGGTGAAGTGGTAAAGCAGTGTACTGTGGTGTGGGCATTTGGGGTTTGTGACCTGCATCAGACATTCTTACTTTTCAACTCTGTGTCCAATACAGACTGTTGATTATCACGCATCTGGATGCTTTCCTTTTCACCCAAAACGTTGCTGCTTTTTACTTCCATACAACTTTCACTTATTTCACTTTTACACTTTTAGAATATATTGCACTGACTGGACGCTTTATTAGGTACATCTGCTGATACTGCTTTGGTCCCTTTTTTCCTCACACTTCTTTTAATCCTTTGTGCCATACATTCAACAAGGTGCTGCAGACATGCCTCACAGGTTTTTGTCCTTACTGACGTCACAGTATTGTGCACTTGCTTGAAACATATGCAGGATGTCCATCATGTCAATCTACTCTTCCAAAGATCCCAAATGTGCTCTATTGCTTTCACGTCTGTTTTTTCCCTTAAAAATACATCTGAAATTATCATCACCACATTTTAATTCAAATGTACAAAATACTCAGTTTCCAGCAGATTTTCAAAATAAAACAATATCATATTTCAGCATGTTAACTTTGATTCATTCATTTTAAGCTTTCTCTCACAACTGTAAACATTTTTATTCCACATTTCCCACATTTTCAGCTGTACTTTACTTACAACTATTTTATGTCACATTTTCACTTTTTCAGCTTTGTTTGCATTGCTTTTAGCCATTTCATTTCACAGTTCCAGCATTCAGACTCAGCATTTCAATGCATTTGCTGCAAGGAAATGCAATTTTTCTAGTTTTGAAATGTGTTTCTTTTGTTTTAGGGGGTATAGGGAATTTCAGATACATCGTTCTGAACTTGTTGATGGAACTTTCATTAAATTAGTGCAAAATATCATTTTTATTATTTTTACAAGGGAACATTCTTTCAGTAAGAGATTTTCTTATAAAATAATTGTTGCATTTCCTGTCAATCAATCAATCAATCAATCAATCTTTATTTGTATAGCGCCAATTCATAACAAGCGTTATCTCAAGACACTTTACAATAGAGCACAAAGCTCTTCATATTATGGATACACATATATGCATAGATACATATATACATATATAAAATACACATATACATATATATACAAATATATATACATCCAACACCCAACATGAATCCATATAGCCAATCATGAATCCCTCCATCATGGCGGCAAGAAAAAACCTTCTGTTGAGCAGCAGGAAATCTTGAATGTGGACCCCAGTCTCATGATGAACAGCAAATCCACATGATGCGGTGTTGGGTGTGTGGGCAAAGGAAGGGAGGTAAGTGGAGACAAGTGGACTAAAGTAAGAACTAAAGCTAGTGACAGATCAATGGACCAATCATAGACCTGTCGTCGTCAAATTTGTTTCTGCTGCAAACAATTTTATTAGCGGTTAGCCTCTTGAGATGTTACAACTTGTTTTCAGGAGGGTCCTCATGTCTGTGTGGTTGTGGTGATAATTTTATAGAAGTATAATCAATAAAAGTCTTACTGAAAATAAGAATTTATGGTAGTGACGAACTCATGGGTGCCCAGACCATAAGTGCATCCCTACCATATTTGTCTCCGTTAAGTATAAATGTATTAATGGTAGACCTCTTGAGATGTGACACCTCATTTTCAAGAGGGATCTCATGTCCATGTGGAGCTAGAGATAGTTACTATAGATGTATCAACCATGGATAGAAAGGTCATGCTAATGTCTACATTAACAGCTATAATGATTATGAACTGGAATGAGATGGCCAAATATGTGTTATGTCTGTAATTGTAGTTATTTAGGCTTCGTGACTCCACAGCAGCAGGCAGTCTCCACCAAGGATCCCAGGCCACCTAAAAGACAAGAGCCAGAGACAAATACAGGAGCAAACAGAAAGGGGCAGAGGCGTATATGGAAAGAGAGTGTGAGAGAGAGAGGGATAGAGCCCAGTGTGCCAGATCCCCCCGGCAGTCTAAGCCTATTGCATCTTAACTATGTGTCTAAACTATGGACTATGAGCTGGTCCCTAACTGAAAGCTTTATCAAAGAGGAATGTTTTAAGTCTAACCTTAAAGGTAGAGAGGGTGTCTGCCCCCCGAACCGTGATCGGTAAATGATTCCAGAGAAGAGGAGCCTGATAACTGAAGGCTCTACCTCCCATACTACTTCTGGAGACTGATGGAACCACGAGCAGGCCAGCATTTTGGGAGCGTAATGTTCTAGAGGGGTTGTACGGCACTACAAGCTCTTTGAGATAAATTGGTGCCTGTCCACTGAGAGCTTTGTAGGTGAGAAGAAGAATCTTGAATTCTATTCTATATTTAAAGGGAAGCCAATGCAGAGAGGCTAATACAGGAGTAATGTGGTCTCTTCTCCTAGTTCTAGTCAGTACATGTGCTGCAGCATTTTGAACCAGCTGAAGCGTCTTAAGCGATTTACTGGGACAGCCTGAAAGAAGAGAATTACAATAGTCCAGTCTAGAAGTAACAAAAGCATGGACTAGCTTTTCGGCATCGTTCTGGGACAGGATAGGCCTAATTTTAGCGATGTTAAAAAGATGAAAAAAGGCTGTTCTTGAAATTTGCTTTATGTGAGACTTAAAGGATAAATCCTGATCAAATAGAACCCCAAGATTTCTAACAGTTGTACTTGGCGTCAGGCTAATGCCATCTATGGCAGTTAAATCATTAGAAAAGGTTTCTCTAAGGTGTTGAGGGCCCAGCACAATGATCTCTGTCTTGTCTGAGTCAAGGAGAAGAAATTTTTGGCCATCCAGGTCCTAATGTCCTTAAGACACACGTCTAGTTTAGATACCTGATTTGTCTTACCTGGCTTCATTGCTACATACAGCTGAGTATCATCAGTGTAATAATGAAAATTAACGGAGTATGTCCTCATGATATCACCGAGGGGAAGCATATATATAGAGAAGAGAATTGGACCTAGCAAGCAGCCTTGAGGAACTCCGTGACTTACTTTAGTGTACACAGAGGACTTGTTCACGTGTACAAACTGGTATCTATCAGATAAGTAAGACTTAAACCAATTTAGGGCAGTCCCTGTAATCCCGAGTAATACCTCTAATCTCTGTATAAGAACATCATGATCAATGGTGTCAAAAGCTGCACTAAGATCTAACAAAACAAGTACTGAGAGAAGTCCCTCATCTGAAGCTGAGAGTAGGTCGTTAGTTACTTTAACTAGAGCAGTCTCTGTGCTGTGATGAGCTCTAAATCCTGACTGAAAGTCCTCAAAAAAGCTGTTGTTCCAAAGGAAGTCACATAGCTGATTAGCCACTACTTTCTCCAGGATCTTTGAAGTAAATGGAAGGTTTGATATAGGCCTGTAGTTAGCTAATGTTCCCGAATCGAGGTTAGGTTTTTTAAGGAGAGGTTTGATTACAGCTACTTTAAAAGACTGTGGCATGTAGCCTGTTGATAGAGATATATTTATTGTCTCCAGCAAGGATGGACAAACTAGGGGAAAGACCTGCTTGAACAGTTTAGTTGGGATCGGGTCTAAAAGGCAGGTAGATGGTTTTGAGGAGGAGACAAGAGAATTAAATTCCTGAAGGCTAATTGTAGAAAAATGATCTAACTCAAGTCTGAGTACAATTAATGGTACGGTAGGTTCAGGTGAAAGCAGGGAGTTGCTAATTTTATCTCTAAATCTGTCAAGAATAGGAGTGCCTTGGATTGACAGTGGAGCAAGCTGTGGTTCTATAGATTTGTGTATCATAATGTTTTTGGTTACAAATATAGATTCTTTGGGTAATGCTTTTTGTAATATAATGAATTCAGATTTGGGGGGATTGAAATTTTGTTTGCTGCAAAAATGTTCATATTCAAGTAAATTCCCATTGACATCCATTAAATCTGTAATAGACCACAGGTTCTTCTCAAACCAAGTCTGAAAGAACAATGACTTTTTTTGTGTAAAATGTATCTATTATTCCATATTATGGTATTGTGTGGTGAGAAGTTATGAACATATATCAGTTTCCAATACAGAAGTATTTGCTTATGAAACTCTGATAATTTTACAGGAAGGTTGTTTATGCTAAAGTCTGAGATGAGTAGAAGTTTTAGACCACCTAGTTTACTGAACAGGTGATTTGGGATGCAGTACCAAAATGATTGTCCTTGTTTCAACCAAGTTTTAAGCCAGTTTATTTTTAGAGTGCCATTAAGACAGTCAAAGTCTATTACTTTTAGGCCACCATCCTTTATTTCTTTTATCATGTTGTCTTTCTTCATGTAGTGTGGTTTATTTCTCCAAATAAAATTTAGATTCATGCTGTTGATTTTTTTAATTAAATTGTTAGAGATGGCAATGGAGTAAGATGGGTAAATAATCCTTGATAAGCTTTCCATCTTTGTTAGGTAAATTCTACCCAATATTGATAGGTCGCTTTGGAGCCATAAGTTCAATTTAGCCTTGCACTCCTTAATCTTAGTTTCTATATTTAGTGATTGATTTAGATCCTTGTTCTTTGTGAGAGTAACTCCAAGGTATTTGATTTCTGATTTAATGGGGATATCACAGATTTCTGTGAGTGGTGTATCATGAATGGCAAACAGTTCACATTTTGTTAAGTTTAGGGTTAAACCAGAGGCTGCAGAGAATTTTCTAATTTTTTCTATTATTATCGGTATCTGATATTTGTCTTTTAAAAATAATGCTGTGTCATCTGCTAACTGACTAATAATGATATCAGTGCCAACCACATTTAATTTTTTAATATCATTGCAGTTTTTTAGGTAAATTGCAAGCATTTCTGTTACCAGTATAAACAGGCACGGAGAAATCGGGCATCCTTGAGGAATACCAACTTCAATTTTAAAGTTGGAGGTAGAGCCCTTAGGTAATAAAACACAACTGCTGATATTCTGATATAATCCATGAACAAAATTCCTGAATCTTGATCCAAAGCCTAGTTGTTCTAACACTGCAAATAAAAAGGGGTGTTCTACACTATCAAAAGCTTTGTAAAAATCTAAGAACAATATGAAGCCGTTATCTTTAATAAGGTCTCTGTATTCAATAATGTCCATTACTAATCTAATGTTATTATGGATGGATCTTCCTTTTAAGAAACCTGATTGAGTTTCTGCCACAATGTTTGATATTCCTGTTTGGAGACGAGAAGTGAAAATATAGGTCAGCAGCTTATAGTCTGAGTTTCTGAGGGTAATAGGTCTTCTGTTTTCAATTAGTCTGGGGTCTTTATTAGGTTTTGGGATTGAAACTATTATTCCCTGTCTCATTGAAGGTGGAAGGGTGCAGTTATCAAAAATTTCACAGATCGCTTGATGTAGTAGTTCCCTGATATCTATCCAAAAATGTTTGTAAAAATCTCCGGTCAAGCCATCTGAGCCAGGGGCTTTGTTTAAAGAGAGGTGTTTGACTGCTGCATCAAGCTCTGTAATTGTTATTTGGTCTTCACATGTTTCTTTAAAGTTATCCTCTACTTTAGGTATATTTTTTGATATGTCTGAAAGGAATGAATGACAGTTTTCCTGGGAGAATTTAGAGCTGTAAAGTCGGCTGTAAAAATGTAATATTTCATTGGATATTTGCTTTTCATCTGTGATTTCAACATTGTTGATTAGAAGTGATTTAATGCTATTTTTCTCCTGTCTTCTTTTTTCAAGACCACAGAAATAGGCAGAATTTTTCTCTCCCTCCTCTATCCATTTAGCACGAGATCTAACAAATGCACACAAGGCTCTTTGAGTGTAGAGTTCATCTAGTTGTAGTTGGAGCTGTATAATTAGTTGTTTGTCATTATCAGTAGGATTCGGTTTATTGCAGTGAATATTCAATTTCCTTATAATTTTCTGTTCTTTTTCTTCTAGATTTTTCTTAAGTTTCTTACTGAAGGAAATGGTGACTTGACGAATTTTATACTTCAGGAATTCCCATTTTATTACTGGAGTTGTTAATTCAGTAGACTGTGCAATTTCTAGAATTAATGATCTAATTTTGTTACAGTAGTTGTCATTTCTAAGCAGACTAGAGTTAAATTTCCAGTATCTGTTTGAGTGATTTTGACTGTCTCTAGGCTTTATGTATAAGGAGATGATACTGTGGTCAGTCAATGGAGCTGCAGAAATGTCTGAATGTATTTGATATTGTAATAAATTGTTTGAGATTAGCCAGTGATCAATTCTAGACTTAAGTTCATAATTCGGGCTGAACCATGTATATTTAATTATCCCAGGGTTAAAATGACTCAAGGTATCAATTACATTTTGTTCAGTACAAAAATCTGTGAAGGTTTTGTTTAAGTGGCTCATATTGTATTTGGAGGGAAATCTGTCATAAAAATCATCTTCAGTTAAATTAAAATCTCCACCTATTATAACATTTTCTGTTGAGTGTGATATTCTCAAATTATCTAGCTGTGTGGAGATCTGTGCAAGTAACTTTTTATTTTCTTTGCTGTTGTTGTAACCATATATGTTTGCTAATATGAATTTGAAGTTACCCAGTGTGATAATAAGTATCAGCCAGTGACCTTTTTCATCAGCTATGTGGGATAGTATTTGTCCTTGGAAGTTTTTCATCAAGATAGCAACACCTGCAGACCTAGATGTACCATGGCTGAAATAAGATGTGTCCCCCCATTGTTTAGACTAGAATAAACTGTCCTCCTGGCTGGAGTGGGTTTCTTGTAAAAGAATGATATTTGCGTTTTTCCTGCTAGATTATTTACAAGTTAATGCTAACATTTATCCATAAATATCAATTTATGCTAACACTGATTTAATGATTTCATGTTTTTACTGCTTCAGCTAAGAAAGTTACATTATACAATATGAACTGTGCTCTTGTTTCCTGTCTGGTATTTTTAGTTCCTGCTATTATGCTGACTTAGCTGAAATGAAAGTACCTACTGTTAACCCCCTGTACTGTGTTTGACCTTTTCATGGCAGACATATCTAATGAAATCAGTCACAAGGTTTAATTTCAACATTACCTATGATGTCACCTCTTAAGCCTGAAGTGTGTAAGATCTTGTGTTTTAATTTGGTTCTTTTATTTGGATGTTTGAGAATGTGTTGAAAGGAAAACAACCTCACCAAGCTTTGACTCCCTAATGACTGCATACTCACACCTGCAGTTAATATTAAAGGCAAACATTTAGTTCAGGTCGAACCGACCTGGGTAAGGAAAATAACCGCGAGACTTATCACACTTCAACTGTCAAAATATTCTGTTGTGAGGCAAACTAAAACTGTCCCACCCATTTGCTGTGTATAAAATGTTATGTTACACCATGCAGAGGACTTCTTTTGTTTTCGGAGAGGAGGCTGCACACTTTGTCTGGAGGTGCAGAGCTGAGCGCTCAGCTGAGTGATTTTTACTAACTTTTGTATTGTTTCACATATTGTCAATAAATGGTTGGCTAACCGATCTAATCTGGACTTGTACCTTCTTCCAAACAGAACAAAACCTTTAACATTCCCTTTACAGAACAAAAAAAAAACTTTAACGTTTTGTTCTCGGGTATTTTCTTTGTATTTAGACAGCTCGCTCTAGTTTTGGGGTAACTCTTTAGTTTGTGTGCCAGCCTTTGCGGCCTTTTGTTTTTGTAGCCCATTTTGGCTTAAGATCTCGGCTTTTTAAGTTTGTTTTTTTGTACATACCTTTTTGCCTTTGGCTTGTTTTTTTGTTTGTTTGTTGTAAATAAATTGTGAGAAATTTGATCATTGTTTGGGTTAATTGAGATTTGGAGACCGAGAGTGATTTCTTTTTTCCCTTTTCCCTTCCAAATATGTTAGGCACCTTCCCCCTAGACGGGTGCGTTACACATGTCCTTTAGGCCCCTTGTGTTAACAGAGATGAGGGATATGTCATTTTTAAGGTGAAACATGAATATAAAACAAGTAATTAAACTGAACGAATAAGAGTTTCTTTTTGTGAAAAGATTTTAGAGGTAGCAAAACCTATAACATATTACTGCATTTCCTCAAAAACTCACGTTTTTATGAGTTAGAGGTGTTACTCATGGCAAAACTCTGTCCATTGATGAAGGCATGTGGGCCCCTGAACACAGCTCTGTGCCCAGCTTTTCTTGCTTGCTCGACTTTGTCCCATACAGCCTTCCTTGCCTCTCTGTCTGCTTTGATGAGATCTTCTGCAAACCGGATGTTGAGATTCTTACACACGGCGTGGTTTTTGGTGGATCTCCAGAGTTTGTCTCTGAACAGCCTCCCTGTAAACTGCAAGATGATCTGACGGGGACGATCGGTGAGGGGGCGGCCAAGTCGATGCACAGAGTCGAGGATGAAGTCCATCTTCTCCTTCCAGTGTGGGATGATTCTTGCGATGATGTCTTTTTTTTCGTCCTTCTCTTCTTTTAGGTCATTCAGTCTCAAATTCCACTGTCTTTCCATCCATCGTTTTCCTTTCCAGCTCTGTTGTTTTCTGCTCCAGCTCTGTGTTTTTCTACTTTAGCTGCTTGGCATCTTTCTCCAGCTTTTTGTTGTTTTCTTTGCATTCTCTGATTTCTGCTGAGTTAAACTCGACTGCTTTTGCGATGTTTGACATGGACAGCGTATTTTTTTTTTTGACTCTGCTTTGAAGTCTTCCATCATAACTTGAAGCGTGCTTATTGCAGCTCAGATAGCCGCGGTGTTTTCTTCGCTGTTAGTCTCTGCATTACCTTTTGTTTTTTCAGAGGTACTGGTGGTTTGGACGGTGATGATAGAAGATTTTTGGTACCTCTGACATTAGTGTCCATGTCCTCTGAACTGCAGTAGTCATGTACCTGGAGAGCCTTCGTGTCTTCATTAGCCATGTTAGCTTAAGCTAGCTCAGTTGATATCGTCGCTGGAGAGTTAAGTAGTTCACTTTTTCCACGTCCAAACAAATTTCCATGTGGGTCGTTGGTTTTTAATTAGCATGAAATTAGTCCTCGTGAGTTTAAAGTTGGTATTTTCCCTTGGTTCTGGGTTTTGCTAGGTGAGCAGTTTACTGCGCGTCTGCTCCCTCCGCCATCTTGCCTCCTTAATTTGTCAAGACTTCAGCAACGATGATAATAGAATAAGTATGTAATATAAATATGTCATGTCATAAGTAAATATTTAATAATAAATATGTAATGTGATAGGTTATTATATAACAATAAATAAATATGTCATATAATATGTAATAATAAATAAATGTGTAATAGGTAAATATGTAACAATAAATAAACATATAATGTAATATGAGAATATGTAACAATAAATAAATATGTAATATAATATGTAATAAAATGTAGTAATAAATAAATATGTAATGTATTAGGTAAATATGTTACAATAAATAAATATGTAATATAAAAGGTAAATTAATAACAAATATATAACGTGATAGGTTAATATGTAAGAATAAACAAGTATGTAATATAATAATAATAATAATAATAAATATGTAATGTAATAGGTGAATATGTACATAAATTTGTAATGTGATGGGTTAATATGTAAGAATTAGTATATAATATAATAGGTAAATATGTCATGTAATAAGTGAATGTGTAACAATAAATAAATATGTAATAAAATGCGTCATAATAAATAAATGTGTGATAAATAAATATGTAATTGATAAATATGTAAAGTGATAGATTAATATGTAAGAATAAATAAATATCATATATAAAAGGTAAATATGTAATAGGTGAATATGTAACAAATATTTAATGTGATAGGTAAACATGTAACAACAAATATGTAATATGTAACAATAAATTAATGTGTAATAACAGATTTAAAAAGCAAATCTGTAACAATTAATAATTATGTAATAGGTAAATATGCAACAATAAATAAATGTATAACAGGTAAAAATGTTATTGTGTGTAAATATGTTAAAATATCTACACTTGTTCCACAAAAAATGTTACAACTTCTGCCCTAATGTATATGTTCATTGTACATAAATGTCACATTGTATGTACAAAACCCAAAACCAGTGAAGTTGGCACTTTGTGTAAATCGTAAACAAAAACAGAATACAATGATTTGCAAATCCTTTTCAACTTATATTCAATTGAATACACTGCAAAGACAAGATATTTAATGTTCGAACTAAGAAACTTTATTTTCTTTTGCAAATAATCATCAACTTAGAATTTAATGGCAGCAACACATTGCAAAAAAGTTGGCACAGGGGCATTTTTACCACTGTGTTACATCGCCTTCCTTTTAACAACACTCAGTAAAAGTTTGGGAACTGAGGAGACCAATTTTTGAAGCTTTTCGGGTGGAATTCTTTCCCATTCTTGATGTACAGCTTAAGTTGTTCAACAGTCCGGGGTCTCTGTTGTTGTATTTTACACTTCATAATGCGCCACACATTTTCAATGGGGGACAGGTCTGGACTACAGGCAGGCCAGTCTAGTACCCGCACTCTTTTACTACGAAGCCAGGCTGTTGTAACACGTGCAGAATGTGGCTTGGCATTGTCTTGCTGAAATAAGCAGGGGCGTCCATGAAAAAGACGTTGCTTGGATGGCAACATATGTTGCTCCAAAACCTGTATGTACCTTTCAGCATTAATGGTGCCTTCACAGATGTGTAAGTTACCCATGCCTTGGGCACTAATATACCCCAATACCATCACAGATGCTGGCTTTTGAACTTTGCGCCTATAACAGTCCGGCTGGTTCTTTTCCTCTTTGGTCCGGAGGACACGACGACCACACTTTCCAAAAACAATTTGAAATGTGGCCTCGTCAGACCACAGAACACTTTTCCACTTTGCATCAGTCCATCTTAGATGAGCTCGGGCCCAGTGAAGCCGGCGGCATTTCTGGGTGTTGTTGATAAATGGCTTTCGCTTTGCATAGTAGAGTTTTAACTTGCACTTACAGATGTAGCGACGAACTGTAGTTACTGACAGTGGTTTTCTGAAGTGTTCCTGAGCCCATGTGGTGATATCCTTTACACAGTGATGCCGGTTTTTGATGCAGTACCGCCTGAGGGATTGAAGGTCACAGGCATTCAATGTTGGTTTTCTGCCTTGCCGCTTACGTGCAGTAATTTCTCTAGATTCTCTGAACCTTTTGATGATATTACGGACCGTAGATGATGAAATCCCTAAATTCCTTGCAATAGCTCGTTGAGAAATGTTGTTCTTAACAATTTGCTCACGCATTTGTTCACAAAGTGGTGACCCTCGCCCCATCCTTGTTTGTGAATGACTGACCATTTCAGGGAAGCTGCTTTTATACCCAATCATGGCACCCACCTGTTCTCAATTAGCCTGTTTACCTGTGGGATGTTCCAAATAAGTGTTTGATGAGCATTTCTGAACTTTCTCAGTCTTTTTTGCCACTTGTGCCAGCTTTTTTGAAACATGTTGCAGGCATCAAATTCAAAATGAGCTAATATTTGCAAAAAATAACACAGTTTACCAGTTCGAATGTTAAGTATCTTGTCTTTGCTGTGTATTCAATTGAATATAGGTTGAAAGGGATTTGCAAATCATTGTATTCTGTTTTTATTTACGATTTACACAACATGCCAACTTCACTGGTTTTGGGTTTTGTAAATAAACACTTTTGCATATTATTGTCATGGGCTACATCATGTTGCTGCTCAAAAAGGAGAGTTCTTGTGTTTCAGATACATGGGCCAGATGTACAGCAGTCCCAATATCCGATTTGCAAACTTCTTCCATTTCCTCATAATACTTTCTATAAGTATGCGACATCCATAATTTTCTATAAATTAAAAATGAATACAACGATTCTTCACAGTCACGTAAATGTAGATTTTCGTGGTTTTCTTCAGAAAACACATCGCTGTCATATCGACTTGTTTAGGTTGACCAGGCAGATTGACCCTCACAATATGGCATCCGCTATGACGTATCGAAGCGGTGGGCGGACACAGGCTCTGCGGTGTCTAGTGTATATATAAATATATATATATTTATATATGTCCATAGACATAGACATATAAACTAGATGCTGGGGACCTTATTGACTTGTCGTCATATCCTCTTCCAGGTTTACCGGTAGCAGGGGATCGCCACGCAAAACCCCATTGAGTTTCTATGGACCTGCAGGATCTCCAGATAAAAAAACATTCAATTTAGAAAGATATAGTGAAGATTACTATTATTTACTACTAGGCAATAGGTTGTCTTGCTATTGTTATCAGTGTTTTGAATATCTCTATTGTGAAAATTTCTAGATAAGGTGGAAATGGAAGCTAAGCCATGCTAATAATGCTATGCAGTGTCACGTTATGTATTTCCTTTCTATATCAATGTATAATCAATCACCATACCTCTAACTCTTGGTCAAAGAACTTAATATGCTCTAATGTAATCTAATGAAAACTAAAATTTAACCTTCTAGGCCCATGGGGTTTTACACTGTGTTGTTGTGGATGTGCATTTTCTTATTGAGCAATAACCAAGCCAGGCACATCTATTGTTAAGTTGACATGGTTAACTACTTTGAAACCACCATGGCCAGTGGTCGTTATCAGCTGAAAAGGCTGAATATATAAATTCTTTGGATATGTCCTTAGATTGATTGGAGAATGCTAGCAATGCTATCTATAGGCTACTATCGGGATGAATTTTGGTTTCATGTTCCCTCTAAATTATTTGAGAAATGTGGTGGAATTGATTCTCTGCTAAGATGTGACTTTTGTATATCCAAATATCCACCAGTTAAGATGTCCAAGTTTCATCAGCAGGTCCTCCCGTACTGGAAACTAATTACAGTCATAACTTTACTCCACACTCTGTTCCTATTTGGAATAACAGATTTATCTTAACTAATAGAAAATCTTTATTTTACAATGACTGGCTGGAGGGACGTATTTGGTCGATTCTGCATCTAATGAACTTAAAGGGGAACTTTCTTGACTATGATGATTTTGTTAATAAATTTCATATGAAGTGTACTAAACAACAATACTCAGTGGTAATCAAAGCGATCCCACAAAGCATGGTCAACATGGTAAAAGGAATGTTGCTTTATGACAATAGAATACCTGTGATCCTGTCACTTTTTAGAGAAGATATGAATATTACAGATAAAAGATGTACTAACAGAATTATACGTGGGGCCCTCATGTCTAATCTCTTCCCTTTACCATTAAGAAAAAAACACTGTTAAAAGAATATCCTAAAGAAATTTTTATTAGAATATGAACCAGATACTTCAGTCTACCAATATCACCAAAAGCTAAAGAAACACATTTTAAACCCGTAAATGATATCTATCCTTGTAATGAATTTCTGAGACAAAGATTCAACATCGATAAAAACAAATGTGTTTTTGTGACCCTGACATTGAGACCATAGAACACTTGTTTTTTAACTGCACTTATACCAGAGTGTTTTGGGAAGCATTTCAAGACTGGATATCTGAAAAAACACTCACTTGCCCAAGCTGGATACAAAAACATTAAGTATGGTATTATAATACAATACAAAAAAAACGAGAAATTATGTATAACACCTTTAGTATTATTGCCAAACAATTTATCCACAAATTCAAGATTCAAAGTGTTTATTGTCATTTGCACATTGAGAAACATGTTTCCCTGCACAATGAAATTCCTACTCTGCTGTCCACAACGAATGCCAGGTAAGAGGTATAAAAATAATAACTGATTTAAATTGCAGCACAAAAAGTACGAAATAATACTAAATAATAGCAGCATAAAAAATAAAAAATAAAAAAAGAATACTGTCCGGATATAAACAAGATGAAGATGGATTCCGACTATATACATGTATGAAGATATTATCACTATAAAGGAATGGAACTATTAGGCTATTGATTTCTGTACATTTCTTTAAACATGTATATTGTGAAAAGATCTGACATAAAGTGCAAGAACAGTTTTATCTGTGTAAATGAGTGCAAATGAGCTGTGTGGTTGAGGTAAATGCAGATTCCTGTCAGCTGTTCATGATACTGATGGCAATGGGAAAGAGAGATTTTTTAATCCTTGAGGTCCTGCATTTCACACTCCTGTACCTCCGGCCCGAGGGTAAGAGTGTGAATAGTCCATGTTGGGGGTGGGTGGGGTCTCTGAGGAATGCAGATGCAGATTCAAGAAGAGTCACCCACTGTTCTTAGTTTACATGAATGAGATAACGAACTTTAAAAAATACTGAAATGTGTCAAAACCAAACAAGCCTTAACTGTTTATGAGAAACTGAATGTATTGATTTCTGATTAGACCTCTGACTTAGTTTTAGCTAAGTATTTTAATTCATTATATAACATATATATGTATGTATATATATATATATATGGGAGGCCCCTTGAGCCCCATCATACTCTCATACATACACTAGTATAGTCTGTTACATTCACTATCTAACTCTCTTACATTCACTATCAAACTCTTATATTTACTATTAAACTCTCTTACATTTACTTTTAAACTCTCTTACACTCAGTGTGAAACTCTCTTACATTTACTATTTAACTCTCTTACATTCAGTAACAAACTCTCTTACATTTACTATTTAACTCTCTTACATTCACTACTAAACTCTCTTACATTTACTATCAAACTCTCTTACATTTACTATTAAACTCTCTTACATTTACTTTTAAACTCTCTTACACTCAGTGTGAAACTCTCTTACATTTACTATTTAACTCTCTTACATTCAGTAACAAACTCTCTTACATTTACTATTTAACTCTCTTACATTCACTACTAAACTCTCTTACATTAAGTATCAAACTCTCACGCTTTCCTCTTTCATTTGGTTTGTAACAAAAAGCCACAGATCGAGCATCAAGTATATTATTGCCTCCAAGTCCTCCATTGTTTTGATTGTTGTGTTGCGCTCAAAATGACATGAACGCAGTGTCGCCCAGCTGTTTCACGGCGACCCCGCCCCCACTGGGTAGGGAACTGGGCTGGTGGAAAAGTAGCACGATGCGAGTAGAGTAGAGCCGGGTAGAGTCGGGGAAAGCCGAGCCGAGTAGAGAAGGGCTAATGGAAAAGGGCCATATGTGCTCCTTCGTGTGCCGGTGAGTGTAAAGACACAGATAGGCGCGCATCGCAGGGGACAGTGAGGGATCATCAGTCCCTTGTGTAATTTTATAATTCAACTGGTGGGTTGATAGCTCATGTGCACGGTGAATGAGATGTCGTTGGCTCCCGGTTAAACCTGATTCAGCTCTGAAAAGCCGCCACTTCTCTTCCTCAGCGGCCGCATTGGATGCATACTGCATTGCGGTAATATGTCTGACACTGCTGTAACGGTTTAACAGTTTAAAATGTTATTAAGGAGGCCCATGGCTTCATTTAGTTGCTCTCTGCCCACCATACTGTCATTTCAGTCATGGCCATGCATGTAAAAACTGTTTAGAAAACAATTTTAATAGGCAAAGCAGACAATATTAAAAAAAAAAACATGGATCAATTGACAAAACAAACTTTAAAGCAGCACTGCAGATCTTTTGAGCCTTCAAATGTCCCCTCCAAAGTCTGTTCAGTGGAGCTTGGCGCTGTAACAGAGAGAATGCCCCCACCCCCTTCCCCCCACCAGTGCTTCCCTGCTCTGTTTAGGGGCTATGTAACTTTTGCCCCCGTGACGGGACACATATCGCAAGATGCTGCGAGAAGTGCAAACTGCTTTATGGCACTACGCGAGATTTTGCTTCTAGCTAAAGAAGCCGGTGTTTTGCATGTAGTAGTGGCAGCCATGGCATCCGCAAAGCATGTGGGGAGGACTCTTTCTTCAGATTCAAGGGCCGAAAAGGATTACTATCGGACAATGCAAGGAACAAAACTAGAATTAACATTGGAGCCCACTTTGCTCGGTAGCGAGAGCGTCGGGAGATGGAAAATTGCAAGACGGACGCTGAGCTTGCAAGGTTACTGCTGGAGAGGTAAGTTATGTTTTCGTCGGGTTTTCCCCCGTTCAACACTTGGTTTCAGTTGGTGGTTGTTCCGTAGCATTGCATGCTTTGTGTAACTTGGCGGACGTTGTTTTGTCACTAAATGCTACCAGCGGTTATTTGCCAGTGAGTTTCTCAGATTGCTGGAGATATTCACGGCGGATGCTCGGTCATTTCACTAATTCTTCTATGTCTTCGGCTGTCCTGTCGACTCGCTTCTCCCGGCTCTGTATGTCAACAAATGCACGTTGCTGTGAGGTGCTGTGTTACGACAGTGCAATTGACCTATGGCTAAGCCACGCCCCCTCCGCTCACTCGGACAAACTGTCAACATTCAGTGACAGGCGCTATGGCAGGAGTTACGGTAGGAGACATTTCTCAGGAGGCTCCTGATGCTTTTTGGAGACAAAAAGATAAAATCTCATCAAGAAGTCGACAAAAGGGGTTACACTACGCATTGGAGGGATATATTAATAACTTAACAGTTGAGAAGGTCGATGAAAACTTTAAGCTACAAGCTAAAATTTACAGGTCTCAGTTCAAACGGGAAAAAACGCATCTCATTTCCATCACCATCTCGGACGACAACATAGAGGAACAGTACTGTTCATGCACTGCAGGGTAAGAAGTTTAATTTACCTTCAATTAATTAACTTAATTATTATTATTAATTAATTAACCTAAATTGACGTGACTTGTAAGATAGGCTGTGCTAACTGCTACAACCTTGTTTTTTTTATATATAAACCTAGCTTAAAGCTCTGTATTAGCAGAGCAAGATTTTCTTCTGCTAAAGCAGTGTTTTGTAATGTACTACGCTCTGCTAAACATCTGTTAATGTACACTAACAAGATCCATGTAACTGATCTGATACATCATTGGGATTAAATCCTTAGGGAACCGGGTTTCTGCTCCCATATCGTCAGCTTATTCCACTACATGGACCTGCTGCGGGGGGGAGATCAGCTGTCCTGTACAAGTCAGGCCCAGCAGTGGCATCGGCCCAGAGGCAAGCAGATCAGAGGCCAACCAATCACCTCCATCGTCGTTGCCAAAGCAAAGGCTAAACGTAAAAAGAAGCCTGTCATCTGCTCTTACAACCCAAACAGGTAGGTTGATGTCATTTACAGCACACAGTGGTCAGCAAAGGACTAAGATCCTCTTATAAAATCTACTGCCAGGCATTTGAAGCCTTCCTTAAAGCAAAATAATCTTTAATCATCAAAGTATAAGCACTTACTATGCAGTTAAACAGTCCCTGTGTTTTAATTCCATATACATATTGTATAACCATGTTTCTCTCCATGAACTCAGAAAAACAGACTGTTTTCAGCTTTGTGATGCTGCATGTACTGTACAGCATCAAAATGTTAATTTAACATTGTGAGGTGACTATGAAGCTCATGTTTTGCAATACATTAACCAAAACAACCTTGCTGCCCTTTTTAGAAAAGAGTCAGGTGTGAGAGGAGAGGTGTATGAGGTCATAAAAAGCATGACTGGGACCCCCATAAGTTACCTGGTCAGTCAGACTGCTGCTAGGGTGACAGTACAGGGAAAGGAACTTCCAATCGGATGTGGTTTGAGCTACCAGGTAATTAATACACTTACCGTCTACACACTGAACAGCATCTGGAGGAACAATGGTTCAAATATTAATACAAACATAAGTACACTATAACACCTAACAGTTCTCCAATTCATTTTATTTACATTAGAAAACATTCAAGAAATATGCATTCATGTACATGACTGGTTCTCAACTGGTCTGGCTACAGGACCCGCCATCAGAACTTAATGACAAGCTGTGACCCAGATCGAGGAAAATATCCAACTTCTCAAATTTATTTAATGAAAAGATGCACTTTGAACCTGAGATAATACAGAATATCATAGAATGCCAACACAAAAACAAGCTAAAGTTGGAACCAAAATGACCAACAGCTGGG
Organism: Cetoscarus ocellatus; assembly: GCA_037902135.1. NCBI lineage: Eukaryota > Metazoa > Chordata > Actinopteri > Labriformes > Labridae > Cetoscarus > Cetoscarus ocellatus. The sequence goes on from JBAMNC010000769.1 coordinate 742,351, forward strand.
GATGCTAGGTAGGGAAGTATTCCCTTTTACATCCAAGGAGTTGCATTTTAATTTAAACCAAAATGTGCATCTTAGGGACACACAGTTTCAAGACTTTAAATGTTACTTTAGCTGTGATAAACAAACATCAGTGGACACATGCCGAACAGCTCTGTATTGATAATATTTAATCAGTAGCACTAACTAAGCAGGTGATCATGAAGCTGTCACAAAACACTAGCAGACTCAGTGCTTTCATGCACAAACACGAAATAAAAAAGTGCAGCTACTGAGAAATTCTTTTAAAAAATCTTAAAAATATGTAGCTTGAGCTAAGTACCTTGTGAATATTTAGGAAACACCTTGCTGTTCAAACAGTTGAACATTTACAGCTAATCACAGTAGAAGATCAATCAATACAACTATTTAAATCACAGAAAAATCTGTAAACATACATACATGAAATAAATTTTTTTCAGATGAGCCATCTTTTTGTCATTTGAAATCCCCCGCTGAACATATGGATGAATACAGGATAACTATAATATACATTTATTCATACATTTTCTATACTGACTATCCCTTTCAGGGTTGCGGGGGGCCTATCCCAGCTGTCATTGGGCGAGAGGCAGGGTACACCCTGAACTGGTGTTGATTGCAGGGCAACATATAGAGACAGACAAACATTTACACTCACATTCATACCTAAGAACAATTTAGTCACCAGTTAACCTAATGAGTATGTTTTTGGTCTGTGGGAGGAAGCTGGAGTGCCCAGAGAGAAGATAACTATAATATGTGGGGCTGAAAATTTGAGAGCATGCTTACAACATACCAAATTTGATTGATGTTGCCCAATCTGATGCTTGGTATTCTTCCTGCTACAATTTTGAATTTCTTTACTTTTGCAATAGCTCTCTCTACATGAACTCTGTGAGCAGCTATCTTTTTTGTTCTGTGGACATCAGTGGCAGACATCTGTTTGTTTGACTGAGCTAAAGGTGGAATATTTACTCGCAGTCCAATCTCCTCCAACTCTTTCTCAATAAGAAATCCTTTGTCAACCATTACACCATCGCCCTTGTTCAGGTAGCCATGATCCATGAGTGTTTTCATCAACTCTAGAAAGTTGCTTTTCTGAACAATTTCCTTGTCAGACAATGATCCAGTAAAAAGAGTAGATGTAAACATGATAGCGCCACGTGGATCACATGCAATCAATGATTTCAGAGTGTTGGTTGACTTGTAGTTTGAGAAACTTTGACTCTGAAGTACCAATGAACTTGGCCTCTCAATCTTAAGTTCTGTGCAATCAAGTATTGCCTGACTTGTTGCAAAGTCCTTCTTATATTTATCTGGCATTTGGGAGATTATGATGTCTCTATGTGGCCACACAGGAAGTTCCCCAAGCATACTAAACATATAATCAACCCACGAGTTGAAAAGAGTGCCTGCACTTCGTTAAGGTATCTGAAATCTGTAAGCCAGATCCTTTAAATCTAAATTTTGGCGCAACTTCATGAGAACCAGCAAAAATTGGTGACGTAGTGGCATTTCATTTATTTCTCGATCAACCCTTATATATATTAATGGGACAAAAAGTTTGGGGAGCTGTATCAGAAGTTGGCACTGCAAACACGGAGCACAAATTGTTAAATTGCTCATAACTAAAGTCAGTGCAATACTTGAAATAGTTTGCAATACTGCTGCGTTGCAGGAGTTCTGGTGTCAGTCTAGTCTGAATCTGATTTTTCTTTTAATTCTTCAATTTCAGCATCTTTCTGAGCCAGCATGGTCCTTAATGTCAGCAGCTCTTGCTCCACTTCTGTTGTGGGCAGCTTCAGTGGCGGATGCTGGTCTGGCTGATCGAGCGCTCCCTCTGGCTGCTGTTGCATGGGTGGCTGCTCATCCTCTGGCGGCATTGCAAATATAAATTTAAGCTTAAAAATGAATGAAGGAAAATATTTAAATATGTTCTGGTACAAGTGTCACAAACCAACCAGCATATAAGCAGAATCATTAAAACTAAAGAGTACACTTGATAAAGCACATCATTTTTGAAACAAGTACAACAATAAGAACTGTTTAGCCATGGAACATAAATGCTTTAAAAATGTTAAAGAGAAAGGGAATCTTACATAGCTTAAAGTTTGTAATTGATTTGGAAAAAAGGAAAAGTCAATGATGTACTATAAATTGGCAAAATAGTATACATTAAGACCGCAGCACACCAGTGTCAATAACACTAACAGTAACACTAACACAATAACAGTGTCAATAGAGCATGCCCTCTCATTCATTGTTATTGGTTATAATGTGAATTCTGCTGTCTGTACTTGTAATGACTTCAATTTTCTTTTCCTGTAGCTTCCACTGTTGAACAAGCCAGCATCACCCCTGCCTGAATCCTGTTCCTGTGCTGACAACATCCCCAGACCCCTCTCCTCAGATATCACTGTACCAACACCTACTGAAGAGGTCACTCCGAGTTTCAACCTTGAAGAAGCAAGGAAGATTCAAGTTGCGACAAAGGCACAGGCTGCATGTGAGAAATGGTACAGAGAGCGTGAGGGAAGGCTGACAGCCTCTAATTTTGGAAAAATACTGAAAAGAAAAAAAATTACAGAGGAATTTGTCCAGGCAACCTACTACCCCAAACCCTTCACCTTAAAGGCATTAAGCTATGGCACTGCCAATGAGCCAAAGGCAAAGCAGCTCTACAAAGAGAAATTTCCGTCAAGACATGTACATGATGCCGGCCTTATGCTACAGCCAGTGCTGCAGTTTCTTGGTGCAACGCCAGATGCTATTATTTGCGATGATGGGAAAATTGGATTGCTTGAAATTAAGTGCCCCTATGGATCAAGAGAACCATAGAAGAAGCTGCCTCAACTATCAAAAACTTCTACGTCATCAAAACTGGAAAAGACATCACAATATCAAAAAGCCACAACTGCTACTACCAAATCCAAGGGCAGCTGCTTTTAAGTGGACTTGACTTCTGTGATTTTGTCCTTTACACAAGAGTAGATCTGTACATAGAGAGAGTTCACAAAGACGTCCTGTTCATCAATTCAATGATTGAAAAGCTTCATGAATTTCATGTAAATAAGTTTTATCCCAAAAAATAGATCTCACCTCCTCTCCCAATTTTTCGGTCCTTCTTGGTCCTTCTGAGAGCTGACTCACACCTGTAAATAAAAGAAAAGTAACATCATTAGGGCTGCAAGTAACAATTACTTTCATTATCAATGGCTTTTGATTATTTTATTGATTAATTGATTTTAAGTGGTTTCATAAAATGTGTTTCTCAAACCCAGCACTGCCTGTTTAATGTTGCAGGTAAATTTTTAAACAGTGTGCAGGTACCTTTTTCTGGTTTTTGTCTTCAGCTTAAATTTGTATTAAGTGTGACTTGAACCTGTGTGAATTCATATGTGTCTGCACCTCTTTTTGGGGGATGGACGACATCTCTTTCCCACAGTAGATCCAGCTCTTGTAGCTTGGTGAGAATGGGGGAACTCAGTGCTGGGCCCTCCATTGACAAAATGCTTAAACAAAAAATACAGCATGTTAATAGGAGTTACTACTCACTGAATCAGCACAAATCAATTACCTTTTGAACACCCTAATCTCTTGTTTAGTGACACCAGTATGTAAATAGTTTGAGTATTTTGTTGGTTTTGAATAAAGGTGAAAAGATACATGTTTTGTTAAATTTGTTCTTGAATTTGTATGAGAATTTTCTAAAATGTTGTATATGTACATGTCTAATTTCCATATGTTTCCAGGTTAATTACATAAACATATTAATAAAGTCTGGTTCCACTTTATATGTCTTTTGTATCATTTAAAACATAGTGTATACACAACAGTAATAGAGAGATTACTTTTCACCATTTCTTTATGATTAAAATGTACATTCAGGCTGTAAATTATTTGTGAACCAGCTATTGGAGTCGGGAAGTTATGGTGCATCTTATGTGCGGGTTTAGTCATTGTTTTTGGCTCAGAATATGAGAGAAAATCAACAGTCTTTTGACCATCTTAACTGAGAGCAGCTCTCCGTTAGTTTGGTGCTACATTGTTTACATTGACTGATTCAATGTAAACAATGTAACGTTTGCCAACCTTTGTTATCTCGGCTACCGCAGATAAGTTAATGAAGCTAAGCTCCATGGCTTTAAACTTTATTTTTCGTTTAAGGCCGCTCTGCTCTCCCAAACTCTCCATGGTGACAGCCAGTAGCACACGCAAAATCCTCATTTAAGGGGGGAGGTCTGCACCACTTTTGTGCCTGTTATCAATTGCGCATGCAGTCTTGGTAGATCACCCGCAACATGCCTACTAATGGCAAGCAGAATTTTTTAGTTTGCACAAGCAATTTTGCGCTTGTTATTTGGGATCTTAGTAGATCTGGCCCTAAGTGTTAAAGCATTAGTCGAGGGAAGGTGGGAGGTTGCAGCGAGGGCTGCTCCATTCATGCAAAAATCATGACTGCAATTATTTTAATTGATATTGAGATCACAATTATCTTTATAATTGTTCATTTATTTTTCAACATCTGTGCCTCAAGCATACATCAAACTAAATGTGCATGTGAAATTTTTGGGGTTTTAATGATGTGCTATTTTGGGCAAAAATGCAACATACGTACCACACATTGCATACCTATGGACAAGTGAGTGAAAATCACACACAGTGAAGTAACTGTTAAATCTCAATGATCCTCTCTCCATAATCGTGAGCGATCATTACACTAAATGAAATTGAAACTTGATTGACTGCCCATCCCTAGTTGTGGGCACTTTTTGGAGGCCCAGGGTGAAGTCCAGTTCGGATTGTTCTCTGGCTACCATTTAGGAAGTAATCCTTTGTTTTCAGTAACAGGACTCTTTTGAATCTATCAGTGACAACTGTTGGTTCTTTTGTGAACAGAGGGTTTGTTGATCAAAACCTTTAATTATTAGGCCCTGGTTTTCGATCAAATGGTCTGTTTGCACCAGGCAATCCTGCCCAGAGAGTAATAAGTGGCATGAATGCTTTGTGTTGTCATTTGGGAGTAAAGAATGAAAAACCTTATGGCGTGTAAAGATTCCTAGCACATGCAACTCAAAAAAACATTAGCCCGGCCTTGGGTTGCTTGTCCATAGGGGGCCCTAATCAAAAGCTCCTAACTGATCACACAATACACCCCAAAGGGCTGAACATTTGCATATTGACAGAAACAATTATTCACATTTGTTGAGCTGTATTAACTCCATGACAGTAATAAAAAAACATGGTGACTGAAGGCCTGCTCCTCAATGACAACAGCAGAGCAACACAGTGCACAGCCAGGGAAGTGTTGGTCTGTGTGTCTGTGCGCAGACCCTTACTTTTGTAATCTACGCATTTGGGCATATTGAGCAGCATAAGACTGCCTACTTGTGCTCTCACCGTCCTCCAACTCTGATTCATATATGTCTTCTTCTTCCTCTTCCTCCTTGTCAGGATTTTTTCCTTCACAGTCCCAAGATTGCTCAGTGGTGCCTTTAATGGTTCTTACCAACACCTGACATAATTCAGAATGAAGATGCAGAGAGCAGCTGGGTGCAATCAAACAGAGTTTTACTTGCAGCAAGGAGAACAACAATACAGAGTGTCAAGCAGTCTGAGGTGTTGATCTGAAGCTAATACAAAAGTCTTCTCTCTATATAGGCATGTGTGTGCGTGTGTGTTTAACATGTAGGGAGGGGTGAGAGGTGTCGTGGCCTTCACGTCTCCTTCTTGGGTCTGTTTAGGCTGGTCTGGTGATGCACCGAGTCATAAACAATAGTTGATAAAAAGTAACAAGGAGAGGGCTGCACAAGGCCATGAATGGATTGTGTGTGTGGGGAAAGAATGTCATGTAGTATCTGTGTGTGTGGGGAAATGATGAAGCTGCTAAAGAAAAGGTTATACAATGATCAGGATAGAAATGTTCAAATACATGAAAACACTATATACAATATGTACAAAGTTCAAATCATTCTTAACATTCCCCGCTGTTTTTCATTATTTGAACAGATAACAATGTACTTTTCACATCAACCTTATACAACTTCAGTTAGATTTTCTGTACAGACATAGTATCTGCGAAGAAACTAAATTTGTGTTTCCTCGTGTCCAATTGGTGGGGCTGTTGGTAAGGTGGAATAAACATGCTGTCTGTAAATTTTGGGAGTCATTTTTCAAGCAAGATTTATGAACACTAAAGCAGTATGTTGGATTAACATTAAATTTGTCATTGTTGTAAAAACAGTCAAATTGAACATCCTTAGTTAGATGTACTGGGCCATAAATAGGGTTGTTCTTTGTATCATTTGTTTTAAGTAGATGGGTAAAGTTTAACATCTTAGCATTAGGTTTAGGGCCTGAAATCATAGACCAGTATGTTTGGTTCAAAACTGTAGCTGCAAGTGATGATCTGAGAATATGTGGGAACAAAGTGCTGACATTTGTAACTGGTTTAGGTATGATGTGGGGGTTTCTTGTGGCTATTGGCATCCGAGTACACACATAGCAGTCAGTTAGATTCTGAGATTTTGCTAAGGTTTGTGCATATCTGTACCACATGTTCAGTTCAAAAGATGATGAGAAGTTGAAAGCCTTGGTATACCAATCCAAGGGGCTGCTGTCTTCAGGATGGTCCAGGGGGTTGTTATTTCCAAGATGGTTACGCTTGTTCAGTCCATGTCCACCAGGGGGAGCCAGAGGAGCCAGAGGCCGGTCAGTCAGGATCCAGACGATGATGCACAGCAGAGTAGTCAGGAAGCAGGGGGTCCATCTCTGAGCCATTTCCCTATAGTACACTGGGGCCGGTCAGAGACCTGGCGATGGTTTCTTCTAGGGTTTGAGACGGTGTCCTAACGGCAGTGCCTTCTATCAGCACACGGAGCTATTCTCCGCCCCCCTTTGTAGCCCGCTTTATTCACCAGTGCACTTTGATGATTCCAGCTTCAGCTTCTCCTCCTCACTTCTCAGGAGTTTGCAGTGGCTGAGATGGATCCAGGACGGTCTTCCTTCAACTTTTACTGCTATGGGCGTTGACAGGAGAACTTGGTACGGCCCAGTCCAACGTGGTGATGACCACTTCCTTCTCTGGAGGGCCTTTAGGAACATAAAGTCTCCGGGTTTGACAGGTGTAGGGCCTTCAGGCTTCTCCTCCTGGGACACAGAAACAGACTTGACAGCATCAATTTGCTCTTTCGCTTTACAACATTGTTGCAGATGTGTCACTAATTCAGAGCATTTTACAGGTTTCTTAGGCTGGAGAATTGTCAATTTAGGTAGCTGATAAGGTCTATGAAATATACATTCAAATGGTGTTAATTTATGTTTGCCACAAGGTGTTATATTAATGGAAGTTTTAACTAGGTGTAAACAAGCAGGCCATGGTTTTCCTGTTGTTTCCATTGCTTTAATTAGTTGTTGTTTAACTGTACCATTCTTACGTTCCACGAGTCCAGCTGACTGTGGATGAAATGCTGTGTGTAATTTATGTTGCACTCCTAATTCGTTCAGCAGAGTTTTTACTTTTTGTGCAGTAAAGTGTGTACCATTATCTGAGTAGATAATTTCAGGTATTCCAAATCTGCAGAAAATACTTTCTTTCAGCACTTTAACTGTAAAATCTGCATCAGCATGTGCAGTTGGATGTATTTCAGTCCAATTACTATAATGTCATATAACAACTAGAACTTATGCCTCCTTGAGCATTGTTTTTTAATCATATTAAACAATTTTTTACATGTTTATGTGCAGCTTTTTGGAAATTTGGAGCATAAAAACATTTTTGTACTCCCCCTAACATCCCCGCTGTTGTCACATGGCAAGATCCATGGGACACCTGACACGCCAAGGGATATAAGGAAGGAGGTAACCAGAGTAAACCAGTATCTGGGTGATAAAAAAGGTCATCCTCAGGGTCAAGGATAACACATGCAGGTGGGTCTGCATGGTGTTGATGGTCATGCAGAACATCATCAGAGTTAGTTATGGTAGTAAAGAAAGGGGTAGCAGGTTCACCTCGGGCTAAAGCCTGAGCTGCAGAGTCAGCTAGAGCATTGCCACTGGAAAAAAGATCAGTTTTTTTGGTGTGAGCCAGAACATGGACAATAGCTAAAGCTGAGGGAAGTTTTAGGGCTCGTGTTAGGTCTTTAAGCAGGACTGCATGCTTGCAGAGCAGAACCAGATGATGTTTTAAACTCTCTAAGATGCCATTGAGCACAGTGATAATGACAAGAGGTATAGACATATTTAGAATCAGTGAAAATAGTTACGGGAAAGTCAGTACAATAGTGTAAGGCAGCAATAACAGCTTTTAGCTCAGCAGATTGGGCTGAGTCAGATGCAGGTAGTGATTGTGTCATCAGTACCTCAGTCAGGGTGGTTACAGCATAAGCAGAGTGTGTTTTTCCATTTGAATTTTTTAAAGAGCTGCCATCAGTAAAAAGCCAAATTGAATCAGGAATAGGTGTGTCCTTCAGATCAGGTCTGGGCAAAAATGTCTGAAGGGAAGATTCTAATCAGTCATGATCATCACATATGTTTTAAACGTCAGGTAAAAGTGTCGCAGGATTTAAAACTGTGCAGCATAGTATTTCTAGGTGTGGTTGAGACAGAAGAACAGTCATACAGTGCAGATGACAGGAAATGAATCTTATCCTGTTGTAGCAGTGCATATACATCATGGTTTACATGTAAGGTCAAAGGATGAAAAAGAACAACATCAGCACTGGATGTAACTGCTTCTGCAGCTGCTATGACAGCCATGACACATGGAGGGAGGCCTTGTGCCACGGGGTCAAGCTTTTTAGAGTAATAAGCTATAGGGCGGTAACTTCCTGCTTCTTTTTGGGCCAGTACTGCGGACATGTGACCACCTTTAGAGTGACAGAAAAGATGAAATGCTTTGCTGTAGTCAGGTAGTTTTAAAGATAAAGATTGGTGTACTGCTCGTTTTAATTGCTTACATAAGTCCCTGTGCTCTGAAGACAGAGGGAAAACTCTCTCTTTTGAGGTTAGAAGTGAGTACAGCGGTCCTGACATAGCAGAGAAATTTGGGATCCATTGTCTGCAGTAATTTAGGGTTCCTAAGAATGCCATTAGTTCTTTAGATGTGTCTGGATAAGGCAACTCAGAAATCATCTTAATCCGTCATGTTGTAAGAGATTTGGAACCATGAGAAAGAGTATGTCCAAGGAATTTAACTTCCTGTTGAACAAACTGCAATTTGTTTTTACTGCATTTATGTCCTTGTTCAGCTAAAAATTTCAGTAACTCTAATGAGTCATTGTAACATTTAGTTTTATCATCTGAGGCGAGAAGGATATCATCAACATACAATAAGACTTGTGAACCACAAGGTGGATTAAATTTAGAAAGGTTTGCAGTCATAGCCTGAGAAAATATAGTTGGTGAATCAGTAAAGCCTTGAGGAAGGTGGGTATAAGTATACCATTTACCTTCAAAAGTGAATGCAAACCAATATTGTGACTTTTTATCTACAGGTATGGAGAAAATGCATTTGCTAGATCCACTACTGTAAAATATTTCATCTTTGGTCATAGATTATTAAGCAATGTGTGTGGATCTGGCACAAGTGGTACACGTGTTTGAACAGTTTTATTCACAGCTTGTAAGTCCTGTACCATTCTCCATCCCACACTGGGCGGAGCTTTTTTCACAGGAAAAATAGGTGTATTTACAGGTGAGTCATCACATGGTATTATGACTCCAGCTTTTAACAAGTCTTGTATCACAGGTGTAATACCTGCTATTGCATCAGGCTTTAATGGATATTGTTTCTGTCTAGGCCTGTGCTCATTTTTTCCTTTAATTAGGATAGGTTTTACATCTTTCATTAAACCTACATCAGATGGACCTTGAGACCAAAGTGTTTCAGGAACGTCTTTTGGAGGTCATTCTGTAGTGCTCAGGTGTACTTGTGTCAAAGGAATGCACTTTCTGGTGCCCTGTAACAGTGATGGATAAAATCTATTAAAGATCTGGGCACTTGGGGACCATTTAAGGTTAAAAGTTCCTGGTACAGGGGTCCAGTCATGTGTTAAGGCTGCTGTTAATGCAAGATCACCACATTCCTTCCACTTTCTGTCTTTTGGTTTATACATAGAAATGTGTGCTCGTTTGCCTTCAAACTGAGATTGGACTTCAGGTTGTAAATGGACTGAGAAACAACAAAGTCCCTCTAATGTCCATAAAAGTGAACCACATCTTAAAGTAGTGGCTTCAGGTAAATTGTGGCAACGGTCAAGGTCCAATGTCACATCTGTTAATGAAACTGCTATGGTTGTATGAAGCTGGACAGGAGTGTCTAATTCTGTAATGTCCATGCCAGCACCAGTCAATATGTTTTTAGCATCTGATTGCAGTTGTTTCATTTGGTCACCTTCAATGTTAAAGCCATACCAGTATCCTGGTGGGGTGACATAAAGTTGTCTTGCAGTTTCTGTTCTTAAAACTGTATAATCATCTTTGTTTCTGCCTATGGTCAAATCAAGATCATAAAGCAAATCTCTTCCCAAAAGGTTCACTGGACAGGAAGGACAATGGATAAACTGAACTTTAGCAGTTTTTCCTGTATGAAGGTCCGTAACAGGTACGGGTTCAGTCAGAGATTCTGTGGTCAAATCTCCACTCGCAGACTTGACACAAATGGTGGATTTGGTTAACATTACATGTTTTGGCACTTTATTCAGAGTGCTTCTAGTTGCACCTGTGTCCAATAGGAATTCAATCAGTTCACCATTTACATTTAGGACAATAGTTGGGGACTGGAGCATGGAATTATAACAAATTTCAACAGGTGATTCATCATTTGGTAATGTTTGATCAGCTTTATGAGCCAACAATTTTTCTAGCATCACTTTTTGGTGCTCCATCGTCTCTTTATCTTCCTGGTTTAGTCATGCGTGCTTTTTTGCGGTCTTTATTATGCCTTCTGCGGACTCTAGTGTGGTCCGGTGAGACATCTCTAACATGTCTGCGTTGCTCATGGTCAGAGTCTGAATCAGAGTCAGTCTCTTCATCCATTTGCTTCAGCCTACAGTGTTTCTCAATGTGGCCTGTTTTGTTGCAATATGGGCACTTTATGCGAGGTCGGTCTTTAACTCTGTCTCTGCCTCTATCTTGGTTTTTGTTTAGGTTTATAGTTAGATTTTTGTTTTGGTCTCGCACCTGACATGAACGCTACAAGAGCTTGCTCCACATTTATCTTTGTTTTCTTTTCCTTCTGCTGGGTGTTTTCATAATGGTGGAGGCAATGTTGTTACAATTCTTCCATGGAACATGTTCCCAGGGTGAGACAGGTCAGTTTAACTTTTGCTTGCAGGCTCTGTGGGAGACAGTTTAAAAACATTGTCTTCCATGCTGTGGTGTATTTCGCATCATGAGAGTCACTGTAGCCTAGATGTTTTTCAAAGGCTGTCGTGAAGCGGAGTGAAAAAGTAGTCAGGTCTTCATCATCTCTGATTCTCAATGTAGTGACTTGGCCAGGGTCACACTTACTGCCATATTTGTCCTGTACTATTTCTTTATGCTTGCGTAGGTCCTGCCAATCAATTGCTGGAGAGAGGTCAGTCATGGGTATTGTCCCTGGTATTACTGCCTCAAAGTCTCCTTTAAACAGGATTTTAAGACATTTCATTAGCTCCATGACTGTGGGTTGATAGGTAAGTATCATTAAATCAAGGCTGGACCAGTAATCATCCACATCACCTCCTTCTTTTGGTGAGACCAATTGTTTAGGTGTGGTTTTCTCCTCACACTGTTCCTCGCTTACCTCTGTAACAATAACTTTCTTTTTATCAGTCATGAGGGGTGATTTTTTAGACAGATACCAGATCATCATGTCTTCTTCTAGCTGTTTTTGTTTCTGTTGTTGTTGTAATATTTCTTGTTGTTTAATTTTTCCCTGTTCTTCCTTCTTTTCAGCATGTAGTGCTGCTTGTGACCACATCAGGGCACATTGAACTTCATTACAATCATCTCTTTTTTTCTTATTGGCTTCTTTTACAGCACACACAAGTGCTTTGCATGATTTTACTTTAAGGTTTCCATCAAATTCATACTCTTTTATCCATTTTTCTGCGTACTTCAGGGGATCCACAGGTGGATTTCCTCCCTGTTCTTTCTTTATTAACTGTCCATTATGTTTAAACCTCCTCTTTATCTTCTTCTTTACTCAGTTTACTGTTACCTTTTCCCATATTGCAATCTTCTGGACAATGATCAACCATCAGCCACTATCAGAGAGAAGATCGCCCACTACACCAAGCTTCTACTGTGACTAATTCACAGCGGATGTAGCCGTCTTCCTCTGCAGCCTCTCAATTTTGATCAGAGTCACACACACACAAAGTCACACACACACAGTCACACACACACACAAATGTACCCAACTGTACACAATTGTCTTCACTCCCGAGACTGCCTTCTAACGCAGTTTAAGTCACTTAGGAGTGGTGTCCTAGCTTAGAGTTATCAAACAGTAGTGCAGGGCAATTAGTGGGTTGTAAATCCACTCTAAGACATCCTACATCACTCTTCACTCCTGAAACTACTTTCTAAAGCAGTTAGAAATCATGTAGGAGTGGACACCTAGTTTAGGGCAATTTAGACAGGTGTACGGCCTGTCTCTCAGACATCCTAAACTCTTAGTATAGGGCAATTAGCGGGTTACAAGTCCGCTCTAAGACCTCCTATACTGCCTAACCAGCGGGTTGTAAGTCCGCTCTGAAGCTTCTTATACCACAAAGGATCTATGCTCACCAGTTTGCAGCCAGCTGTCTCTCGGGTGGATCCTCGTCACCAGAGGATCCGGCTTGAAGGACCAAGTTTATGTCAGGATTTTTTCCTTCACAGTCCCAAGATTGCTCAGTGGTGCCTTTAATGGTTCTTACCAACACCTGACATAATTCAGAATGAAGATGCAGAGAGCAGCTGGGTGCAATCAAACAGAGTTTTACTTGCAGCAAGGAGAACAACAATACAGAGTGTCAAGCAGTCTGAGGTGTTGATCTGAAGCTAATACAAAAGTCTTCTCTCTATATAGGCATGTGTGTGCGTGTGTGTTTAACATGTAGGGAGGGGTGAGAGGTGTCGTGGCCTTCACGTCTCCTTCTTGGGTCTGTTTAGGCTGGTCTGGTGATGCACCGAGTCATAAACAATAGTTGATAAAAAGTAACAAGGAGAGGGCTGCACAAGGCCATGAATGGATTGTGTGTGTGGGGAAAGAATGTCATGTAGTATCTGTGTGTGTGGGGAAATGATGAAGCTGCTAAAGAAAAGGTTATACAATGATCAGGATAGAAATGTTCAAATACATGAAAACACTATATACAATATGTACAAAGTTCAAATCATTCTTAACATTCCCCGCTGTTTTTCATTATTTGAACAGATAACAATGTACTTTTCACATCAACCTTATACAACTTCAGTTAGATTTTCTGTACAGGCATAGTATCTGCGAAGAAACTAAATTTGTGTTTCCTCGTGTCCAATTGGTGGGGCTGTTGGTAAGGTGGAATAAACATGCTGTCTGTAAATTTTGGGAGTCATTTTTTTTTTATTTTGATTTGAACTTTACAAAGTTCAAATCATTCTTAACACTCCTCTAGCTTCTCCTCTAGCTCCTCTTCCTCCTCCATGTCTCTCTGGCGCTGTAAAGTGCTGCGTGACTAAGAAAAAGAGGTAGAATTTTTAGTCTCACTGTGTGATGATCACTTCTGAGCAGCATATGACTTAAAGATTTGGGAAGCCATTACAAACAACCGTTCTTTAACAAGACAACAGACATGATGGAGCTCACCCTCCTGGCTGTGTCTGGGTACTGGCTATGTCGTCGAGGGTTTTGACCTGTGGTAGAGGTCAGTGTTGATCTGAGACTTAGGCCTTTGGGGGAGACCATGGAATGACTAGGGTAGCTGCCCGTGAGGGGAGAAGAGTAGCTGCTCAATGGGATGTCCACACGCTCAGCCAAAGTGTCAGACATCTTGATCCGTCCATTAAACAGCTATGGAGTCATTAAGAATCTATTATGCTCACTTCCAAAAAAGAAACAAATTTTAGTTTTACCAGTTAAGATTTTCTAAAATGTTTAATATAATTCAATTTCAGTTTTCATTTTAAGTGGATAAATAACAGAATTAAACAGTTAGACTGATCCTAATGCAGTTAAGTTGACACTCATGTTTGCCCCAATTGACATAAGCACCGAGTACCTCCAAATCCTTTGGTGTGTTTATTCCTTCCAAGTTGTGAAATGAGTGTGTATAGACCTCCAGTGCTTTAGCATGAAAAAGCATCTCCACTGTGATGAAGTCAATGAATATCATCTGCCATAAACAAATAAAATGTTGTTTCCAGTGTGAAATACAGAGGATGTGCATAGAATGTACACATGTATAGCACTTACTTTGATATCATCCAGCTTTTGTCTCTGAAAATCTGTAATGGTTTCCTCCAGTTGTCTAATGCTGCGCTGGGCATTGTTGGAAGCCTTCCGAGCATTTACCTCTGCCTGTTGATTAACACTGGCTGCAGTTACAGTGCTCTAAGGTCTACCACAGAGTGTTGTTATTGTGGAGGTATTCATGAGATAATACTTAGACTTTACATTACCTGAGACTAAAAATTCTTGTCAGGAACTGTTTTTCTTGTGCAAACTTCTTTGAGTTTAAAATACATCACTTTAAATAAGTACATGGTTCATATTGAAGACTGCATTGCAATTATAGAGTCACATGCCACAAATATTTTTGTATGCAGCAAACATATTGTAGTTAATTTTAGTTATAACAAATTATCATTACTTATTCAAAACAGCACACTTTTCATACTATCTGTGGTTTAGTAATATACGTACACATTTAAACAAAACCTTGAACAGTGCCTTTACCACTTAGACATAATTACTGTCAATACAAAGCAAAAAATACCCCATCCAATACTTCCAGTGGTTAGACTTACACTTTTATAACATTTTGTAATAGCTATCTAATATATAAGCGCATCCATTCATCCATCATCTTTACCACTTCCAAAGTTTATGGTCCTGGGGAGCTGGAGCCAATCCCAGTTGACATTTGGCAACAGGTAGGGTACACCTTTGACTGGCTGCTAGCAAAGCACAGAGCTGGCATACAGAGATAAATATCCATTCACACCCGTGGACAGTTTATACTCATTAGTCATTACATTTATTATCCAAATGTTGCAGAAGCTGGATTACCAGGAGAGAATGTAAAGCTATACGCAGGGTTTGATTTTGACCTGCAGAGAATCAGACTAGGAAACCTGCTGCTCTATGGCAACAACATGGAAGACTGAGTCACTTGCTGCATGATTTTAATTACAAATGAAATTGCACATATTGCTTCAATATACCAATATAAAATCAAACCATGTAGATTAACATATTTCATTTTTATGTTCCTCTGTCATGGTTTTGGCTGTTGCACATGTATTTAATGTAACTGTAGCATGTATCGTAGGATCTCAAATAAGAGAGCTGCTGTCCTCTTTTGAACATCTTTGAAATAGGACAATGACAAAAAGCAAAATTGTTTGATATCCAATATTTAACCCCAGTCTCTGGTCTAAATATTTCTTTGTCCACAGCTCAGGCATATCAGCCTGTGGTCCTAACATTTCCTTCTTTCCTTTTTTTTATGTTTAGCAAGGTTGGTACCACAATACATTCTCTCAAGTTCCAAGGTAAAATGAAATCTAAAAACTCAAATATAAGTTGCATTGAGTAAAAATGAAATGAGAATTATTTTGGTGCCACTTTTGTAGATGTGCATGTACTCAATTTATTTAGTATTAAATATACAGTAAATATACAGATAATGATATTCCCCTGTTAAGGATACAATGCCTTGTCGATCTGCTTGGTTCCTCAGTTTAATTTTGTCCAGTTTCTGCAACTCCTTCAGCTCCTTGTTCAGATCAGTGTTTAACTTCTTCAGATCTGCCTGGTTTTACAAGACAGATCACACAATACATAAAAACCAAGGTCAGAAAAATGTGTAATATGTCACTCTTTCCTCAAAAGCAACAAGAGAGCACTAAATAGCGCCAAAGATTGCAGCAAATGGTGGAAATCAGCTTGGTGAATTGTCAAAAAAGGGTACATATCAAAGTAAATGAGTATTACTGTTGAAGAGTCTGGAAGGAGAAAGTTGTCTTGTTAACCCACATCAGTCACACTAGACAAATTACCAAATTACCAAATTATCGGCATTATGTCATATTCAGTACTGGCTAACAGTTACAATAAGCATCATGCAAATATTTTGTGAGCACAGCTGTAGTCTACTCACCCTCTTGCTCTTAACAATATCTCCATATACTTTCAGAGGAGCAACAACTCTTGTCTCCAGTCTCTCTACCTAAAACATTGAATCCTCTATTATGACAACAACCTCAAGGTAAGGTTTAAGTGTAATGAAAGGATCACGGTGGTGCATAAATTACTATAATGTCCCTGACCTGAGCTTGTCGGTAGTCCTGCACCATGGCCAGATCCTCTGCCAGATTTTTAAGGCCAATTTGAAGCTCTGGATCCTCTGTGCTGGAGAAGTCAAAGAGTTGAGCCACCAACAGGTCTGCTTTATCTCGCAGTCTGGCTGTCTTCCTGGTGTATGAGGCCAGCAGGGTGCAGATCTCTCCTAGATGCTTCTTGGCATGTTTTATGGTTTGCTCCATGCTCTTCACTTGCACATCTCTACATAGACAATTCAGAAGCAAGAGGCTTGTGCTGTATGGTTGGTATGTTTTTTATTACTAGTAGACTAATTCTTCTTCATTCTGCCATCAGCTCCTTAGTTTAAAGGGAAACTATAAAAAAAAATACTTCCACAGTTCATGTAGAATGTAAAAAACCCTTACTCCTACCTTGAAAGGAGGCTACTCATGTTTGCTCCGTCGTTCTTCTCACAGCTTCACTGTTCTGTTTACCTTGACTTCTTCTCACCTTCACCAGGGAACAAAGGACTGTTGCCATAGAAACAACAACAGCAAGTGGTGCATGACAGCAAAGGTGGAGTTGGAGCTGTAACTGGCAATCATTGCCACAAGATGGCAGCAATGTTTGGTTGGAAATAACTACAGAGGACTTGTTTGGTTTGTCCTCTGGGTTATGAGAGTCATCCTGCCTCTTATTACAGTTTTTCTCCATTGGTTTGGCTCATTTCTTGAAACAGAAATTACAATCTCAAAACTCTAAGATCCTTTGGCAAAATAGTCATACAGTTTAGCACATAGCACCATAGATCACTTGCAAAAGCTCATATCTCTCCCAAAACAGTTCACTCTTGTCAAAAAAAAAAAGAATCCGTTCCGATATAAATAGTCCGTGCCTCCAAAATGCAAAGATCCTTCTCAATTGCTTTGGCTCATTTCTTGAAACAGAGCAGATGTTCTCAACAATCTTGGTGCTTTTGCCAAAAAAACCTGGATAGTTCAGCACAACGCCATGGTTCACCTGCAAAACGCTTCACTCGTGTCAAAACTGAATTCCTTTCCCATATAAATAGTCAGTGCCCTAAAAATGCATCGTCCCTTTGACATTGTGTAAGCACTCCAAGTCAAAATGTTGAGATGTTTTGTCACCATGGCAGAGGACCATTAAAAAATCCCTCATGTCAAACTCTCTGTCTTAGCCCAGTCCTTCATTGACAATGATTACTGTACTAGTTTTTTGTCCGGCTAACAGAATACAATTGTGTATTAAAAAAAAACAAACAAACATGTATATATATATATATATATATATATATATATATATATATATATATGTATATATATATATATATATATATATATATATATATATATATATATATATATATATATATATATATATATATATATATATGTATATATATGTATATATATATATATATATATATATATATATATATATATATATATATATACACACATGTATATAAGAAATTTTAAAAAATAATGAAAACTCGCAATTTTTGAGAAAAAAATTAAAATTTTCAAGTTTATAAAGTCGCAAATTTACTGGTGATGGTGATGGTCATTACCTATAAATTAATAAACATCAATATTTAAAAGAATCACATAAATTACATTAAAACCTATTTCTCCTAAATAACAGCTGTAGAATAAACTAGAAGAGATGTTTGATCATCAAGTTGAGTTTGGTGTTACTACAGTCAACAACAGTAGGCCTACAGTTATTACAGTTTTTATAGTCATATCCTATTGATAAACATACTTCAATATTAAAAAAGATCATATAAATTACAGTAAAACATATTTCTCTAAAGTAAGAGCTGTAGTATAAACTTGAGGGGGTGTTTGATTAAGTATGAGTTTGGTGTCACTACAGTCCACAACCGTACAGTTTGTACAGTAATTATTGTCATTTGAAGTTGTCTGGCTCGAGGAGGAAAATGGAGGTTGTATGAGGTTGTGAGGTTGTAGCTCACAGTCGTTATGACAGTGATGAAAAAGAGAGGTTAGGTTTGAAACTACGTTGTTTTATTAATGAGTTATTGACCCGAAATATGAGTTTATAAAGTAGTAAATTTGTGACTTTATAAACTTGAAAAATTAGAGTTCTTTTTCGAAAATTTTGAGTTGTCATTATTTTTTTTTATTTCTTTAAGTGGCCCTAATATGCCGTCATAGCAGATACACACACATGCTGTTGAAACATTTATTTTTCTATTTTTCACCTATCAAGTCAGTGCAACATATGCACAGCAGATATATTTACATTGGAGTAAACAAAATATGCTTGAAAAAACAGTAAAGTGAAAAAGAAAACTGCAGAAAAAATATAAAGCAAAATAAGAGGCTGGAAAAAGTAATTAGGCAGAAGTGTATCGAAATGGCAAACGTGACTTTATCAGATTGCTGTGTCTTATGCAGAGAACCGTGCCACTTTGAATTGCAAAATGTGTGTAAAGCAGAAAATGTGTTTCCAGTTTTGGAGACTTGAGAACAGGTTTTGCTCTCTATGTGTCGGATGGATGGATGGATGGATGACATCGCTAAAATCAGGCCTATCCTGTCTCAGAGCAATGCTGAAAAGCTAGTCCATGCTTTTGGTACCTCTAGACTGGATTACTTTGATTCTCCTCTATCAGGCTGTCCCAGCAAGTCACTTAAGACACTTCAACTGGTTCAAAATGCTGCAGCACTTGTACTGACTAGAACTAGGAGAAGAGACCACATTACTCCTGTATTAGCTTCTCTGCATTTGCACCCCATAAAATATAGAATAGAATTCAAGATTCTTCTTCTCACTTATAAGGCTCTCAGTGGACAGGCACCAATTTATCTTAAAGAGCTTGTAGTGCTGTATAACCGCTCTAGAACATTACGCTCCCAAAATGCCGGCCTGGTCATGGTACCATCAGTCTCTAAAAGAAGTATGGGAGGTCTCTGGAACCGTTTACCGACCACGGTTCAGGAGGCACGCACCCTCTCTACCTTTAAGGTGAGACCTAAAATATTCCTCTTTGATACAACTTTCAGTTGGGAACCTGCTCAAAGTACATAGTTAAGACACATAGTTAAGATGCAATAGATTAAGACTGCTGGGGGGATCTGGCACACTGAGCTCTGTCTTTCTAACACTCTCTCTATATACAGATGTGGACAAAATTGTTGGTACCCTTCCGTTGATGAAAGAAATACCCACATGGTCACGGAAATAACTTGAAACTGACAAAAGTAATAACTAGAAAAGCACTCAGAGGGCGCAGACCTTCACCAAGCAGCTTTGGTCCACTTTGGTGAAAATGGTCCTATCTGGCAATGTTAAAGAATCCTTAAAAAAATTCCTGGATCCAGACGGGGATCCGGATCACCCCCAAAATTTAATCAGTTCTTCCATAACCCATTTCCGACAATTCCTGAAAATTTCATCCAAATCCATTCAGAACTTTTCAAGTTATTTTGAACACAAACAAACAGACAAACAGACAGACAAACAGACAGACAGATAAACGGCAAAAACATAACCTCCTTGGCGGAGGTAATAAAAATTTACTGAAAATTAACTAATGAAAATCAGACATTGCTTTTGAATTGTGGTTCAACAGAATTATTTTAAAAAACAAACTAATGAAACTGGCCTAGACAAAAATGATGGTACCCTTAACTCAATATTTCTTTTAACAACCTTTTGAGGAAATCCGGCGATTTCTGTAACTCTCAATGAGACTTCTGCACCTGTCAACAGGTATTTTGTAGTGATGTTATGAGGTGTGCCGAGGCTTCGAAGCGTGTGCCGAGGCTTCGAAGCATGTGCCGAGTAATGGAGTGGGCGTTTCTTCAAAGCGCGTATCGAGGCTTGCTTCATTTAGGGGAGGAGCCAAAAATGATGACGTCCGAAGCCTCGCTGCCCGGCTGTACCACATGACTGCTTCGGGAAGTGGTTCAGATTTTGACAGCGATATAAACCCCTCAGGCTCCATTCAGAGTGTGAGTTTTTGAAAGAGAGTTACAGTCAGCTGAGAGTTTGGATGGTTTGGATACGAGAGTTTGGATAGCATTACATAGTTTAGAGATAGTTTGGAGAGTTTAGAGAGAGAGTTAGAGAGATAGATTGAAGATTTAGGAGAGTGAAGAGAGGATAGGTAAGAGGATGGAGCCAGGTAGTAAAAAGAGCATTTCCCCTGTGTGGGAACATTTTGATTTGATTACTCCTAATAAGGCAAGTGAAATCGACCAATATTTCAGACACATTAGGTGTGCTTATCAAGAAATGTATTTTTCACTGTTTCCTATTTTTATTCAAAAGTGAGGTGTTTTGTGTGTGTCCAAGTTACACAAGCATATTAAAGTGCCCTCTTCCTAGTTCCACAAGCACTTTCACTGTCCTCTGCTTGCTTAAGCCCTTGACACTTTCCTGAAGTGACAGAAAAACATGACACAACCTGCCACATCATATGCTGGGCTACTATCATTTTACGAAAACACACAGTACATTCCAAAAATATTTTATTACACACATATGTGATGAATTATGTAGAGAAATTACTCGGTCATAGACTTTTTTTTTTTTTTTTTTTTTTTTAATGTTTAATTCCCAAGAGCCATAACAGACAATGCATCACACATTATGTGGTTAAGATAAAGCGGCCTGTGATTATACACCTGGCCAGTAGGTGGTTTCGTGTGCACATGAAGCTTCAAGAGATGAACCCTTTCTTGAACCAATTGGCTCAAGTGGTTCAATGCCTCATGAGGCTTCATCTCACCATCACTAGTATTTTGGCCCACTCCTCGTGAGTAAACTGCTCCAGCTGTCTCAGGTTTGAAGGGTGTCTTCTCAAGACTGCATGTTTCTGCTCCATCAACAAATGTTCAATCGGATTTAGATCAGGGATCATAGAAGGTCACTTCAGAATAGTCCAATGTTTTGTTCTTAGCCATTCTTGGGTGTTTTAGATCATTATCCTGTTGGAGGGCCCATGACCTACTCGCTGAGACCAAGCTTTCTGACACTGGGCAGTACATTTTGCCCCAGAATGCGTTAATAATCTTGGGATTTCATTGTACCCTGCACAGATTCAAGACACCCTGTGCCAGATGCAGCAAAGCAGCCCCAGAACATAACGGATTCTCCTCCATGTTTCACAGTGTTCTTTTTTTTTTGTATGTTTCATTTTTGCATCTGTGAACATAGAGCTGATGTGACTTGCCAAAAAGCTTCAGTTTTGTGTCATCTGTCCAAAGGATATTCTCCAAGAAGCTTTGTGCCCTGTCAATATGCATTTTGGCAAATTCCAGTCTTGCTTTTTTATGATTTGCTTTCAACAGTGATGTCCTCCATTAAGTCCACTTTAGCTCCAACAGTGACGGATGGTGCGATCTGATACTGATGTACCTTGACCTTGGAGTTCACCTCTAATCTCTTTCGAAGTTGTTCTGGGCACTTTGGTTATCACTTGTATTATATGTCTCTTCAATTTGTCATCAATTTTCCTCTTGCAGCCATGTCCAGGGAGGTTGGCTACAGTCCAGTGGACCTTAAACTTCTGAATAATATGTGATCCATGTTCAGTGTGGTACACGCCACGATACCAAACAGCACAGTGACTACTTCTCAGCCTTTAAATAGGCAGATTGACTATACATGCTTCAAGACACCTGTGATAGTAATTACAGGACACACCTTAGTTTATGGTCAAATCATTCTCAATCTTTTCTTGGGGTACAACCATAAATTCTTATTTTCAGTCCTTCGTCTCTGCATACCTCTTCATGTTGGGTTTTGGATTTTTAAGAAGGTTCTATGTAGAGCTTCAAAATGCAAAAAGAAGAAATGGAACAGACAGATAGATAGATCCTTTATTCATCCCCTTGGGGAAATTCAATCCAGAGGCTCAAAACATTATTGTAGAATAACAATATGAAATCATAGAAGTATAAAAATCTAAAATCATTAATTAGAAAATAATAGGGGGGTGTTGAGCATCAGTGATTATGAACATACTCAAGCAGTTATCAAATATTGATAAATTAACCTTACTGAAGCCAAAATATTAGCTGTTAAATACTAAAAGTATTTAATGTTATCTGCTTTTTCAAACAAGAGAAGCATGGCTCAAGGTTAAACATGTTTGTTGGTGTTAATGTTTTCAAGGAAAACTTCCACACTAGGACAGTACAGAGAGTGTCCAGAAAAAAAAACAATTGACAAGGATACATGAAGGACCCAGATACGAAACAGTATATTCACAAGAAGTGGTTTTATTGAATAGACACAGGAGATGTGGAGTCGGGAGCGGGGATCGAACCCGCGATCTCTGGATCAGGAGCTAGTGACGCTGTCCACTCGGCCACGCTGCAGCCGCTCGCTCACTCTCAGTCTATCAGAGTCTATAAAGAGGTGCGTGCTCAGACTCACTCGCTCTCTCAGAACAGGAAGTGACGGGGATAGCCGAAAAGCAGACGACCCTCTCCGACCAGGACTCACAGATGGTTACTCGGCGTCTCAACAGGAAACAGGAGCGGGTATCGGGATCAGACGGCCAGACTGGCTCTCGGCGTCGGAAACAGGGAGCGGGTGCCGGGGATTAGGCGACCACCTCCGAACGGAACTCACAGGCAGGTACTCGGTGTCAGGAGCAGGAGGCGAGGTCGACAACCAGGGATCAGGCAGGCAGGTAAGTGTGGAGCAGAAACGGGTCGGTACCTTTAGGTCTATCCGAGGATCAGGCGATACAGGCAGCAACAGGAACGGAACAGGTCGGCAACGGGTGATCAGTCCGGGTAGTTGGTCTGGTGTTCTCAGCATGTGAACGAAGAGACGATCTGACACTGAATGAGTGTGGAGCCGGGGTTTAAATAGGCGGACTGATTGCTGGTGATGAGGTGCAGGTGTGAGCCGGCGCGCAGGTGACAGGAGTTGAGCTGATTACGTGAATGCTGGTGTGTGGCAGACTGAGACTGAGGCTGTGGTTGTGACAGAACCCCCCCCTCAAGGGACGGCTCCCGACGTCCCAACATCATCGATGGGCAGGGTGGGATGGGAGAGGAACCTCAGTACTCTTCTGAGGCCGAGTCATCACGGACGTTAGGTGGTGGAACAGGAGCCTCCTCCTCCTCCTCAGCATCTGACTCCTCCTCTGACGTGGGGATGTTTATGGGATTGGTGACCGACGACTGTTGGGAAGGGCGTCCCCGCCTACCAAGGGAAGGCTGCTCCGGGTGTCTCCTATGGAACTCCTTGATCATGTCTTTGTCCAAGACGCTCCGAGAAGGTATCCACGACCTCTCCTCAGAACCGTAACCCTCCCAGTCCACGAGATACTGCAGTCCTCTTCCTCGCCGACGGGAACGGAGCAGACGGCGGATGGTGTAAGCCGGACCTCCATCAATGAGACGTGGAGGAGGAGGAGGAGCCACATCAGGCGACAGGCAACTCTCGTGGACCGGCTTGATCTTCGAGACGTGGAAAGTGGGATGGACCTTCATGGAGCGGGGGAGTGCCAACCTCACGGCCATCGGGCTGATGATTCTCTGAATGGGGAAAGGACCCACAAACTTAGGGGCAAGTTTTCTGCTCTCTACACAAAGAGGTAGGTCTTTAATGGATAGCCAAACTTTCTGACCCACCTGATATGCAGGAGCAGGAGTCCGACGACGGTTGGCCGAAGTGGTGTAGCGCTCGACAGATCTCTGGAGGGTGGCTCTGGCGCGAGCCCAGGTCCGACGGCAACGGCGGGCGAAGGAGAGGGCAGAAGGACAGGAGACCTCGTTGTCCAGGGCAGGAAACAGTGGAGGTTGGTAACCGTACACACACTGGAAAGGGGATAGACCGGTGGATGAGCAGACCAAGGAATTATGGGCGTACTCTACCCACAACAACTGTCGAGACCAGGAAGAGGGATTCTGGGACACCATGCAGCGAAGGGCCGTTTCCATTTCCTGATTCATCCTTTCAGATTGTCCATTTGATTGAGGGTGAAACCCGGATGACAGGCTGGCGGTGGCCCCGAGAAGACTGCAGAACTCCCTCCAGAACACCGATGAGAACTGAGGCCCCCGGTCTGAAACCACGTCCACAGGAAGACCATGGATACGGAAAACGTGGTTGAGAGCCAGCTGGGCAGTCTCCTTGGCTGATGGTAGCTTGGTCAGGGGAACGAAGTGGGCCATCTTTGAGAACCGGTCGACGACTGTGAGGATGGTGGTGTGTTCGTCCGAAGGAGGAAGGCCGGTAACAAAGTCCATAGAGATATGGGACCAGGGTCGATGAGGGATTGGAAGAGGATGGAGAAGTCCAGCAGGAGCTTCATGTGAGGACTTGTGTTGATTACAGATGACACAAGCCTTGACAAAGTCTCTCGTGTCCTCTTCCAAAGTGGGCCACCAAAACCTCTGGAGCAGAACTTCCTGAGTGCGATTGGCTCCGGGATGACAGGACAGATTGGAAGCATGGGCCCACTGGAGGACCTCCGATCGAAGGATCTCAGGCACGAAGAGGCAGCGAGGAGGACAGGAACTAGGACCAGGCTGATCCTGAGTGGCGGCTTTGACCCGTTCCTCAATGTCCCAGGTTAGAGTGGCTATGACGCAGGGAGGAGAGAGGATGGGAGCAGGTTCCTCCCAACCGTCGTCATCCCGGAGGAACTGGCGAGACAGGGCATCTGGTTTTGTGTTGCGGGACCCGGGACGATAAGACAGCGTGAAGTTAAACCGGGTGAAGAACAGGGACCAGCGGGCTTGACGGGAGTTCAGTCTCTTGGCAGTCTTGATGTACTCTAGATTCTTATGATCAGTCCAAACCATGAATGGTTCCTTGGTCCCCTCCAGCCAGTGGCGCCACTCCTCCAGAGCTAGTTTCACCGCCAGGAGTTCTCGATTGCCAATATCGTAGTTTCTCTCCGCGGGGGACAGGCGACGGGAAAAGAAGGCACAAGGGTGGAGCTTGTGATCCGAGGGAGACCGCTGTGAGAGAACGCCTCCAACTCCCACATCAGAGGCGTCCACCTCAACGAGGAACTGGAGTTCGGGGTCAGGCATCTGTAGAATGGGGGCAGACGTGAATTTTTCCTTCAGGGTCCGGAAAGCAGATTCTGCGACTGGTGACCAGAGAAAGGCTCTCTTAGAGCTAGTGAGGGCGGTGAGTGGGGCTGCTACAGTGCTGTAGTTCCGGATGAAGCGTCTGTAAAAGTTGGCGAACCCCAGAAACCGTTGCAGCTGTTTTCGAGACTCAGGAACCGGCCAGGAGGTGACAGCAGAGACCTTAGCGGGGTCCATTTAGATGTGACCCTTGGAGACTATGTAGCCCAGGAAGGAGACAGATGGAACATGGAACTCACACTTCTCGGCCTTCACGAAAAGGGAGTTTTCCAAGAGTCTCTGGAGGACAGCCTGAACATGGTGGACATGGTCGTTGTAGTTTTTGGAGAAGATGAGGATGTCATCGAGGTAGACGAAGACGTGTTTGTTGAGCATGTCCCTGAGTACGTCGTTCACCAGGGCCTGAAAGACTGCGGGAGCGTTGGTGAGTCCGAAGGGCATGACGAGGTACTCATAGTGACCGATGGGAGTGTTGAACGCGGTCTTCCATTCGTCCCCCTCCCGGATACGGACCAAATGATAAGCATTGCGAAGATCCAATTTGGTGAAGATGGTGGCCCCTTGTAACAACTCGAAGGCGGAGGAGATCAAAGGCAGGGGGTAACGATTCTTGACTGTGATCTCGTTCAGTCCTCGGTAGTCAATGCAGGGTCTCAGGGATTTGTCCTTCTTTTCCACAAAGAAGAACCCAGCTCCAGCAGGCGACGAGGAAGGACGGATGAGACCAGCAGCCAGTGAGTTATTGATATAGTCCTCCCTAGCCTTTCTTTCGGGAGCAGAGAGGGAGTACAACCGACCTTTGGGAGGGATCGTGCCGGGAAGAAGATCGATGGCACAGTCGTACGGACGATGGGGTGGCAGGGATGTGGCCTTAGTCTTACTGAAGACGGTACTGAAGTCATGGTAATCTGGGGGCACGTTCGAGATCTCTGGCGGGGGCATGGTGCTCTCAGGTTGGAGTGGAGACATGGCGTCTTTTAAGCAGGTGAGATGACAAGCGGTTCCCCAACCGCGGATGGTGCTGGTGGGCCAGTCTATTTGGGGATTGTGCCGACGAAGCCAGGGGAAGCCAAGGACCAAGGGCAGATCAGGATAATCGAGGATGTGGAATTGTATGGTTTCTCTGTGATTGCCTGACAGGATCATGGAAACTGGGGTTGTCTGGTGCGTAATGATTCCCATTTCATGTCCATCCAAGGCGTTGGCAGGGATGGGGCGACTCAATGGGACTTGTCTTAGGCCCAGTTGTTCAACTGTGTCCTTGCTTATGAGACAGGAGTCGGCACCAGAGTCTATCAGTGTGGCCAGAGTCTGAGGACCACCAGGCAGGAGCAAACGGGCTTGGAGCAGGGGACGAAGAGTATGAGAGGATTCGATAGCAGAGCTCACCCGTATCCTCTCCACTACGGATGAGCCCGCTCTTTTACTGGGCAAGCTGCTACGAAGTGTCCTTGTCCCCCACAGTACAGACAGAGTTGGCCAGAGCGGCGTCGCCTCCGTTCTGCAGGAGTAAGGGAGGTGCGCCCCAACTGCATGGATTCAGGCTCGGCGGGTTCAGGTGGTAAACGTGGCCCCGTGCTATCTCCCAGAGGTGTCCTTTGCCCAGACGGACGATGGAAACCCTGGCGACGTTCTCTTCTTCGTGCCTGAATTCTGAGGTCGATTCTTATGGCTAGGTCGATGATTTCGTCCAGGGAAGATGGAATCTCGTGGGAGACCAGTTCATCTTTGATGTAGTCCGCTAGTCCATGCACGAAGGCGTCTGAGCCGAAGGGTTCCAACCGCTTCGACTGGCTCTAGTGCGAAAGTCTATGGAGAAGTCTGCTACAGATCGTTGTCCTTGTCTCAGCTCCAGGAGTCCCGCCGCCACTTCGGATCTGGCTGGGCAATGTCCAAAAACCTTGCGTAGTTCAGCAACGAAGGCAGGAAAGTTCTGACAGGCTGGTGACTGGCGGTCCCACTCTGCTGTTGCCCAGAGCCGTGCCCGACCAGTCAGCTGGTTTATGGTGAAGGCTACCTTGGCTAGCTCTGATGTGAATGAACGTGGCTGCAGGGCAAAGAACAGAGTACAGTTTGTGATGAATGGAGAGCAGTGTTCTGGATTCCCATCGTAGCGTTCTGGAGCCCCCACACGAGGTTCAGGTGAGTCAGATGCCAAGGCAGGAGCTGGAGTCACAACAGCAGGAGTGGAGGAAGCAGATGAAGAGCCAACTGAAGATGGCTGAAGTAGCTGGGCGGCTAATCCTGTCACTGTCTGGGTTAATGTGTCCACAGCATGTTGAAGATGGCTGGTAGATGCAGTGATCAAATTCTCATGGTTAGCCAACACCCCTTCAATCCTCTCCAGTCTGTCCAGTGGGGAGGGCTTACTGCTCGCTGAGTCCATTCTTCTGGTCAGATCGTACTGACAAGGATACAGGAAGGACCCAGATGCGAAACAGTATATTCACAAGAAGTGGTTTTATTGAATAGACACAGGAGTTGTGGAGTCGGGAGCGGGGATCGAACCCGCGATCTCTGGATCAGGAGCTAGTGACGCTGTCCACTCGGCCACGCTGCAGCCGCTCGCTCACTCACAGTCTATCAGAGTCTATAAAGAGGTGCGTGCTCAGACTCACTCGCTCTCTCAGAACAGGAAGTGACGGGGAAAGCCGAAAAGCAGACGACCCTCTCCGACCAGGACTCACAGATGGTTACTCGGCGTCTCAACAGGAAACAGGAGCGGGTATCAGGATCAGACGGCCAGACTGGCTCTCGGCGTCGGAAACAGGGAGCGGGTGCCGGGGATTAGGCGACCACCTCCGAACGGAACTCACAGGCAGGTACTCGGTGTCAGGAGCAGGAGGCGAGGTCGACAACCAGGGATCAGGCAGGCAGGTAAGTGTGGAGCAGAAACGGGTCGGTACCTTTAGGTCTATCCGAGGATCAGGCGATACAGGCAGCAACAGGAACGGAACAGGTCGGCAACGGGTGATCAGTCCGGGTAGTTGGTCTGGTGTTCTCAGCATGTGAACGAAGAGACGATCTGACACTGAATGAGTGTGGAGCCGGGGTTTAAATAGGCGGACTGATTGCTGGTGATGAGGTGCAGGTGTGAGCCGGCGCGCAGGTGACAGGAGTTGAGCTGATTACGTGAAGGCTGGTGTGTGGCAGACTGAGACTGAGGCTGTGGTTGTGACAACAATATCTTCTGCTATTGACAAAAACTGGTCAAGAAAATCTCACCACTTATTATTAGCCAACAAGTTTGGAGGACTGTTTGCCACCAATGAAGCCCCAGCAACTAAAAAGTGTTAAGGTGCGTTCACACCGAACGTGACTTTGGCAACCTCAGCGACCACTGTCCATGCAGAGTCAATGTACAGCCATGATCAGCCACAATCATGCGTGACGAGATCTGACGCGGTGTGACGGATGCATTCTGGGCGACTTGGTCGCATCTTTGGAGACATGGGGGCGGCGCCCCGTTGCTGCAGATGGGAACTCCTTGGTCGCTTTGGATGTGGAGCAGGTCACTGTGCTCCGTTGCCAAAGTTGAAAAGTTTGAACTCTTCAGGCGATGTCACATTGTGAGAGCCAATCAGCATTGTGTGGGTGCTTGATGACACCCGTGACAGACTGTTTTAATTCCGTTCAACAGAGTGACAATCTATGTCCTTGTGGGGAACATTAGTTAGTGAGTACATTAGTTCCGCCTAGACAGACTGCAGAAAACTTCCAGACGACGCTGTTGCAGAGCCATCAGCTGCAGTGCTTTGTGGTTAGTAGGTGAGTGAAAAGGATACAGTTGGAATAAGAACTGGGTTTAAAAAATCGGTTAATCGATTTGAATCGATTTCCCATTGAATGGTCCCATATCGATTCATAAAATCCTTAAGTCGATCTTTTAATACGTCTTTTCTCAGTGTGCAATGCAGCCTGCAGTTTAATGCCGAGTAGCCTCGCGTGACCAGCCATTCATTTCCCATAATGCCATGTCACTTCTCGCGTGACCAGACCAGAGATCTCGCGAGATCTCGTCACTTGGCGAGGAGCATTGTTAAACAAAACATCATGGTGGGAGCAGTGAAGGCACCGCCAACTAACTTTAAGGCAGATGTCTGGATGCATTTGTAATGAACTGGACAAGAGTAAAACTATATGCAAGATATGCAGCATGCAGATGATATATTGTGGAAACACAACAAATCTCCAAAATCATTTATCAAGACACCACCCGGAAACGCAGTCTGCAAAGCCGTCGGACCCGAAGCAAACTCAGCTTGTGAATGCATTTGTATGTAAGTTACCAGCAAACTATCCACGAGCCCAGAAAATAGCCAATGCTGTCGCAGCATTCACATGCAAGGACATACGACCATATAGCATTATTTGTAGCCACCTTATTTACACTGCCTGCCCTGTGGTTTGATTTGATTTAAATTATTACATTTTTGTTTTGGTCAGGTGATGTTTAATAAAAAGTACATGATTACTGTAACTGCTTAGGGCACAATTCAATACAAAATACAAAATCCTGCTCCACACCTGCAAAGCCATCCACAGCCTCGCCCCTCCATACCTCTCTGACCTCATTCACATCTCTGTACCTGCCTGTACTCTCCGTTCCTCTTCATCTGTCCATCTGTCTGTCCCCTCCGCTCGCCTTGTCACCATGGGGGGCCGAGCATTCAGCCGCTCGGCTCCCCAGTTATGGAACTCCCTCCCTCCTGATCTCCGCAACACCGAGTCCTTACCCCTCTTTAAAACCAGACTAAAAACTCATCTGTTCAGACTCTCCTACTCCCTCTGATCGCTGGCACTGTCAGTGTTATTGTATTGCTTGTTTTTACACCTGTTTTTATGCCTGTTTTTATGCTTGTCTTGATGCACTTTTTATTTGTACTTTTGTAAGGTGACCTTGAGTGTCGTGAAAGGCGCCCTTAAATAAAATGTATTATTATTATTATTAATTCTTAATGTAAACATTAATATTTTTAATAATGCACAAAGTTAGAGTTAGTTTCTACTATTTACAGTATTAGTTCTCTGAGAATCTCTTCCATATTCAAGTAAAATTGGTAATTGGCTGAAATATCCTTAACTGAATCTAAATCAATCAAATCAAATCAAATTGTGAATCTAATTGAATCTGGCCCTTGTGAATCAAATCGAATCGATTTGGGATATCTGAATTGATACCCAGCTCTAGTTGGAATAATGTCAGCTAATCAATCAAATCAAATTAAATCGTGAATCTAATCGAATCTGGCCCTTGTGAATCAAATCGAATCAATTTGGGATATCTGAATCGATACCCAGCTCTAGTTGGAATAATGTCAGCTAATTCATCCTATTATATGATGTGATATGATCGCGGGGTGAAACTCGAGCTGGTGTGATGTCACTGAGCAACAGCGACAGCGACAATATTAGCTAAGTACAGGCAACAGGACTTGGTTTTGGGACGTGATCTTGGTCGCAAAGTCGCATTTGGTGTGAACGCACCTTAAAGGCTGAGCTTCCTCTGTATTATCTAACACAAGATAATTCCTATAAAGGCTGTGGTTTCAGCTTGGAGCTTTAAAATTTTGCTGACAAAAAAGGAACAACAAATTTCCTAACACAGTATAACATGCATAATGTTTCTATGAATTGAATCAAAGTTGCGCTTAACAAAAAACAAAAAGAATATAGTATTTATTGAGTACACATAATCAACTTTTACATCCTTTTGTAGCTCTGCCAAATAAGGATGGTCTTGGCTGTGGGGCAGTCATCCTGGATTCAATGAGCAGTGATGGGAAGAGCATAATGTCTTTGAGAGTGTGTTTGTGAACTCTGTGGAGGATCATAACAGTGGGATCAGTGGCTGAGCACAAATCATTGGAGAGTGAAAGATTTTGCTTGAATATGTGAGAGATTGTACAGGTGTGCGAGTGTTTTTGTGGGTGTGCATGGGTGGGTGTGCACGCCTGTGTTGATGCTTGTACCCCCTCCATGCTTGTCCACCTGTCTGCCCATCTGTTAAGTGACACTAACATGCTCTTGATATCTATTAATTCTTTGCTGTGTCTGTCTCAGCTCACCATATCTACTTATATTTAGACACACATACACACATATGTATAGTATATATCTTGTTTTTTTAACATTACTTTTAGTCATTTGCACATGAACACACACACACACACACACACACATATATATATATATATGTACTGTATATATAGGTGTGTGTGTGTCTGTATACATGTGTATTTTATATGTATATATTTATATATATGCATATGTGTATTTATAACATGAAGAGTATGGGCTCTAATTTCGTAGACCAGGTGCAGGCGCGGTGCACCTGCCCTGTGCCGCACCAACGGGGTGTGTCCAGGGCATTTTGCAAGTTTCATGCACGGCGCAGTCTGGCGCAGGGAGGCGCACCCACACCTCCGTCCTTCCCACCGGTGCAAGAAGCAAAGAGGGAGGAGAGAAGGCGGGAGTGGGTTTAACACAGCCGAGTGTAATCTTCTCCAATCAAATGAATGCCTCGCCTTGCCTTTAAATGCGCCGCGGGCGAGGGGCAGTGAAAATTTCACCTCAATGGCGAAGAAGGTCAGAGCCACGGTCACTTTTGCAGCAACTGGGAGAGTGCAAGGTCCACCGGGAGGCCACGATGCAAAACAGATTAAAACAGAGAAATATGGGCAATCACAGGTAAATCCTTAAGAAACCGAGTGACTTACATTTATTCAGCGAGTGTCTCTCTCTTTTTTCTTTTCTTTTGAAATTCATGAGATCAGAGAAGCCAGATACTCCGTATCAGATGATGTGGCTGTTTGTGGTTGGCTGAGAGATGTGAACTCGTTAGTTTGCATCACTATTCCAGCTGCAGTCAGGTTGCGTTTCCATTATGACAAATGTCTCTGATCTGACATCAGATGTGATGGGACAATTAATATAGATACAAATGTATATGTTGGTTCAGATGGTTACATTAAATAGTGGTTGCTGTGATTGTTTATTGCATTGAAATGTGCCTGACACTGTGGATACCTGCCTGTGAGGT